>CAOKZL010000889.1:0-482557 GCA_948472985.1 Iguana delicatissima | reverse complement strand
TTTTGTGATCTTGCAAATACACACCGTCCCCAATTCCTGTCTTCTCTATCCAACTAATACTCCCCCAAAGGGGCCCAACCAGGACCCTTTCTCCCTTCCAACTAGCCATTAATGACGCTGCTAAACATCTGGACATTTTAGATGGGGGAGCGGAGAGGTGCCCTGAGGACCCCATGGGGCCCTCTGGACTCTTTCTGTAGCTCTCTACCCCCTCTGTGCTACCCTCTTCCTAGCCTTCAAGAGAGGAAAAACTGCCTGTCCCAGAAGCCTCTTTAAACAGATTGCTTACTATCTGCACTGCTTATTGTCAAAAACATGTTTTTTAAAACCTGAGAACATAAAAGGGGTCACTTTTGGTGTTTTGTTTTTCAGCATTTTGGGCAGGCTACGGGGCCCCCGCGAGTGTCTTGGGAATTAAAAAAAAAATGGCCCCTGGACTCAATACAGCTGCCCATCCCATTTTAAGTCATCTTTATTCCAAAGAGGTGCACCACTCAGGGCCTCTAAAAGGATTCTGAATGTACACTCATTCTCTCTTGTGCATAAAGGGATCCTTCAGCCTGGCATGCAGCTGTCAACGTCCTTTTATATCTCTATCCACGAAGTCCAAGCGTGATCCTGTGCTTCTCCCATTTATAGCTTCTTGTGGTTTCAAAGCAAAATACCCTGCTTCACCATATCCCCTCAAAATGACATACAGTGGACCTTCAGTATCCACTAGGCTTTGGTTCTAGACCGCCTCCTGGATACCAAAATTTGTGGATGCTCGAGTCCCATTATGTACAAAGGTGTAGTAAAATGGAATCTCTTATATAAACTGGCAAAATCAAAATTTGCTTGGGATTTTTTTTAAAATATTTTGAAGCGATGGTTCACTGCATCTGCGGATACAAAATCCAGAGATATGGAGGTATGACTTTGTAGATCTTGTAGACAATATGACGCCCCCCCATATTTTATTCCTGAAGACGGAGGAGGGCTCTGGGAAGCCATCTGCCTGTTGATCCATCCCAGCGAGAAGAAAGGAGAGCCAAACTTCCCATCAGAGACGGGATGGTGAACCTCCTGCCACTACCATTGTCTCTCCTGTAATATAGTCAGCATCTGGCGAACAAAGGAAGGAAACTATGCCGGCACAGTCTGATGGTTTTCCAATCCTGAGAGGGGAAAAGGGGGAAAAAAAGGTCTTGCTAGAGGGCAAAGTAAAGGTAAAAGCATTTAGGAGACCCATAGACTGAGTTCATATGGAACAGTAAGCCAGGAGTCTAGAAGAATTCTGGCTTATTATTCTCAAGTTATCTGCTGGTCCACACAATTCATCCACTTCCATTTGGCTCCCACAAATCATAGGATGAGCTGGTTTGCATGCAGTCTGAACCCAGGATTCTGGCTAGTTGCTTGTCTTCCCAAGCAAGTGCTGCCAGTCATGTTTGTTCTTTGTTTATGAATCCTAATTTATTTGCAGCAACATGCCAGGATGCCAAGTTTGGGCAACACACTAACTCCTACTCCGAATTCTTTAACCAGTTGTACTGGATATCCCACATGGGTGCGAAGTAGCACATAGGTGGTTCACAGCAAATCAGAATGCCCAGAGTCTTGTCTGCCATGTTAATACAGCCCAAACTGGGAGCAAATTAAATAAAGGAAGAAGAATGGTACGCTTAGAAGCTGTAGAGACCACTGAAAGAGATGAACAGAACTTGGATGTCTCTAGACTGGAAGCCTAAGAATCCTCCAGTCAGCATGACCACTGACTATGCTGGTAGAGGCATTCTGGGCACTGTAGTCCAAAATTAATAACTTTCATAAGCTCTGGCCATAGGCTGGATCATGAGGACAGTGTGAAAGAGGGCAGAATCAAAAGCAGAAGGAAGAAAAGTGAGAATGATTGCATGAGGTCCACACATCTCCAGTGGAGCTATCAGATCTGTGGGCAACCAAACTAAACTCCAGGCCTGGAGAAAGTGTTGTTCTGCCCAGGTAGACCAGGGTTAGTTACCAGAAGTCACAGCTCTCTAGGCAAAGCCACGGATGAGCACCTGACTCGTTTCATTTTGTTCTTGTCCTGGGACATGGTCCTGCTACCTTCCCTGACATCTGTTCATTTTCCAAGACTTGGAGAAAGTTAATTTGAGAACCAGCACATAAGCAGTTGTATAGTTTTCCTTCCCTTCTGTAGGACACCAAACATGCACGTGGTTCATTAAAGCACTACACACTAAGGAATGTCGATGTAATCCCACGGTTGTGTCTGGGTCTGTGTACTGCAATTTAATCATTTGACACAACCACCGCATGAAACAACAGTGCAGATAGGGAATTCCCATGTCAGTTGTGTGATTCATTTTTTTTTCCATAGCTGTGTGCTTGTCCACAGTGAACACTTATTGTACATGTTGTGTCAGAGGGAACTGTGAATCAAAAGATCACAGCAAGAAGTGTGGATGGTGAATTATCTGAACAGAGTATAGAAACAGATGAACCAAGTAGTACTAATTCATATATGCAACTCTGCACACAAGGTTACTCACAGAACCTCACCATCTCAGGTGAAGTCTCAGCGGGCCAATTCCTTAAACACTTCTGACTAGTTTCAAGGCCCATGTAGTTGTCCAACATTAACTCTGGGGTCTGTCACAGTAGAAAGCAGAAGAAAAGGGTAAGGAAAGCAGGGAACCAGCCAAGGTGGTACAGAAAGGCCTGGAAACCATGACACTCTATAAGAAGTGGCTTAGGGAGCAGGGAATGGTTAGCTTGAAGAAGAGAAGGTTAAGAGATGACACGATAGTCATGCTTAAATATTTGAAAGGATGTCATATGGAAGATGGGGCACACCTGTTTTCTGCTGCTCCAGAATTCTAGGGCATGGAGCAACAGCTTCAAATGACAGGAAAAGAGATTCTACCCCATCACTGGGAAGAACTTCCTGGCGGTAAGAGTTGTTCAACAGTTGAATATGTTGCCTGAGTGCAGTGCAGTCTTGTTCTTCGGAGGGTTTCAGCAGAGGCTAGATGGCCATCTGTCGGGAATGCTTTGATCATGTATTCCCGAAAGGCAGGGAGTTAGACTGGGTGGCCCTCGTGATCTCTTTCAACTCTATGATTCTATGGAATACTTTGGCACAGTGTTGTGCACACTGACCTGACAATGCATCCTACTCAAAGAGTAGATTATTTAAATGGCTACCATCCTCCTTATGGTTCTACTCATACATTAAGGTCAACAATGGCAATCCCACTCCTGTGCCCACTGGTAAGATTGCTTAGACCAATGGGAGTAAGGAAACAAGACCTTATTAGTGGTGGCCAAATGAATTTTCAGTTTGGTTGATTTCAACTGGCTCCATTCTACTAGGTTCCTTTCAAATTGTTCTTTCAAAAAAAAATCTGTTTGAGGTTGACTTTCAACAGTGTGTTTTATATCATGTGAATAATCTTTTCTTTCTTCTAATCCAGACTTTCCAAGCCGTGGAAAAGTTACTGTTTTGGACCACGGCTCCTAGAACCCACCAGACATGTGAACGACCCCCTCTCCAAACTTTTCCAAGCTCAGTCTCTTCCTATATTAAAATCTTGCGTCTTTGTTTAGACTTATGAAGCCAATGTGCTGTGCATTAATGATTTATACTAATGTGATCAATTCAAATGGTTTTATCTGTGTATCTTCTCTGCTATGTCCACTGCTTCGTAAGCATGCAGCCCCAGAAACCACTCTAAAAATACTTGCAATGAATATATACATAAGAAGGATTTACTTCCAAGCGAACACGCTTATCACAGGGCCAGCAATATTCCTAAATTTCAGTGGCCGGCTACTGGCTCCCTCTAACCTGGAAAACTATAAAACAAAAGGGTTTTGTCTAACAAGAACAGGATCTTTTAGGCTTGACCCCTGCCTTGTGACCCCCTTGGTTGTTGGCTCTTGTTCCCCAACTGGCACTACACCGATGTCATGTGTGACACAAGAAGTTCCCTAGCAAGCAAGAGGTGCCAGGGAGTAGAGAATTCACATACAGTTATCATCCTGGACAGACAGGTCTGCCTTGAGTCCCAGTCTTGGGAAAAAGGCTGAGGTACAAATAAAGTGACGGAGTAGATGCTTCAGGATCTTGATTCAGTGTTATAGCAGAGTCAGTACCTGGAGGGTCAGAAGCATCAGAACTGTTCAACTAGCAGGCATAATCATGTCATCTTTCTTAGGCTTCCTCATTCCCTTTGAGCCTAGCTGCATTACTCACAGTTAGCTGGGCTGTGTGCATGTTTTCCTAGCGACTAATATACTATGGCAAGCTATTCCACTCGCAGAGCACCAGTGTGGTATGGTGGTTTGAGCCTTGGACTATGACTCTAGAGACCAGGATTCAATTATCCGCTCGGCCATAGAAACCCACTGGGTGACCGTGGGTGCGTCACACACTCTCAGCCCCAGAAAACCCCATGACAGGTTTACCTTAGGGTTGCAATTAGCTGGAAACCACCTGAAGGCACACCACAACCCCACTGGCAAAGCAAAGTTATTTTGCAGTGTTTTGGCCTTGAGCAGGCCATTAAGACTTATTAAGCTGACAAAAGATGTACTCCAAGTGGAGGTGAAAAGTTTGTTGATACGGATCCATATAGCTGCCTGTGGACTCTCCTTAAGACCATTTGCTATAGGGATTCTCATTATGAATGTCCGGAGAGTGCCCCCTCCACTTTTGCAAGGGTTCAGGACCCAGAACCCTTGTGAAAGTGAAAAACGCGAGTAACCTCCTTGACTCCCACTCCCATTTCATTCTGTGGCTCACCTCTTCCCATTCCCATGCAAAACAGAAGGGAATAAGGGGTGGGGGAAGACTCGCATGAGTCCGCTGCACCAGGGCAAAATACACAGGAATGGAAGGGGGAGCTCCGGAGGGGGAAAGGAAGGCTTGTGCGAGGCTTCCTCCCCCTACCATTCCCTTCCGTTTTGCCTTGGCACTGCGCCAACGCAAAATGCATGGGAAAGGGAAGAGGAAGATGGAGGGGAGGCACAAGCACTTGCAAATAATCAAATTCGTAAAGGGGCCAGATGACTGGTCCATCTGCCCCAGCAGTGACCTGCAGCAGCTTTCCAGGGCTTCGTCCTTTAACTGGAGACACAAGTGCATCCTTTTGCAAGCAAAACACACTCCCTATGTTTCTATGCACTACAACGCTCCCAGCCTCACTCTGTTAAAACAGCACAGGAGAGATTCCACAGAGGCAACCCTTGGGAGGCTAGGTGGCAGGGAGACAAGATTACCTCTGGATCCCCATGGACTCCATCAATTTCTCCCGCATGGCTTCATCCTGTGTGAGCTGCAACAATAACATGCTCGTCAATTGAACAATTTACCAACATACCAATTTAACAACATACCAACAGTTACTATACTGTTACTATTATACAGTTGTTTCTCAGATAATTTAGCAAACCACCTTGGTCCCTTCTTTTTCGAAAAGTAGAGATACAATTGAAATGCTCCAAAATAAAAACAAACCAATACGTAAAAGGCAGCTTTAGAAACAAAAGAACAAAAGCAACAGGTAGAGTGGCAGATAAAACCATCCATGGAAAAGTACAAAGGCACAATGATATCAGTCAAGTGGAACAGCTGGCAGAAAAAAAAGCGACAAAGGAGAGAACAAGGAGGAGGATGCAAAATTAGTATCTTGTATCAGGGAGTTCCACAAGCTGGGTTTCACTACAGAGAAGACAATTTCTCGTGTCCCAACCAGGCATACCTAAGATGAAGGATGGGACACAGAGAAGATCCTCCCCACACTGGTCTCCAGAGAAGGCCCCTTCCCTCAATGTCGGGTACTCACAGCTGTGCTGAACTTAGTGTCAATCAAGCCAGGCGCCAAGCAGTTGATGCGGATATTTCTGGGTGATAGTTCATGGACATAGTTACGCATGAGGCCCAGAAGAGCTGTCTTGCTGACGTTGTAGGGACCCAAACCCTAGTAAGGAAGAAGAGGTGGATATTGTCTGAATTACTCCTTTCTCCAACTTGAGTTCCTGCAGACGTTTCAGACTACAACTCCCATCTTCGCCAAGCTGCTCTGAGTCCTGGCCCTCAAACCATCTTGAGTCCCAGTTCTGGACATGGTTAAACAGAATAATAAAATAATGCTAACTATACTCCCCAGCCAGTTACAATCACTGGTCATTCTAGGGCCCATAGTCCCAAAAGCAAATCTGCATTTAGACCCCAGGACTAAGGGCCATTGGTAAAGCAATCCTCCAAAAATCCATCAAATATCCTTTCAAAGCCATCTCAATTGATGGCCATGTTATCACTGCATCTTTTGGTAATGAGTACCACAAAAAGTAATTTCTCCATTGTGTTAAGAAGAATTTAGTCTCTCCTGGATCTACTACTGACCCTTATTCCTGAGTGATGCTCCCATTCTAGAGTTACAAGAGAAGGAGGAAAGCATCACTTTATCCCTGGAGTGAGGAAGCTGCACTTCTAGATGTTCTAGAATAAAACTCTCATCAGATCCTCTGGTTATGGCCAATGGAAAAGCAATGTGGGAGTTGTAGCCAAATAAAGAAATAAAGAAATCAAGCAAGCAATCTGAAGGGTCCAAGGTTCCCCATCCCTGCTCTTCCCAGTCTTAAAAACAAACGTCATTTACTCAAGGCTGGATGTCCAGGCTAATCCAGGATGTCCAAGGGACACATAAAATTTAATCAGTGAACTGTGCAATTCTCATCCATTTCAATGCCTTCTGCCAGTTGCTGCAAGCCAAATATACAAATAATCTCCAAATATGTATCTTTTGCAATCACCTATCACTTAACCAGTTGTTAACCAATTTTTCTTAGCTTTGAGAAGAGTTCTAGGGATTTTTATTCTTTTTAATATGAACATTTTCTGGTGGTGGCACAGGAATAAATTTGCTAGGAATTGATGTGTGTAAATGTATCTGCAGTTAAGTAATCACCTCCTATTTTGTTTTGTTTTTTTAATAATGAGTTTCAACACAATCTGAACGTCAGGTTTGTGTGAAGTAGAGACATTCCTACATAAGAACTTTTTGCATAGGGGGAATGGACTCTCAGTAACAACTTCTTTAAAAATGGCCTGCAATTTCATGGTGTTCTTTTCTTCAGAAACACTGTCTTCTGGAATTACCTTCTGGTGGTGGAGGCAGTTCTAGCCCCAAATGGGAGATACAGGATCATTGGAACAGGAAAGAGGAAACAGACTTACCGGAAAAGGAGAATAGCCAGCGATAGACGAGACCAACACAATCGAGCCGCCTCTGTAAAGGGAGAAAGAGAGAGAACGTAGCTGGATTGTTCTCTTCTTTCTTTCTATTTCCCTCTTTTTCTTGATTCCACCCACCCCTGCCCACATTATTACTGGTCACCAAGAACCGATGAACCAGGGCTGGCTAACTGCCTTTCAGATGCTATTGGACCGGGGCCTCCCATATGTCTCAGACTGCATAGTCAACAGGCAGGGTTGACAGCAGGTGACAGCCAACGTCTTCCCAGATGAACCTGCCCAAGCCCTAATATCTTCCAGGGAACTATTTCGCTCAGTCTCACCATCTGCACAGACACCTTTGGAACCCCGAGGCTCTGGAACTCCCTTCCAAGGGAGACTAGGACAGTGCCTTCTTCGCCTGCTTTGGGGGCAGGTGAAGACTTTATTATTCTAACAACTTTCGTGGGATTGGTTGTTTTTACAAGAAAATGGCTTTTGGGGGTGCTAGATTGCTTTTATTCTGTGTTTTAACGTAACATTTTTAACTGCTTTTAATTTTGTTGTTTGTTTCATACTGTTTTCATCTCAACTTTAAGTATGTTTTTAACTGCATGTACTTTTACTGCAATTCTATTTTGTAAGCTAATCTAAGTCACAGTTTGGCAGAAAGGTAGGGTATAAATAAAGGGAGAGATCTGGAGGACCTCACATTATCGAAGGATTAGGCCAAGAATGAGTTGAAGAAGCATGGAACTGGCAATAAGGATTGCTCGAGTAGAAGAAAGGTGGCATAGGAGAGAGTATGGTGGGAGGCCTGCAAGTGATTTACAAGGTGAACCTCTGTTCCTGAAATTTCGAGGGGAATCAACTCACATTATGTTGGTGTTGTTTGCCTTTAAGTTACTTCTGACTTAGGGCGACTCTGTCACGGGGTTTTCTGGGGTTGAGAGTGGGGAATTGAACCCTGGTCTCCAGGACATATTCCAGCTCTCAAATCACTACATCACGCTGTCTCTAGACAAGTTACTAAAAAAAATTGAAGTCAACTTGTACCCTTTCTATTTTGGGGCAGAAAAAGGGAACCCAAGGGATTCCAGGAAAGGGGCTGCAAAACTGCTTTGGGTGCTGCATAAGGGCCACACTTTGTCCACCCCCAGCCCCCTAGTTTCAAGTGGGCAGCTGTATAAGCTTGTGACCCTAAGTGACAAAGAGTCATGGGACACTTGTAAGGCTGTTTGTGGATTACAATCCATGCATTTGAGGAAGTGGGTTGTAATCCTCACATTCATGCTACAGCAAAACTGCTAGCCTTAAATGTGCCGTATGACGCTGTTATTCAACTCTGTTGTTCTGGAAAAGGATGGAAGTTTTCAGAATCAAGTTTAAAGTGGAAGAAAAGTGGAGCGTGCTTTTGCATACGCTTCAAAAAACCTGGCATGGCATATTGCAAGGACTGGCAGAAGTCAAATCAGGCTCTTGGGGATCTGCAATAGTTCTGTCCCCCAAAAGTTTAATAACTGCAAGGATAATGACGCTGCATTTTCCCCTTCTGAACTGGACTGCAGAAGTCAATACAGCTTGGTGGAAAACAGGAATCAAATATTGTGTAGAAGGACTTGTGTGTGAGCAACTGCTCTGGTAGTGCAAAGATGTTCTGGCACTCAGCATATGCACAGGAGTATCCCTTCAGCAATTCTCTGTTGGCCATGCTGAACTGCTGTTCTGCACTTGGCTCTAATTTTTGAACTTTGGAGGTATTAGCGAAAAAGAAATGCAGAGCTCATTAATTTCAAGTCTGTCTAACCTTAGCGCAATGGTTGAGGGAAGAACTCAGACCAAATTACTCTGAGTTCAAATTTGTACTCAGTCACCAAGTTTACTAGGTGACATCAGACCACTGTGTCTCACTCTAAACTATTTTGCAGGGTTGTTGTGTACATAAAAAAGGGAAGCACCCCATGTGCCATAATGTTCTACTTGGACATAAATGTAACATGACCTCAGAATATAAAGGACGGTTACTGTTTCTTCACCTCATACAGTAATAGAAGTAATGGTCTCCTAAGACAAGCTTAGAAAAAGTGGCTGGCCATGAGGACCAGAAACTTGGTCCTAGCTCTGCACCAATCATTGTGCTAATGAAAACTTTCCTTCATCTTCACAGTTGGCTCCTACCAGCCTAAAATGTCACTGCCAACCAGCCAGGATTCAGAGCCTTCTTTTCAAAACTATTATTTTATATGACCTCTACAGTTTTATCACAATGAAAGCTTTTTACTCTGTTACCTTGACTGTCTGAAGAGAAAACAGAAACAGGTCTATGGAACTGGAAAGTTCTGAAATGAAGACTAGAAACTTGAAACGGACACATAATGGTTGACAGCAAAACTCAGTCTAGGATCAAATGTTCATCAACAGAAAAGTGATTTTGGAACAGGCTCCCTAAACTGACCAGAGACCAGTCAGGAAAAAAAGAAGGCATGTGAGAAGAACTTCATGGTTATCAGGTAGACAGCTGAACAACCTGGGCAAGTTTTAGTAAAGCTGCAAAAACACCCATAGGCTAGGCTGCCATTTCCAGGTGTGCCCATCCTCTGTCACTCACCCCCTCTTCTCCATGTGAGGCACCACCAGTTGAACTAGCATGGCAGCTGCCTTCACGTTGATTTCCAAAATCTGTAAATAAAAGGAAAAGCTGTTTCAAACACTAGTGGCTTACAGCCCCTTCTCTCCTTGTCTAACTCCCACTCTGTGCCACATAACACTCTGAGAGTGCTTTAACTGCCATGGCTTCAAACTATTGTGGGATTTGTAGATAGTGATGGACTTGGAATTCTCTGCCAGAGAGCACTGCTGCCTCCCCAAGCTACAATTCCCAGGATTCTGCAGGATGCAGCCATCACAGTTAAAGTGGTATCTAAGTTAGCCCAGCTCCAGCCCCACCCCAGTCTCTCCCAAACACAGCTATGGGAAGAGAATTACACCTCCCCTGCTTTGTCTCTAGGAAGTCTTGGATTCAATTTCCAACATCACCACTGGAAACGGTGGGCAAAAATGGTCCCCAAGGCTGTTTCGGCAGCCTCTGGCAGCCACTTGCTGGCAAAAAAATGGGCAAAATGCCTCTTCTAGAGTCTTCCAAGAGCAGCAATTCACTTTTTGCCAGGGTCACAGGGGCTGTAAACAGTATTTCAGAGGAAGGAACTGGTAAAACCACCTCTGAGTATTCCTTGCCTAACAAAACCCTATGAAATTCATGCGAACTCTCTAAAGCAACAGGCAACTTAAAAGTGCACACAAACACACACACACGCACGCACACACAGCCCCACCCCAGACTTTTCAACATAATCCCTTCCAATTTTTTTAAAATACAAATGGACTTCTGGCTACTTCCAGTTTAGTTTTTTCCATTTTTAGGTCATCCATGCAGCCCCCACAGGGTCCCAAGCCAAAAAATTGGCCACTGGGCTGTCAAAAGTTGCTCATCCCTGGAGTTAAAGAACCAGCAAAGCGACCTGTGGCACCATAAAGACTAATCAATTTATTATAGCTTGAGTTTCATCGGATGAACATTGAAAATAATAATGTGAATAACAAAAAATAAGAAATCATAAAAATGAAGAATAAGATAGATGTGTTAGGACTTTAAGAAACCATACAACTCTTTTCCTCCCACAGAATAATAGAGTTTCTCCTTTGGAAACTATTAAAAAGTACCAGGAAATAAACGACTGCATAGAAACTTCTCTGCTAGTGATTCTGGAGATTCATTGCCAGTCAGAGCCAGTAACAGTGGGCTACAAAGATCTGGGAAAAGTTACTTTTCTCTACTACAGCTCCCAGAATCGTCAATCAATGTGGTCATGCTGGCCAGGGGAATCTGGGACTTATTGTCAAAATAGTAACTTTTCCATGATTTGGACTACCTAGAACTAGACCACAGCTCAGTGATAGATGTCCACCTTTCAAGTTTCAAGTTCAGTCTGACGAGTCTCCAGCAAAATTGATCAAGTAGTAGGTGATTTCTGTATCTAATACCCTGGAGAATTTTTCCACTCGCACAATTGCAGGTCAGTCTGACTGGAATGGCCCAGCTTCCTACATTTCAGCCTTAGTACAAGCCAAGTTATATTTCCCACTAGCCTTTGCTGCAGGTCAACCCAGCTGCTCTGTCCCATTGGCTGTGATCACCACTGGAACTAGAAAGAGTGAGATGAGGACTTCTCAGGAGGCAACCCTGAAATCCTACCCTACCTCCCACTTCCTTGAAATTCAACTTGCTTTTTTTCTTTTCCACAAGGGTGGCCAACTTTTCAATCAACCTCTGCTCTTGTTCAGTAGCCAGCTCTGCAAACCAAAGCAAGAGGCATTGTTCTACTGCAGGCTCTCAAGAGCCTTCCTGGCTGATACTTGCTACCCTTCAACCTGCTGTTAAAGGCACAGGGGCTGGCCAGATTCCCTATTAGTAAGTTGGCAACTTTCCACCAATTTGTTCACCTCTGGTATCACAGCCTCCCTTCCCCTGTCACAACTGTCTACCATGATACTCTCCCGTTCCCAGTGTTACCTTGTCCCAGACTTCTTCTGCTACACTGAGGATGGTGCCAAAATAGGGGTTCACGGCTGCATTAGACACCAAAATATCAATTCCTCCATGGCGCTCAAGGGCCTAAAAGAAAGAGGCCAGAATGAAAACCACAACAGCGATACTAGCTACTCTTGTTCGCTGGATATAACCTTAACAAGCGTTTTGATGTCACAGGATAAGACTTTAATGCATAGCTGATGCAAAGATAATTTTCAACTCCTGGAACTAAGCACTAGCAGAAGCAAGCTGAAAAACAGGTCTGGTGAAAGCTCTTCAGATAATAGTAGCCAGAAGGGGAAAAGATGGACTCCACCCTACAGTCCCACCTTTCCCAACCTGGTACTCTTTAGATCAGAGGTGAGTGGAGAAAGTATTTTTGTGCCCCTCCTTTTCCCCTAAATTCGGCCCCATATGCCTCTGCAGGTGTGGGGAGCAATTTCACCACATTTGGAGGGCTTCCGAATCACTTTAGACCCTTTTCTCAACAGGAAGTGCCCTAGAGCTTGATTTCAACAGGAAGTGCACTAGAGATTGCTGTGGGGCCCAGGTAGATTATAAGAGAAAATAAATACTGGGACTGAAGTTTCCTACAGGAAGGATTGCCCACCCTTATGGAGCTTCTCAAAGTGAAACATGTAATAAGTGCCTAAGGAACCCAAGAGGTGCATCTAAAGTCCTACAGTCTCCCTCCCAGTTTAAGTAGAGGAAAATAACCATGATTCGCCTCACATAAACATAGATCTCTTTCACACTAAAGGCATCCCCCGATGTTCATCAAATTGTTTTTCGACATTTTGCTGTTTCAATGCTTGCCAATTACAGACAAGTTCCATTAATTCAAAGAAGGGATCTGCTCTTCCATCAGTTCTTTTTGCCTACAGGGGCTTGCTTGGGACCACTTGTATGCATACATGTCTGTGATCCCAAGTCTTGCCTATGGGAAGCATGGGCCCCTTGCTGAATTAATGGAACTTGTCTGTAATTTGCAAAGATCAAAACAGAGTTCTTCTTGCTAACAGAGCTTTGCTTCAGACCACTCACATGTGCACGTGCCACTTGCAAAGCTAGCTAAGAGGAGGGAAAAAGGCACCAAACTGGCTGAGAAACTTTGCAAACAGCATACAGTTGGTCTCAAGCAAGCTTCCATAATTCCGTCATGTTCCCTACATGAGTTCTGCTTTTTGACCAACTCCACTTTCAGAAAGTGCTCCAAACACTAACCCATCAAATAAGCGAGGAAAGTCTGTACACGGTTACTGCACTTGATATCTCTAACTGCCACAGCTTTATCCTATGGAATCCTGGGATTTGTAGTTTGGTAAAGCATTTAGAATACCATGCTAGAAAGATCTAGTACCTCATTGTTGTTGCTGTGTGGCTTCAAGTCATTTCCGACTTACGGCAACCCTAAAGTGACCCTATTACGGGGTTTTCTGGGGCTGGGAGTGTGTAGCCCAATGCTTAATAATCCAAAAAAACCCACCAACAAACCCCCAAATTCTGCAAGACACAGCAATTGCAGCTGAAGTACTATCAAACAGGTAAAATTCAGCAGGGTAGAAAAGACCATAGTTCCAGAAAAACCCAGCCCTCACCGCATCAATGAGACGCTGCCTGTCTTCAGCCTTCCCCACGTGGCACACCAGCCCTGACACACTGAGGTTCTCTTTTTGCAGCTCAGTCACAGCCCGGTCCACGTTGGCTTGTTTTCGGCTGCTCACAACCACATGGGCACCATCTTGTGCCAGGCGGCGAGCGATCGCAAATCCAATTCTAAAAAGAAACAGTGTGTGGGCATGTGAGGAACTTCATAAAGAAAAGAAGGGGAGAGGGGATCAATTTGCTTACAATAGGAGTGGGGAATCCACAGCCCGCCAGATTTTGTGGGACTAAAACTCCCATTACTATTACTATTACCATCATCACCTCCACCAGCTTTATTTCTATCCCACTTTTTTCCCAGGTTGGGACTCAAAGTAGTTTACAATAATTAGCTAGTGTGATGATGGGGGTTGTCATCTTATACCACCTGGAGTTACACTGGCTCCTCATGTCTCATGCAGAAGCAACAGAAACTGAAAACCTCACTTACGACTAGCATTTCTATTATTAATGACAACAACAACAACAATATTAACTTACATCAATTTGCACAACATTTTAAAAAACTGAGGAGGTCAGGTCTCTACTCTGACATCTAACAATCTGTATTTCAATAAAAGGGAGATGAGACAGGGGAAAGAAATAAGAGGCATATCAAATCAAAGGAATAACTGATGTTCGTTTTCATTATACTCACTTAGGTTTAAATATAAGCAGGCTTGTTGTTGTTGTTGTTGTTGTTGTGTACCTTCAGATCATTTCCAACTTATGGCAACTCTATCATAAGATTTTCTGGGGCTAAGAGTGTGTGATGTACCCAAAGGTACCCAGTGGATATCCCTGGTCAAGCAGGGAATCTTTAAAACTCACTTTTTATACAATGGGGTTTATTAACAGGCTCGGCCCCATTATATAAAAAGAGTGAATTTCTACGGTAGATAGGGTAGTATGCTCAGTGTTCATTTCCCACATGAGCGACAACAAGGGACAAAGTTCTAGAGTCATTTGAAAAGGAAAAGACTTTGAAATGGCTGCAGTTCAATCAGCAAAAGGGGGGAAAATATATTTCTACCTATAAGAACAGAAAGATGGATGTGGGACAAAACAATTGCTTTACTTATTAGCTCTTCCTGCTTGTGGGTGGGTTGACATGTGGCCATCTAAAGAGGTTTCAGAAGGTGGGCAGGAGGGAGAAGGGAACATAACTGCGTTTGTGATTCATTTGGGGTAGCTTTGAGACAAAAACTGCCCATAACTGACCCCCAAAGTGGGAAATGTCGGTGGTGGGGATCTGGGGTACATGCCTGTGGGCCGCTAAATTGGGGAGCAGGGGTCACACGAGGCCATTGCGTCACACTTTCCCCACCACCTCTGCTCTAACCCTTATACCGCATGGGTTTTCAAACCACCGAAAGACTAGAAGGTAAGGATGAAAAGATTAAAGCAGCACAGTACAAGTCCTGAGCAAGCAATAACAATAACAACCTCAACAACACCCATGCCAAGAGATGACAAAGGCCAAACAGAAGCTCCTGACTGAGGAGCAGCGAAGAAATCAAGTTTTTATCCATGGCATGGTATAATTTTTTAAAACTTTATTTCTCACACTTAATTTCTGATGACATGGGCCATTTCTGCACTGGACTGTTATAGCGCTATTATTCCACTTTCAACATCAACATCCTACAGTCGGCCCCTCCCTAAACTGCAAACCCCAGAATTCCGTAGGATGTTGAAAGTGGAATAATAGCACTATAACAGTCCAGTGCAGAAATGGCCATGAGTAATGTATGGGGCGAATAACACAATCCTATACCTATTTAGGATCTACATTTAGGATCTAATGTCAGCCATTAACACTTACAGGTGGTCTTCAGGGAGGTATTTCAGGTTCCTCTCCAGCACACAGGAGTCCTAAGTGGCCCCCTCCTCATAAGAATGCCAAGAAAAGGTGCGCATGAAGTGCTCCAAGCATTAGGATTTCTCGACAAAACCCCCTCGGCAAATCTGCTTACCCGTCAGAATACAAAGGAGAACTGGATCAAAAATTTTGAAGAATGTGTTAAGACTTTTAATCTGATACTTTGGCGGCTTTTAAAATCTGAACTCTTGGGCGACAACTCGGGGGCTCTAATTTAGGAACAAAAAGAGAAATCTCTCAAGACAAGCTGCAAGAATTAAAAGCTCAGATCATCCGGAGGGCTTAATACAAGCTGAGATTACCCCCACCAAACCCTGCTTTATTCCTTTCCCAAGGCCAGTACTCCGCTTCCTCATCTGTAGAAGCCAGAATAAAAGCGAGAGTGCCCCTGGGAGAGTGAAGAGTGCTCCCAACAACACCTGAAATAGAGGCTTTCAAGCTGAGAGGCTCCTTCAGTGAAGGTCAAGTACCTCGGATGACAAAACAGAGAGGCACTCACCCTTCAGTGGAGGCGGTCACGAGGGCCACCTTGTCGGCAAGGGCCCCACGGCTTTTGGCGTTGGTACTATTCATCCTGAGGACGCAACTCACAGCTTGCCTGCAGTGCGGGAAGGCAGCAAAGGCTCGATGGAACATTGTCTCTCATCCAGTCCCGCGCCTCCTCCTCTGGACTCTGCCCTGGGGGACAGAAGAATTGAGTAACTGCAATTTATCAGTCAGTGATTAAAACCAGGGACTTGCAAAATCATCTTCCGTTTGGCAGTCTCCTTGCCTTCCCCCATCGTTTTGCACCTCCAGCAACTTGGCAAAACTGGATCGCCATTACACAGCTTGGGAAAAGTTACGTTTTGGAGCGCAGCTCCCCGGCTCCCCATGCAGCAACACTTTCTGACATGCAGCGCAAGGGAGGTGCAATGCAACGCCAGAGCGTTTAAACATTATTTTCTAAACATTTTACTGGATTTCATAACTATTGTTAGAAACACAAGGTACAAGAACAACAAAAGGCAAGGGGAAGCGCGCAGGAGGTGAGCGTTGCAACGGCAAAGTTCAAAAACACTGACTTCTGGACTGCAGTTCCCATCCCAGAATCTTTCCAGTCAGCATGACTTTTAGCCACACACTGTAACAGAGGTGCAACACCATGTCTTTTGTATACATCTCCCCGACAACCCATTCAGAGCGGCTTTTAGCCTCACCGTGCAAGGAAGATGCAGTAGAACGCAACAGCTTGGGAGAGATTCCTTGGGGACTACAACTCCCATAACCCCCATTCAGCATGGCTTCTAACTATGCCATGTAAGAGAAAAGTAATGCAACCACAGAGAACAGATAATACATTTTCGGCTACGATTCCCCAAATCTTTTGCCTGGGCAGTGCAAGATGCAGTGTCATGGCAGACCTCGGGAAAAGTTACTTTCCTGGACTACAGTTCCCAGCATCCGCTGGGCAGCAAGCCCTTTGCACAGGGCAATAGAGATGCAAAACACGCAGCAAAGAAAAGGGGCTTTTTTGGACTACAGTTCCTAGAATCTTCCGACATGAGCTGCGCTGGCGGGGGATTCTGGGAAGTGTAGTCCACAAGCGGCTTTTCCCAAGTTCTAGCATTGCATTCTAGTTTCCTTCTGCGTATGTTCTGTGGTTAATCCGTCCCCTTCGCGGCCCCTTCTCCTCCCTCCTTGCCTTCTACCTACGTAGTGGCTTCTCAGCAACAAACGACCCCCTGGAGACCCCCAAGATGCCTCACCTGGGGGAGAAACTCCAGCCCCCCGCGCAAAGAAAACAGCAAGCCCAAGACCCAGCGAGGGGAGCGCGGAGCCAGGCCACGGTGGGCAGACGCCTGCCCCCTAGCGGCCACAGCCGCCCTTTACCGAGGGAGGGAGAAAACGATCATGGCGGCCTCAAGTCCCGCGAGAACTCGCTTCTGGGTAAAAGTAGCAATCAGGGGCGTGAGCTCGAAGGGCTGAGCTGAAGGAGGGTGGCTGTCGCCTCTCTGAATGAGTCCCTGCTCGACTATATTTCCAACTCTCCAAAAGGGGATTTCCCCCCCTGCATCTGTACATCTCTGCCTTATTTGTTATTGTATTCATTTATTATAATTAATAATTAATTCATAACAATTAATTAATTTATTATAATTATTATAATTAATTTATCATACTTATAATTTTTATTAATTTATTATTATTGCCTTTCTCCCGATGATGATCATTCGCCCGATGATTGGCTTTCTCCCGATGATGGGTTTAACAACCTTAAAGCGATACAAATTAAAAAAAAAATACAAAACATTCGTAAAAGTGTAAGATTTAAAAAAAAAACTAGTTGAGGTTAAAACATTAAACACGTTAAAAGGCTATACAAAGCTTAAAAACGGAACCATGCCGCCTTCAAAAGCCCAAGCGTAGTCAATTTGTAAAAGCCTGATGCGCAAAAATGTTTGTGCAGAGGGAAGGAGAGCAAGGATGGGATCCTCATGGAGGGAGTTCCTAAGCCTGGAGCAGCCACCAAGAAGGCCCTGTCTCCCTTGTTCCCAGCAAATGAGCTTGAGAAGATGGTGGGATGGAAAGAAGGGCCTCACTGGACAATCGTAAGAGCTCTACTGGGTGCATAAAAGTAGATTCTGGCCATTTCGGCACTAGACTGTTATAGCGCTATTATTGCACTTTCAACATCCTATGGAATCCTGGGGTTTGCAGACCCCAGGATTCCATAGGATGTTGAAAGTGCAATAATAGACGCTATAACAGTCTAGTGCGGAACGCAGAGCACATGATAGTACCATAATCCAAACAGGAGGTAGCCAAGGCACGTACCACCGTGGCCAGATCTGACTTCTTCAGGAATGGGGCACAGTTGGCATACTAGATTTAAACGTGCAAAAGCACTCCTGCTTACTGCTTTAACCTGGACCTTGACGCCCAGAGCTGAATCCAAAAGGACCCCCAAAATGCGAACCTGCATTTTCAGTGGGAGTGTAATCTCACCTAACGCAGGCTGAATCCTTATTCCCAGATCTGACTTTTGACTGACCAGGAAAAGGGGATGGAGAGGGGGAAAGAAAACTCTTTGGCTTTATTAGGGCTTTTAAAATAAAGAATAGCTTTTTAGAGCAGGTCTTTTAACAGGAGGTGTTGCATTCCTTACCCTTTTTTCTGTTTTTAAGCTGTTTGGAAGTGGTGCTTGGATTTAATATTTTACTTTATTATTTGATTTAAATGACTTATTGTTTGTAAACTGGTTTTATCAGAACCGTATTTGAATGTATGTTGTAAGCTGTCTTTATTCTTATGTTCAAGAGAAAAGAGAGATATTAAATAAATAATACATAAATAACATGTGAGTCACAATTTGCCTTGCCCCAATTTTACAACATTTCAAATCTGTAAAGTTTCTCTAGAAATAAATGAAACTCTCACCCACTTGGCTCTCCAAGTGAACCTGTGCAGTTGAGCAAGGAAGGGAGGTGAAAGAGCAAAGTTGTTTGGAGAGCTGGCATGGAATTTAAGGCGATAAGAAAAGCTCACTGGACCGTGTTTCTTTTATCTACCTAAGGCCATTTCTGCACTAGACTGTTATAGCGCTATTATTCCACTTTCAACATCCTATGGAATCCTAGGGTTTGCAGTTTCGGGAGGGGCATCAAAGTCCTCCGTTGAGGCCCCTCCCTAAACTGCAAACCCCAGGATTCCATAGGATGCTGAAAGTGGAATAATAGCGCTATAACAGTCTAGTGCGGAAGTGGCCTAAGTTTTGGAAATGGAAAGGAGGAGAAACTAGCTGTAGTGTTGGTGTTGCTGGAAGGAAGGGAGTTCATTTGTCTGCTTACAAGGGGGAATATGACGAGGAGGAAGAAACCCAAATCTTGACATCCTTCGAAGGAAGGGGTTTCTTTTGCCTGCTTAGAAAGGTGAGTGTGATGTGGATGAAGAAACTGGAATCTTGGAATTTTGGGGTGGCTGGATGGCATTTCCTCTGCTAGCTTGTGGGGGGGGGGGTTAAGCAACTAGAGTCTTACCATATGGAAGGAGGGGTTTCTATAACCCAGAAGGTGAACTGTTATCTTTTATGCTTTGTGTGCGTGTGTGAGTTCAAGTCACCTGGCAATTTAGGGCGACCCCGTGAATTTCATAGAGTTTTCTTCGTGAAGGAATACTCAGCAGTGGTTTTACCCGTTCCTTCTTCTGCCATAGAATCTACAGCACCTGCTATACATTGGTGGTCTCCCTTCCAAGTACTAACCAGGCCTGACTTTCACCTCATCTTCCTCGCTCAACTGCTCAAGTTTACCTGCAGAGCAATGCACTGTAGATGAGAGTTTATTTACTTACTGTATTTCTAGAGAAAATGCACATTTGAAATGGTGTAAAATTGGGGCAAGGCCAATTGTGACTCGCGTGTTACTCATGTATTATTAATTTATCCTTTCTTTTAACATAGGACCAAAGGCAGTTCACAACATAAATTCAAACAAGGTTCAGCTAAAACCAGTTTAAAAGTTACTAGGGGGTGGCAGGAGGGTAGAGGGAGAGGCATCAGTAAGGAAGAGATGAAAAAGGGAGCTGCTCTGTGTGATCCCCCAGAGACCCTCAAATAGGCAAGATCCTTCTGCTGCAGAAAAGTCGGTTAATATGGGAGAAAAGCATTCCTTAATTTTTCCCAAGGCTGCAAAATTTACTCCTTTCTTTTCTGCAATCAAAGGTGGGGGCTGGCCATAGAGGGGGGAGTGCAAGGAGTGCAAGGCACAGGGCCCCCGCCAACGAAAAAAAGCACACGAGTACCTCAGAAGAATCCCAGCCGTGGCTCCATTTGTTTGCTTTTTAGTACAGGGTGTCCTTCCAAAATCTATATCCCACTTAACAGCTAATAGTAGCCATGGTGATTATTTGAAGGCAAAGAGATGATATAATAATGATTTAATCAGAGTTGCAAATTCCATTTTACTGTATGCACTTATCTTGTAAGTCTAGAAATTTTAGTCAAAATATTGACCCCAAAAAACTGGGTTGACTTATCCACGGGCCAGCGTAAGGGCATTTCCACGCTACACTGTTATAGTGCTATCATTCCACTCTCAACCTCCTGTGGAATTCTGGGGTTTGTAGTTGTCTGAGGCCCAAGAGCTCTCTGGCTGGGAATTCTAAAGGCCCCTCCCTAAACTGCAAACCCCAGGATTCCACAGGATTCTGTTACCCTGCTTGCTAGGGGGCTCCCTTAAGGGATTCCCAAAATTTGTCAAAATTGTGGGGAAAATCAGCTCAGAGCACTGTTTTAGCTATGCAAGAGGCAGGGTAACTTTGCAGGACCTTGTAACCCAGATTTTACAGAGTCAGACCACGCCAAGAACTAGGCAGGTTGTTCAGTTTAAAGATTTTATTAAACCCTCAGTAATTAAAGCAACCAACAACAAACACCCTCACACATTCATTCAAGAGCTAAAGAAAAAGAAAGTAAGGAAAATTGATAGGGATTTTGTTTGGGGTGTTCAGAGGCAATACTTTACCTTGATTTAATGCCCAAGGGAGCCAATGTTGAAAAACTGGAGATTCAAAGCGATAAAACTCAAAATGGGGGAAGGGGGGGGGTGAGGCAAGACAAACTGACAGGGATTCAGGAGGAAAATGTGAATGAACCCACGAACAGATAAAAACATGGGGTTTTTATAGAAAAAATATACCTGGAGGGCTAGTTCTCTCCCTGGGAGAACAATAGTACAGGAGGCTAGATCAAAGACCTTCAATGACCAACATCTCCGGCTGAATGTTTTCTCAGTCCTTTGTGAATGATATTGACCAAATGAGACAAAAGGCCCAGGTAGAGTGAGATTGCCTACATTCAGCAGGCTGATTGTGATTCTATTGAGCTGCCATATCAGTGCAAAAGTGCCCTTTTGTCTGTTTGATGGTCCTAATGTCTTCCAGGAATCCCTGGCCCACGTGACAGATTTAGTCTGAATCACCTTTGGCTTGACCAAAGTTTTAACTTCCTGCCTGCGTGCACTTTCAGTGACCCTGTCAGACACATGGAATGATTTCTAATATTAGCCATGTGGAGATATCAATTTGATGTGATAAATTAATAAATTGTAGACCCTGGGAGAGAGCTGCTGGCTGTACTTACAATGTTGAAAGTGGAATAATAGCACTATAACAGTGTAGTGCGGAAATGGCCTAAGTGCTGTACCTTAACCGTGATCAAAAAAGGAACCATCTCCGGATATATTAATAGTAAAGGGCGCAGATATAAAAATGAAAACAATAGAGGAATTGCGGGAAGAAGGCTTAAATTGCCATTGGTTGTTATACCGACAGATGTCTGAGAAATTCAAGGTGGAAAAGAAACTGAATGGATTTCAGTTAGAAAAGAATTGCTTTGATTTGGTGATATTTGAGAAGAATAAAGGTTCAATATCTATAATGTACCAACATCTACTACAACGGTTCACTGAAGAAGAAGTTGTGAAAGATTCGATGATACGGTGGGCCCAGAATGTGGGTAGGGAGATAAGTCTGAATCAATGGCAAAAAACCTGGCAAAAAAGACTGAAATATGCTGTGTGCCAAAATTTGCGAGAGGATGTTTATAAGACGCACTTGAGATGGTATCTCCCACCCGAAAGACTTGCAAAAATGTATAAATCAGATGATAGATGTTGGAAATGTCGCATAGAAAAAGGCACCTTTTATCATCAGTGGTGACTTTGTAGTCATGCGCAGAGATATTGGAAACATATCCATCTGACCATGGGGAAGATCCTGGGGATTAAATATGGAATGCTTCCAGAAATGTATTTGTTGAATGTTGTGGGTGATGAGATGGAGAAAAAAACATGGAAAGATTGTTTTTTATATGATAGTCTGCGCCAGAATAGTTTTTGCAAGATATTGGAAATCTCATGAAACTCCCACGGAGGATGAATGGGAAAGGACTTTGTGGGATATGGTGATTATGGATAAGCTAACTCTCCTCCTTGGTAATAAGAACTTGGTGGAATTCAAGAAAACGTGGGAGCCGCTTATAGCCTTTTTCAAAGAAAAATGGAAAGATAAAATATTTGCAGAAAGACTTTAGAATAAAAAGATAAATGGGAGAATGAATCAAACATGTAAATATATGTGGTTTAGCCTATTCTTAAGGATAAGATTTGTATCTTATGAATTTAAAAGATATAAGAGAGTGTGTCTTTTTTTAGCAGATCAAATGGAAATAATTAAGATCCTGTATAAAAATAGGTGATTTATCAACAAGACTGATCAAGTGGGTATTTTGTTTATTTTGTTTGTCGATGTCTTTTATTGTAATGTGTTCTTTTGTGCGGTATATTCTGTAATATGTATCTTGGGTTTTGTTCTGTATGTTTGTGACTTCTCTGTTATGTATTTTAATGATTGAAAATTAAAATTAAAATAGAATAAAAAAAAGGAACCACCCCCTTCTCTGAGTGGAGCAGAGAAAGGCGAGAGCTTAGGGCATCCTGGGAGAACCTACAAGAGGCACGGGCCCGCTCCGCTCCCTCCGCTGCGGCACGGCTTTCGGCCTTTGTGAGTGCCTGGCGGGGAGAGCCGCGGCGATGTCTCTTTAGCATTTTCACCCAAAGGAGCGCAGAGGGAGCACGGAGGGTCGCTGGTCCTTTTAGGTTTTCCTGGGACAGACTAAGCTCTCACCTTTTGCCACTCTACGCAGAGAAGGGGAATGGTTCCCTTTTTTTTTTTTTTAACAAGAATTAATAGTGTCCTTTAACATTTATCAATAAAAGAACCATCTTCTTCTCTCAACAGAGCAGCAAAAGGCCTTTTTGAATGTCTGGGTGGGGAAAATGGCAGTGGCCAGAGGTGGCTGACCCTCTCAGGTGGCGTGGTGCTTTCCCCTCTAGCCTGTTTCCGCACTAGCCTGTTATAGCGCGATGATTCCACTTTCCACATCCTCTGGAATCCTGGGGTTTGCAGATTCCGCACTAGCCTGTTATAGCGCGATGATTCCACTTTCAACATCCTCTGGAATCCTGGGGTCTGCAATTTCCGCACTAGCCGGTTATAGCGCAATGATTCTACTTTCAACATCCTCTGGAATCCTGGGGTTTGCAGTTTCCGCACTAGCCTGTTATAGCGCGATGATTCCACTTTCCACATCCTCTGGAATCCTGGGGTTTGCAGTTTCCGCACTAGCCTGTTATAGCGTGATGATTCCACTTTCCACATCCTCTGGAATCCTGGGGTTTGCAGTTTCCGCACTAGCCTGTTATAGCGCGATGATTCCACTGTCAACATCCTCTGGAATCCTGGGGTTTGCAGTTTCCGCACTAGCCTGTTATAGCGCGATGATTCCACTTTCAACATCCCCTGGAATCTTGGGGTTTGCAGTTTCAGGAGGGGCTGGCAAACCCCAGGATTCCATAGGATGTTGCAAGTGGAATAATAGTGCTATAACAGACTAGCGCAGAAATGGCCTAAGTTATGGCAACCCTAAGGTGAAACCATCACAACAGGGGGTTTTCTGGCAAGATTTGTTCAGAGGGGATTTGCCCTTCCCTTCATCTGAGGCTAAGACACTGACTTGCTCAAAGTCATCCAGTATCTGAACAGGGATCTGAATCCCAGTCTCCAGAGGCTGTAAATAAATATTTGAGTATTTAAATAAATATTTGAATATTTAAATCTTTAAATTTTGAGTTAAGTCTTAGGAGTCCCTGGTGACAAATGGTATTTACAGAGAGTCCCCAGTAAAGAAAAGCTTAAGAACCACCGATTTGACATACCAGGATCCCATCAATCTGATGGTGAGGAAGGCCCTTTCTCACCCAAACTGCTAGAAATGTGTATTTTCCCCTCTTTCTTGCAAGGAACTCAGTGTTCAGATTTTACTTTACTTTCCCAACAACCTGGGAAAGGAAGGCTATGCACTGTGACTTGAGCATAAGAGGATGGTTTGAGTTCAGCTTTCCCCAGACAACTTCTCACAGTGGAACACATGCTAAAAAAAAAACCTCGATAGAGTCACACACAAGTGGTGAAAATACAAGGGTTAACAGAGGCCATTTCATCCTGTGGAATCCTGGGGTTTGTAGTTGACTGAGACCCAAGAGCTCTCTGCCTGAGAATTCTAAATGCCCGTCCCTCAACTGCAAACCCCAGGATCCCATAGGATGTTGGAAGTGGAATAATAGCACTATAACATTGTAGTGCGGAAATGGCCAGAGTCTCTTGCTAAATCATAAAAGGGAACATGGTGGCTACATTGCCACCAGTTCTGGGTAGTGTCACTCATCTGAAAACATTCTGGAGACCAGAATGTTGGCCTTCTTGAGGAACTTCATATAGTCCTGATTTGGTAGGGACAGGCCCTGATTAATTTCTGTCCACCGACTTTTTCAGCTGCTTTCAAAGTGGCCCAGTTTTTCTCTCCTCCTGCCACATCCCCACTTTGTCCTCAGCTTATTTCAATTGCCGTAAATGGAGTTTGCGGTGCAATAGTTCCCCATGACACCCTTGCAATGAAGCTGGTAAAATGTGGGCTGGACAGGGCTACTGTTAGTTGGATTTGTAATTGGTTGACCGACCAAACCCAAAGAGTGATCACGAATGGCTGCTTTTCATCCTGGAGAGAAGTGACTAGCGGGGTGCCACAGGGTTCTGTCCTGGGTCCAGGGCTGTTCAATATTTTTATCAACGACTTGGATGAAGGAATAGAGGGCATGCTCATCAAATTTGCAGATGACACCAAATTGGGAGGGGTTGCTAATACGCCAGAGGACAGGATCAAAATTCAAAATGACCTGGACAGATTGGAGAGCTGGGCCAAGGCTAACAAAATGAAATTCAACAGAGAGAAGTGTAAGCTCCTACACTTAGGTAGAAAAAAATGGAATACAGAAATATAGGATGGGGGACTCGTGGCTGGATAGCAGTACGTGCGAAAGGGATCTAGGAGTCTTCATAGACCACAAGCTGAACATGAGTCAGCAGTGTGATGCAGCAGCCAAGAAAGCCAATGCAATTCTCAGCTGCATCAACAGGAGTATGGTGTCTAGATCGAGGGAGGTACTGGTACCACCCTTCTCTGCTTTGGTTAGACCTCATCTTGAATATTGTGTCCAGTTCTGGGCACCCCAACTCAAGAAGGACATGGTCAAGCTGGAGCAAGTCCAGAGGAGGGTGACCAAAATGGCGACGGGCCTGGAAGCCATGCCCTATGAGGATAGACTTAGAGAGCTGGGGATGTTTAGTCTGCTGAAGAGAAGGTTAAGAGGGGACAGGATAGCCATGTTTAAATATTTGAAGGGATGCCATGTAGAGGAAGGAGAGGGCTTGTTTTCTGCTGCTCCAGAGACCAGGACAAGGAGCAATGGATTCAAGCTGCAGGAAAGGGGATTCCACCTGAACCTCAGGAAGAACTTCCTGACGGTCAGGGCTGTCCGGCAGTGGAATCTGCTGCCTCGGAGTGTGGTGGAGTCTCCTTCCTTGGAGGTTTTTAAGCAGAGGCTGGATGACCATCTGTCGGGAGGGCTTTGAGGGTGTTCCTGCAAGGCAGGGGGTTGGACTGGATGGCCCCTGGGATCTCTTCCAACTCTACATTTCTATGATTCTATGAGTCTATAGTAATTTATACTCAATGAACAGGAGAGACAGGAGGGGAGGGGGCAGAATCTCACCCTTCCAAGTAGGCTCAAGTGAAAGCAAACTCCTGCAGCCCTTCCTAGGTTGTGTCGTCGTCTTCAGAGTGAAAAGGTGGCATGGTTAAGAGGTGACATAATAGCCATGTTTAAATGTTTGATGGAATGCCATGTTGAAGCTGGAGCAAGCTTGTTCTCTGCTCCTCCAGAGACAAGGACATGGAGCAATAGATTCAAACTACAGGAAAAGAGATTTCACCTAAACATCAGGAAGAATTTCCTGACAGTCAGAGCTGTTTGGCAGCGGAGTGTGCTGCCCCGGAGTGAAGCGGAGTCATCTTCTTTGGAGGTTTTTAAAGAGGATCTGGATGGCCATTTGCTGGGAGTGCTTTGAGTGTGTGTTCCTGCATGGCAGGGCGTTGGACTCAATGGCTGTTGTGGTCTCTTCCAACTCTATGATTCTAGGGGCCTTTCCACACTACACTGTTATAGTGCTATTATTCCACTTTCAACATCCTATGGAATCCTGGGCTTTGTGGTTTAGGGAGGGGCATTTAGAATTCTCAGCCAGTGAGCTCTTTGGCCTCAATAAACTACAAGCCCCGGAATTCCACAGGATGTTGAAAGCGGAATGATAGCACTCTAACAGTGTAATATGGAAAGGCCCTTTATAATTCTTTAACCTGATGTGAATGATCTTCGAAGCAGTAGAGTTTGGCCATTTCCGCACTAGGCTGTTATAGCGCGATGATTCCACTTTCAACATCCTCTGGAATCCTGGGGTTTGCAGTGGCCGGCCCCTCCCGAAACTGCAAACCCCAGGATTCCAGAGGATGTTGAAAGTGGGATCATCGCACTATAACAGCCTAGTGCGGAAATGGCCTTTGATAAGAAGCAACCACTAGGGGTCACTGTAAGACACAGTCAGTCTTTCTCTCTCCCTCTCTGGGTAAGGCAGTGGGCACTTGCTTCCCAATCATTTTAAAATACAATATAACCTACCTGCAAACTTGTTCAAGCTTTTATACATTCCGAGTGTTGCTTGTTCGTAAAGGATGCACACGAATAAGGGCTTATTAAACTGGAATATTGCTCAACAGAAGCGATGATTGCAAATGTCCTTGCCAAGTCATTGCCCAGGAGCGGTTGTGAAGCTCTGCGAGGGAAGATGGACTTTGTGAACTTGTGCACGCGCTGTTGAGAAAGTGGGCTTCCATGGTGAACAGAGAATCAAACCCTAGTCTCCAAGGTCATATTCCAACGCTCAGACCCTTGCACCAAGCTACACCATGCTGGCTCTCTGCCATGCTTTGGATAGCTCACAATCCACAAACTCCACACGGAAGTAGACAGCAGTGTTTATCTGTAGCAAAGCAAGCAACACAGCACATTTCTTCCAAGGCTGAGACTAAAGCATAATCAAGTTCTCTGGTTTTATATCTACGCATACAAAGCCGTGATTGAAGAGGATCACACATTTAACATTGCCTCCCATCTTTAGACATTTCCCAGACTCACCGTTGTTTACCCTTCTTTCATCCTTGGGGCTGGAACATATTTCCTGCCCCTTATCTTTAGACGCTTCACGTTCCCAAAACACCTCTTGGTACTTTCGTTTTTGCCCTCTGTGAGCTCACCCCACCCCCGGCACTGGATGCATAATAGCAATGAGCAATTAACCTTCTGATACATTGGAATATACACAAGCAAGCTGAAAACAGATTTGTTGCAATCAACAATTAACACTCAGTACTTTATAGCACTCTAACTAACTCTAGCATTGCCATTACGCTGACTATCATACACTATTTCAATGCACATCCAACAGATCTGCTTATGATGGGGCTACTCACTCTGAAACTCTCTCCAGGAAGAAGAGCTGAGGAACAAACGGGGAGCAGAAATAAAGAAACAAGCTGGGGCCATTTCCACACTAGACTGTTACAGTTTGCAAACCCCAGGATTCCATAGGATGTTGAAAGTGGAATGATAGCACTATAACAGTCTAGTGCGGAAATGCCCTGGGTGAACCAGGAAGAAAGATTTTGTTAAAAAAAAAAAAAAAAAAACTTTGAATCAGGACCAAGGGGCAAACAAGGACGAAAGACTGAAGACAAAATCTGGGATCAAGACTGAGGAACAAGCTGGGAAGCGGGACTGAAGAATGCGCCTAGAATCAGGACCGGAGGACAAACCATGCCAGATGACGGAACAAAGCAAAGATCAAGGCACAACCAAAGAGGCAAGAACATGCCAGATCTCCAGAAGAGCATATTGCTGAAGGGATGCAAAGCTGGATATTCCCTCTTCCCCACAAGATCCAGCAGCCAGCTTGGATGGAGAGATTAAATCCAAAGAAGGAGAAGGCTTTGGGCAGCTCCAGTTCAGTGCTTCACCGCGCACATGTGGCCTTTTCCGCACTACACTCTTATAGTGCGATGATTCCACTTCCAACATCCTATGGAATCCTGGGGTTTGCAGTTTTGGGAGGGGCTGGCTAGCCCCTCCCGAAACTGCAAACCCCAGGATTCCATAGGATGTTGAAAGTGGAATCATCGCACTGTAACAGGCTAATGCGGAAAAGGCCACAGACGTTCCTAAAGGGCTATGAGAGAGGGTGGGGGAGGTAATCCCAGACTGTGTGACTGACTCAGGAATATGTTGAGATTCACAGGGAAAGAAACAATGGATTAAGGAAGAGATACACTGAGTAGAGGAGGAAAGGGTGATCCAGAAGCCTTGTGTGGCCCAAGCACTACTTTTTTGGCTTCTGACATCCCCTAGCAGTTCCTCAAGCCCTCCTTTTAAAAACATAACCCAGGGCAATTTGTGGGCAATTTTCTTCCTGAAAACAGCCAAAATGTAAGAAAAGCACTTGCAAATGTAGCAGTTTTACTTTCCTACTCCCAGAACCCACCCAAGTCTTCCAAAGGCCCTTATAATCCAACAAGCAACTGGAAACAGTAGTGCCCAGGATTAACATGATGTCACTTCTGGTACACTGCCAACGTCCCACTGTGGCCCAGAGGGCACGAAGGCGGGTGAAACTTGGCTCCCATCCCTCACACAGTTGTCTGCTCCTGGGTTAGAGAGACTAATGTGGGAGTGGTGAGGGTTTTTAAAAAGCAAGTTGCAAGCTTCTGAGACACACAGAACACTTTGTCCAGCTGCTTTTTCCAGTGAAAGCCCTATTTGCGGCTATAGTTTCATGACCTCTGTATGGCTTCTTAAAACAAACTGTTCTTTCTTGCTCTCACTCCCTCTCCAAAGCACTTCATCCCACTTTGGAGTAGAAGTGGACAGAATTCATAAAACAATATCAAGCGGCGCACACACGCAACTCTCTGTCCTGCAGCCAGTGGGGTTGTTGAATGTCAGCCACTTCTTAGCTACCCCACCTAAGCCTTGTGGTTACATTGATCTGTGCCTGAGGCCACCTTTTAGATCCGGAGCAGCATTTACGGTACACTATGAAGCAACTTTGCAAGGAATATAGCGATGGATAGAAGGATACTGGAGAGAAAGAAACAAGGCAGGTTGGAAAAGGAAAGAACAAAATACGTCAAAGAGGAATCAAAAGCAGTCTACCCCCCTCTGGCATCCTATAAGTGTGTTAGACTGCAGCTCCCATAATCCTTAGGCTGTTGAGGGTCATATCTGCAGATACAGTTGATCTGAGACTTTCACCCCATCCTCCATAGTTTACAAGTAAAGAGGAAATGTCAGAAAGTGACCATAAGGCCTACAATGTGATGGTTCCATGTTAAGAAAACATTTTGCTTGGACACAGAAAATATTAAAAGCTTTGAATGATTTCACGTTAAGTTAAACATGTACAAAACATTCTAAGCCATGTTCTAGATTGAACATTGTTACCCTGTTTACTGGGGGTCATGGGAGGGACACCTAATTAACCAAACAACAACACACAATTTTGGGGAAAATTAGCTGGAGCACTCACTTAAGCTAGCGAGAGGTAGGGTAACTTAGCAGGATCTTGCAACCCAGGGCCTATGGGGTCAGGTCAGTCAAGCAGCCAGACGGGTTTAAAGTAGTGGAAATGATATTTTATTACATACAACAAATATTACAGACACCACATTCACACAGCTAACTATCTTGGACGTTGTATATCTTGATTTCAGTAAGGCCTTTGACAAAGTTCCCCATGACATTCTTGCAAAGAAGCTAGTAAGATGTGGACTGGACAGGGCTACTGGCAGGTGAATTTGTAACTGGTTGACTGACCGTACCCAAAGGGTGGTCACCAACGGCAGATTCTCATCCTGGAGAGAAGTGACTAGTGGGGTGCCACAGGGTTCTGTCCTGGGCCTGGTGCTGTTCAATATCTTCATTAATGACTTGGATGAAGGAATAGAGGGCACGCTAATCAAATGTGCAGATGACACCAAATTGGGAGGGGTTGCTAATATGCCTGATGACAGGATCAAAATTCAAAAGGACCTGGACAGATTGGAGAGCTGGGCCAAGGCTAACAAAATGAACTTCAACAGAGAGAAATGTAAGGTCCTACACTTAGGCAGAAAAAATGGTATGCAGAAATATAGGATGGGGGACACGTGGCTGGATAGCAGTACCTGTGAAAGAGATCTAGGAGTCTTCATAGACCACAAGCTGAACATGAGTCAGCAGTGTGATGCGGCAGCCAAGAAAGCCAACGCAATTCTTGGTTGCATCAATAGGAGTATGGTGTCTAGATCGAGGGAGGTATTGGTACCACTTTATTCTGCTTTGGTTAGACCTCATCTGGAATACTGTGTCCAGTTCTGGGCACCCCAGTTCAAGAAGGATATGGATTAAGCTGGAGCAGGTCCAGAGGAGGGCAACCAAAATGGTGAGCGGCCTGGAAGCCATGCCCTATGAGGACAGACTTAGAGAGCTGGGTATGTTTAGTCTGCAGAAGAGAAGGTTGAGAGGGGACATGGTAGCTATGTTTAAATATTTGAAGGGATGTCATGTCGAGGAGGGAGTGGGCTTGTTTCCTCCTGCTCTTGAGACCAGGACAAGGAGCAATGGATGCAAGCTGCAGGAGGGGAGATTCCACCTGAACCTCAGGAAGAATTTCCTGACGGTCAGGGCTGTCTGGCAGTGGAATGTGCTGCCACGGAGTGTGGTGGAGTCTCCTTCTTTGGAGGTTTTTAAATGGAGGCTGGATGGCCACTTGTCGGGAGTGCTTTGAGGGTTTTCCTGCATGGCAGGGGGTTGGACTGGATGGCCCTTGTGGTCTCTTCCAACTCTACATTTCTATGATTCTATGATTCTATAAGAAATTAGAGGTTGAATTAAGGATAGAGATTTTCAGGGAAAATGGGTGATACGACACCTGTCTCATCGTCCTGGACCTTGGGAGCGGAGCCAGGGGTGCAGAGAAGAAACTCCGCTCGATTAGCTGAGGGGAGCTCGCCAAGCTATGCAGCAGCAGGACGGGATAAAACTCAGGATCAATCCAAGGAAGGTCTCGGAATCAGGGGTCTTTATAGGGTGAATTGGGACTGCAGGCTCTGCCTTTCTCGGGGACAACAATGAGTTTTGGGTGCGAGACAGCGTCTCAGAAAGGTCACAGTTTAGCATGATTGAGTTAAGTCCGAATTGACAAAGAGGTAGACTGTATGCAAACGCTCAGTGCTTGACCTTTAAGCTTCTAGCTTGCCAAGTTACCTGCTCGGGGCAGGGAGTCCTTTGCAAACAGCGTGCATACATAATGAGGGTGTTTGCAGAGAGGCCTCCTAAAGCGGGGATCTGGCTACTTCTGGCCTGTCTGTATGGTCTTGGGATATTGCAGCGTTTGATGGTCGAGCCTTGTTCTGGGCTTGTCCGGGGGCCTCACAAACACGTGGAGAGGGGTGGTAGAAGAGAGCCAAATTACTGATATCAAAATGATATCTTTATGCTATCTCCAAGGAGGCCTAACGTGCAGTAACAACATCTAGACATGTTCTGCTATAAGATAACAGGTAGAATGCCAGAATGAGATACAGAGAAAAGACACAGTTTGGAAATACTTTTCGCTCTTCACTGGTGAATTTATATGACTGTCAGCCTTTTGTTACTCAATTATTGCCATGCATGTTTTTAAAGAATTCTCTATAAAGTTGTTTAATTGCTTGTTTGGGGTGGGCCTGGGATTCCAGGCCAAATTCCACCCAGATCCACATCATTAAATAAACTCCAATCTACTAACAGACTCCACTGATGGACCTTAAAGAGTTAAACATTTCCCTTTCACAACCTAGAATGTGTCCAGAGAAAGGCAAGTGAAATGATAAAAGGTCTGGACACCAGTTGTGTGAGTTGGGGGATGTTCAGCTGGGGATCAGATTAATGGGTTATGCAAAAGGGTTTTTAATAGGCTGTGTAGGCTGCATTTTTATCTATATTGTTATGACTTCTAAATGATTTTATAGTGTTTTAACATGTGGGTTTTGTGGGTATTTTTAAAACCTAATAGCGAGTTTAATTGTTCTTTACTTTTCATATTATTGGATTTTTAGTTTTATCCTGTTTGAAGCTTATTGTGAAACACTTTGAGTGTCTTGGTGGGACAAATACAGTTGGCCCTCCACAGTCACTAGGGTTAGGGGTTCAGGAAAATTCTCAAATATCAAAATGTGTGTGTGTGTGTGTGCGTCTATAGGTGTGGTGTGGTGGTTTGAGCATTGGACTGCGACCCTGTAGACCAGAGTTTGACTCCCCACCTGGCCATGGGAACCCACAAAGCGACCTTGTGTGCATCCTACTCTCTCAGCCCCAGAAGATCCCATGATAGCATCACCTTAAGGTTGCCAGAAATTGGAAATGCTTGAAGACAAATAACAACAGCAAAGGTGGGATATTAACTAAATACATAAACCCAAAGAAGAAAGAGGAGGAAGTTGTTGGCAACTGTTTTTAAATATCTGAAGAGCTGGAGGAAAATAGAGCAAGCTGGTCTCCTGCTGGTCTGGAAGGCAGGACTCGAACCAACAGAAGAAAAGAAAATCCCACTAACATTAAGAAGAGCTTCCTGGGAATAAGATCTGCACCAGAGACTTCTTCAGAAGGTGGGGAACTCATTTGTTGGAGGTTTTCAAACACTGTCTAGATGGTCACTTCACAGGGTGCTCTCGGAGTGGAATCCAGCACTGGCTGAGTGTTAGACGAGATGGTCTCCCTTCCAACTGTATGATTCTATGATCAATTTTAACTACACTCACCCATTTGGAGAGGAAGACCTTTCCTACTCAGAACAAGAAATAAAGCCCTGAGGGGCCTCTGAGCACGTACAAAATGCCCTTCTTTGATCAGCGAGTGGATCAAAGATCATCACTTTATAATTGTTAATTTGACAGTTCCCTGCTCTCAGTATTACAACCCAAAAAAAGAAACAACAGGCAAGGAAAAGGGGATGGCAGTGAGGGAGGAGATTAAGCCCAGAAGATGCTGGCTGCTCTTCTTGCTCTCAGAGGCCAGTGGTGCAGCATCCCCCTTTTCCTATCGGCCTCCACTTTACTAAGCAGTCTTCTTGTTTTCAGTGAGTCACACCATCTCATGATATGTATAAAATACAACAGCCTCAGTTAGTCGCCTTGGCTTTGAGGGAGAATTCACACTTGATTTGCTGTTCTTTCGACTTTTTAGCGGTCCATACATCCATAGTACTCTCTTCCACCACCACATTTCAAATGGGTTGATTTTCTTGTCAGCTTTCTTCACTGGCCAGCTTTCTCAATAATGACAATAATATGGCCTGGATGATTCTGATGGCCTGAGATTATTGTTTTGTGTGCCTTAAGGTCATTTCCAATTTACGGCAACCCTAATGCAAACCTATCACTGGATTTTCTTGGGCTGAGCGTGTCACACTCAAGATCACCCAGTAGCTTTCCATGGCCAAGCAGAGATTCAAACTCTGTTCTCCAGGGTTGTAGTATAAGGCCATTTCTGCACTACACTGCCATAGTGCTATTATTCCACTTTCAACATCCTATGGATTCCTGGGGTTTGCAGTTTGGGAAAGGCCATTTAGAATTCTCAACCAGAGAGCTCTTGGGCCTCAGGAAACTACAAACCCCAGAATTCCACAGGATGTTGAAAGTGGAATAATAGCGCTGTAACAGTGTGGGGTGGAAATGGCCTCAGACCACTACACCATGCTGGTTGTCAGTGTACTGTGATAACAGTACATTTATTTGCTTTTAAACCAGAATTTGAAATGGTTTTAATTCTACAGACAGATTAAAATTTATTTAAGTTTTGTAAGTTTCCCATGTGTTTTTACTTGCATTTTTTTTTAAATTTTGCATGCTGCTTAGAGTCCCAGGATAGGCACAAAGGTGGGCTATAAATCAAGAAATAGAGTGTGGCGAAATAAAGGCATGGTATGCTGATGGCGGTGAAGGGCTAGCAGAAACCAATTCTGTACACACAAGATAGGCACTGGACTCATCCTCTAGTGGCTGAACATGAAAAAACCCAAAAGCCAAACCTCTGGGGTCTCTGCCCCAAGGACCTTACAGTCACAATGATGCTGCCGCTTGTGGCAGGGAAGTGGAGGAAAGGGAAGATGAAAAGGGAGGGAGGGGAACAATTACAGCCCCCTTCCAATCATCTGAGGGTGGAGGGGAGAGTGGGGAGGGGCGTTTCCCTCCCCCAAAAGTCCCCCCCCCACTCTCCCCGGGAGCGTCCAGATTCCCAGGCAGGGATTTCTGAATGAATGTAAGGGAGACCTGGAAGCAAAAGCGGGGGACCCCCCTCCAGCCTCCTCTCCTCCTGGGAGGGAAAGGGAGAGCCTGGAGCCCGGGCAGGAGGGGGCTGCCTCGAGTCGCCTCGGCTGGTCCCCGGCGGGCCAGAGGCAGAAAAGAGGAAGAGAGGAGGGGCGGGAGGAGGAGGAGGAGGAGGAGGAGGAGGGAGGTGGCGCGGGCGGGGCGGGAGCGGGGAGAGAGGGAGGAAGGAGGCTGCGCAGCCTCGGTCGGTGCCGCCGCCGCCCCAGCCGGGCATGTGCCGGCGCCTGCCGCAGCCGCGAGGATGATGATGATGGCCCAGGCCGGAGGAGAGGTCGCCCGGGAGCTGCAAGGTACCTACCTGGCGCGAGGGAGGGAGGGAGGGAGGGAGGGAGAGGGCCCAGGAAGCGAGATCTCCCCCCACCCCAGGCGGTTCCTCTCACCCTCCGGCGTTAGCAACAGAGGCACCCCCCCACACACACACCGCTCACGAGGAGCATCCTTCCTGGACCACCGTCTTCCCAGCCCCATCCTTCCTGGACCACCGTCTTCCCAGCCCCCTCCAGCATCCTTCCTGGACCGCCGTCTTCCCAGCCCCATCCAGCATCCTCCCTGGACCACCGTCTTCCCAGCCCCATCCAGCATCCTCCTTGGACCCCCGTCTTCCCAGCCCCCTCCAGCATCCTTCCTGGACCACCGTCTTCCCAGCCCCATCCTTCCTGGACCACCGTCTTCCCAGCCCCATCCAGCATCCTCCCTGGACCACTGTCTTCCCAGCCCCATACTTCCTGGACCACCGTCTTCCCAGCCCCATCCTTCCTGGACCACCGTCTTCCCAGCCCCATCCAGCATCCTCCCTGGACCACTGTCTTCCCAGCCCCATCCTTCCTGGACCACCGTCTTCCCAGCCCCATCCCTCCGTCCCTCTGTTCCTCTCTTCATCCTTCCCAGAGCCTACAGGCCACTGCCCCCTCCCTCCAGCAGGAAACCCTCCAACCCCTTTAAATCCCCCCCCCGGAACGAGGTAGAGCCCCCTCCCACCCTCTTCTCTGTTTGAAAATCTCCCCTTGTCTCAAATCACACCATCTCTGTTCAGAGTCCCCCTTATTACACATACACACACGCACATATTTACCCCTTGTTCCTAACCCCAAGTTAATCTGGGTTTGTCCTAGGACACCCCCTTTCCTACAGCCCCCCCAGGAAATTTCTGCCCCCCTCCCTGAGTTCTTCTAGTCCTGCAGCGTCTCTTTCCTTCACCTTTTCCCCCCTCAGTGCCCCCCCAAAAAACAGGTGCATGGGCTTTTCTAAGGTACCTTCCCACTCCCCCTGCCTTAGTCCCTAAAGTGATGGTGAGTGGTTTCTGCTGAAGACTCCTCACCTGGGAAGCCCACCACCCAATGGCATATAGATGAGGATGCCCCCATCCTTCCCCTGTTGCCATACAAGGAGGGGGTGCCCTTCTCTTTTCCCTACACTTGCCACATTCTGAGACCACCAGCCGTGGTTTCCCCCTTTCTTCCATCAGGATCAAGCCCCCCCATCACTGGGAATTTCTTCCCTCCCCACACTAAATCCCACCCGATGCACCTCTACCTGCAACCCAACCTAGGACCAGTCTCCTGTATGGCTCCCACACCCTTCTCTCCCCTACCCCATTTCCTGAGGCAAGAGACCACCATAAGCCCTTTTTTCTCTCCTCCCAGTCCCCCCTCAAACTGTACCTCCAAGGTATGGGGTCTCCTCCCCCCAAACACCCTCTTGGCCAGTCTGTGCCTTGGCTTTCCCACCCGACCACAGCATCCTGGTACCACCCCAGCCTCCTTCACCCCAGCTGTGTACCTCCACTCCATCTCCCTGCAACCCCATTTCCATATCCTGAACCCCCGGAATCACGGTTTCCAGGCTGACTCCTCTCACCCCCTTCCCCCTCCCCCTTCCCCCCAAAACTCTTACCCCTTCTTCTCTCCTCTTTCTGCTACCTCTGTTCCTTCCCCTCAGGAGCGTGGATCCCTGTCCTGCCATTCCTGGACTCTCCCCCCAGTTTCCCCGTCCAGGGACAGTGTCCTAGCCGCTTTCCATCATCCCTGTCCATGGTACTTAACCCCTTTCACATACCCCCTTCTTCTCCCTGCCCCCCTCCATCTCTCACACACCTTCGATCTGCCTTAATGGCTCTTCGGAAGATGGCAGGGTCCCCCGGGGATGGAAGCTGGGGGGTGGGGGAAGGAGGAAGGTCTCGATGCTTGGGAGATGGGGAGGGCTCGCTGGGTTTGGTGGAACCGGAAGGTTGGAAGAAGAATATTGGGGTCCTTTCCTAAATTGGAAGGTGCAGTGGGAAGTCTAGAGGGTTGGAGAAGGAGCTGGGGCTCTTGGGTTTCCAACCTGCGGCTGCGGGGGAAAGGAAGCTGTTTATCTCGCTGCTAAAACTCCACCTTGGGCTTGCTGGGTGGATTATCTCTGAGAGCTGCTTGTGGGTTAATGGCTTGTCTCCTGAGGCTATGGATGGTGTGTCTATGTGTGTGTGTGTATGAGAGACAGAGAGAGAGAAAGAGAGAGCTGCAGACTCCAATGTGTCTTCCCCCGAAACACACACTTTCTGCTGCCTCTGTTTGGCATCTCTCTTTTAATTTCAGTTCTAGAGGATGCCTGTTTTTATAGAGGAAGCAAAAGTGTTGAGACACCAGTGAGATTGTGTCTCTGTGTGTGGCAATATCCTTTTGCAGCAAAACAGACAGACACACGCGCGCGCGCACATACGGAATCTCCCAAGGAGACAGAGAGACACGCGCATGTGAGCGTATGCAAACGTGGACATAAATCGTGCACACACAGATGCTTTTTGACACAGAAGCTCAGCAGGCGTCTCACAACCACACAGGAAAAATAACAAATGAAAAAAAAGACCAACCAAAATTTGACACGCCCAAGGTTCAGTTCAGTATTTCTCCAACCTGGTGCTCTCTGAATGTGTTGGATTACAGCTCCCACCATCCCCAGGCAGCCTGACCACTGGGCGGGTGGGTGTTCTGGTCCAACACACCCTGAAAGTCAGGATGTTGAGGAAGGCTGGATTCATTTATTCTGTCTGTGATGTGTGTTTTGATCTTTCTGTCTCTACCCGTTTATTTCTACTCTAAGCTGTCTTGTCATGGGTGAGAGGAGAATATTTATCCAACTAATGAAACGCTGATTACTCTGACTAGGTCTTCAGGGTCTCAGATAGGAAAAGGGGACTTTCTCATCCCCCCTCATCTGATGCCTGCATCCAGAGTTTCTGGAACTCAGACCAGGAACCTTTAACATACAATGCAGGAGCTTTAACTTTGGGCTAGTGGCCACATTGGCTGAGGGATCCCAGGAGTAGTAGTCCATAAAAGTAACTTCCTCAAGGTCTGAGAAATCCCCTCTTACACAGAGATGCACAACACACAGGGAAGTAAGAGTTGTCTGGAATCTGCTCCACTGTGTTAATCTACCGTTCAAATCCTGTTGCTTCTCTCTTAATTCTGTAAGGAAACCCAAAGGATGATTTCTGCGCCTTGCCTGTGTCTGTGTTTGTCTGTCGGTACACGTATACTTCAGTTAATGAAGTACAATAGATATATTCCTGAGCATTACTTCTTTAACAGAAAATTTGGTACCAGAGGCAGAAATAACACAGAAGGAATAGGGATAGGTTCCTACATCTTGAAAAAGAAGACCAGTTCACCATGTTTCAGCAAGCTTTATATTCAAAACTAAATAATAAGTGCATGTGAAATGAAACAGTCAGGTCAGATAAGCCTTGCAGAAGTAAAGAAAAAAACTTTTTTTTACCTTCCAGTGACCACCTGAAGGCTTCTTCCATGCTATATAGGACAGAGAGTCCTGTAAGCTATTTAAAAGGTGAACTGCTGCTCTTGAAGGGTTCCAAAAGAAGTAATTCACCAGCTGGGGTTATTTTCCCAGAAAAAAAAAGGTGGTCCAGGGGGCTCAGAGCAGTTAGGGGCCATGAAGACAGACTCAGGGGCCACATTTTGCCCACCTCCGCCCCTTGATATGAGACAGCTTCTGGGTCTTACAATAGAAAGGGCTCTCTGGACATGCTCAGAAATATCTTCTCCCTTGGCACGGCTATGCAGAGCCCAGTAGAATATACTGGATAAACCACATGCTCCAAAGTATTGGCGCATTCATAAAACAGAAAGGAACATGAGCATCCATGTTACACTCCATGTGCCACACATACTACGGAAGGTGCAAAGATGTTGTTGCACCTCCTCCCTCAGGCTGTCTTCCTTCTCTCTTACACACACGCTCACATATAGCCAGGTGGTAAATAAATAAAAAGAAGGGAGACTGTTTGGGTGGAAAGATACCACATGCTTAGTGAACAAGTGGCTTTTCGAGACCGCCGTGGTCATTCCATGTCCAGTTGTCCCACCTCAGTCCAGTCCTACACAGGCTTCAAAATGAGATGGCGGACGCCAGAGATGACACAAACTGGGCTGTATCACATTAATCCGAAGCGAGAAGAATGCCATTTTCTACAACTCCTTCTGCACAAGTTTATCTCCTCTTCTGCCATGCTAGTTTTGTATTTAAGGAGATGTTTCGTAGTTTTGCTTTGAATGAGAGGAAGCAGTCACAAACACGATCTACTACATGTGCTTGGAAAAAGTGGTCCAGTCCATTTGAGCATCTCTGCCATCCTATTCTCATGCGTGTCTAGAGCAGGCCTCAGGGATGCTAGGTACACAGGTGATTAAAATGACTGAGGTAGCAGAAGCATATTTTCTGTGAGTTAGATTCATGGATTTATAGTAAGAAGAAAGGGAAGTAAAAGGGTGAAACCCATCAAAGAGGTTGGGCAGAAATTTTCTCTGTTCCACAGCCTCATCTAGTGCAATTAGCAGAAAACACCTGACAAAATGAGGAAGCATTTTGTCATACTGTGTGCAGTTAGCGTATGGAACTGGTCACCACAAGATGTGGTTATGGTTGACAAACTGGAAGAATGGTGCTTGGCAGGGCCTTCAAGAATGCAGGAAGAATAAGGCCTTGCAGTGGGAGGCAGCAGGAAAAGAGAAGAGATCACACTACAGGTGGATTGACTGAATCAAATAGGTCACTGCAGCTGCCCTGAGTATGCAAGATGTGAGCAGAGCAGCTAATAATGAGGGATCCTGCAAGTCATTCACTCATAGGGTTGCCAAAAATCAAAGGGGACCTGATGGCAAATAAAAACAGCAATGTGATGGCTAAGAAAGAACCTCTGGGATTTGCAGGCTGTTCTTGTTGTGTGCCTTCAAGTGGCTTCCGACTTATGGTGTCCTTAAGGCGACTCTATCACAGGGTTTTCTGGGGCTGAGAGACATTCCCAAGGTCACCCAGTTGGTTCCCAGGGCTGAGCGGGGATTCGAACCCTGGTCTCCAAGGGCATAGTCCGATGCTCAAACAAACCACTTCACCTTACTGGTTCTCAATTATCAGATATTGTGAGTAAATAAGAAAGGATAGATGGTACATCTGCCATCTCTTGTTACAGATTCCCTGAAGCACTGAGCGTTAGATTCACCTTTGTTCTAGCCCTCCCTTACCTGGCAGTTTCCAGGTGTGTTGGACTACAACTCCCATCGTTCTCAGTCAGCAAGGCCATGCATTCCTTGTCCACCATACCTGGACATGTTGGAAAACTACAGGGCAATCCTTATCACTGATTGTAGAATCATAGAATCATAGAAATGTAGAGTTGGAGGATACCCCAGGGGCCATCCAGTCCAACCCCCTGCCATTCAGGAACACCCTCAAAGCACTCCCGACAGATGGCCATCCAGTATTGTTGTTTTTGTTGTGTGCCTGACTAATGGTGACCCTACCGTAGATTTTTCTTGGCAAATTTTGTTCAAAGAGGGTTTGCCATTGCCTGCCTCTGAGGCTGAGAGTGTGTGACTTGCTCAAGGTCAGTGGGTTTCCATGGCTGAGTAGGGATTTGAACCCTGGTCTCCAGAGTCATAGTCCAGCACTCAAATCACTACACCACACTGGTTGTCCTGATAGTATTACAATGTTTTTAAAAATTCACTTTATACTGGCATATCATGTTTATTGCATGGATATATGAAGGCATGAGGGGAGAGATCAGACTTTGCCTAATGAAGAAGGAAAGGCAAGGAGGAAAGTGAAAAGGAGTGACAGGCAGGTTCTTATTAGCGAGAGAGGAAAAGACAGAGACAAAATGGCACTTTGAACTAGACTGCTTAGGGTAGGGTAAGGAGCATATAAGCTTCAGGATGGCATAGAACTCTTCATCAGATAACAGGTCTGTGACACTTGCAAGCTGACCAAAGTCTATTTTGGCCATCATCCTGCTGAACGCAGCGGCCAGGCCATAAAGACAGTAGCTCGTAGTTGACAATGCATTCCAGCAGCTGGGGTACGACGACATATTTGCCTTTGAATTTGGACAGCCCATAGAGCTGTGGGCCTTCCTCAGTGTATTTGTCTAATCCCCTTTGGAAACTGTCTAAACCAGCGACCATCATACTGTGTATGGCAGAGAATTCCATAAATTATGTGTTGTGTGAAAAAAGTGCTTTGTTTTGAGTGCTTCATTTTGATTGCTGCTTGTGATCCCTTATAGCACTATGGTTCTGTGCTCCCATGCTTCTGTGAGTGTCCTAAATAGTCCATCAATTGATTTCATTTGTGGCCATCGAGTTCTAATATTATTAGAGCGGAGGGAAAGCTCAATCGTTAATGCTGTAACTTGCCTTTGTATAGGAGGTACTTCAACTGTCCGATCACTTAGGCAGCTCACAATGTAAGAGTCAAATGAAATCCGCACTAGCCTGCTATAGTGCTATTATTCCACTTTCAACATTCTATGGAATCCTGGGGTTTGCAGTTTAGGGAGGGGCCGGCCGGCCCCTCCTTAAACTGCAAACCTCAGGATTCCATAGAATGTTGAAAGTGGAATAATAGCACTATAACAGGCTAGTGCGGAAACAGCCTCAGTTAAAACAGGGTTCAGTTGCCCTCTCAGCCATGCAAACCTACTGGGTGACCTTGGGCACAACACGAACTCTCAGCCCCCCAGAAAACCCCATGATAGATTTGCTTTAGGGTCACCATAAGTCAGAAATGACTTGAAGGCACACAATAGCTAGAAACAGTAGTTTAAAACAGTTAAAAAGGAAATTACAACATAATCGTGCTGATAAAAACACAGCACACAGCAATTAAAAGACCTTCTGCAATGTCTGGTTAATGATCAAAGGCCTAGGTAAATAAAAAGAAAAGTAGAGCGGCCAATGTAGAAAAAAGAAAAGTAGAATGGTCTCCAATGGGAGGGAACTCCACAGCCTGGGGGCCACCACCAAGAAGGCTCTCGCCCGTGTCTTAGAACTGGAAGAGATCACAAGGACCATCCAGTTGAACTCCCTGGTGCGTGGGAATACACAATCAAAGCGCTCCTAACAGATGGCCATCCAGCCTCTGTTTAAAAACCTCCAAAGAAGGAGACTCCACCACACTCCGAGGCAGTGTATTCCATTGTCAAACTGCTCTTGCCGTCAGGAAGTTCTTCCTAATGTTCAGATGGAATCTGTTTTCCTGCATTTTAAAGCTATTGCTCTGTGCCCTAGTCTCTGGAGCAACAGAAATCAGGCTTGCTCCATCCTCCATATGACATCCCTTCAGATGTTTAAATATAGCCATCATGTTGCCTCTTAACCTTCTCTTCTTTAGGCTAAACATCCCCAGCTCCCTAAGCCGCTCTTCATAGGGAATGGATTCCAGGCCTTCTACCATTTTGGTCACCTTCCTCTGCACACATTCCAGTTTGTCAATATCCTTCCTGAATTGTGGTGTCCACAACTGGACACGGTATTCCAGGTGGGATCTGACCAAAGCAGAATAGAGTGGTACTATTATTTCCCTTGACCTAAACATTATACTCCTGTATACTCCTACTGATAGACAGCCTAGAATCACATTGGCTTTTTTTAGCTGCTGCATCACACCACTGATTCATGTTCAGCTTGTGATCTACTAAGACTCGGAAATCCTTTTCACATGTTCGGTGGTCAAGTCAGATGTCACCCATCTAAGCATTAGATTTTTTTCTGCTCAAGTGTCGTACTTTGTATTTCTCCCTGTTGAAATTCATGTTGTCAGTTTTGGCCCAGGTCTCTAATCCATTAAAGTCAGACTGAATTCTGATCGTGTCGTCTGCAAATTTGATAAGAATGCTCTTTGTCCTCTCATCCAAGTCATTGGCCATTTCCGCACTAGCCTGCCTGGCCCCTCCCGAAACTGCAAACCCCAGGATTCCAGAGGACGTTGAAAGTGGAATCATCGTGCTATAACAGGCTAGTGCGGAAATGGCCACTGATAACCATACCTGGGATGGTGGTGAGACAAGGTCCCCAAAGGACCTTTAAACTTAGATACTGAGTAATATAGTTTTCCAGGTTGTCTGGACCTAAATTGTATTGGAGAGCCAGCATGGTGTAGCAGATTGCGCACTGGACTATGACCCTGGAGACCAGCGTTCGATTCCCTACCCAGCCTTGGAAACCCACTCGGTGACCTTGGGCATGTCACACACTCTCAGCCCCATGATGGCTTCGCCTTAGGGTTGCCATAAGTCAAAAGCAACTTCAAGGCACACAACAACAACAACAAGGTGTTTTGTGCTTTATAGCTCATAACCAGCACTTTGAATTGTGCCCAGATAGTCTTTCGGAGGTGGAATAACCAAAATGCTATAGTATGCTGATTTGATAAATACGTACAGGTATGTTGTATAACACTGATAGTTTTAATTTCAATCATTACCAGCATGGAACTTGCTTTTTCTCACAGCTGCTATGCATTGGGTGGACATTTTCATTGTAACTGTTTACTGTAGTCTTTCCTGACCCACTATCACAAGCTCACTGTAATTTTGGCATTAAGATTACACGTAACAATGAGACTTTTTGCCCTTTTTTATTTCCTTTCCTTTTGGGAGGGTCTTTATTCAGTCAGGAGAGATCCTATTGGAACTCTTTTCAATCCACTTTATTTTCCTAAGACTGAATAAATCGGCATCATCTACAAACCAGGGTATCACAATGCTTACCCTTAACTCCAGAACATTTCAATACCCTCCAGCTGTTCCAGTTCTAAATATTCCTTATTGTACCACTTTTCCAGCTGCTTTTAAAATGTCCCAGTTTCTCTCTCCTGTCCCTACTTTGCCTTTCTCCTCAGCTTATTTCAATTGCTGCAAACAGAGTTCGGAGTGGAAAAGTAGCTCGCACGTAAAGTTAACTCACCAGAGAGGAAGGAGAAAGAAAGGAAATTAAAGGGCAGAATCTTGTGCTTCCCAGTAGCTTTAGGCAAAAGAAAACTGCTGCAGCGTTTTCCAGCTTGCATGTTCTTCCGCATTAATAACTTTTATGATATTAACGACAGTCTGATGTTGCTTGTCCATACATGTCCCAGTTTTCATCCGTGAAATTTGGAGGGTGTGTATCTAAGAAAAAGGTTTAGAAGTTTCAGAACTGTAGTGGTGGGCATTTTTGTTTCTTACTTTCTTCCACTGTGAGAATGATCCATTTTTTATTAGTCTCTGTTCCTGGTTCTTCAGCCTCTTATCCCAATCCATGAGCAAGACTCATTCTTCTATTAGCTTGATAATTTAACGTATTTCCCACCAATTTTACCATAACGAAGCCAACCTCTGTCTTTAAAGATCAGTATTGTATTGGCAAGTTTCCAGTCCTCTGAAATGGAGATGGATTTTCATATTCTTGTTACATATTCTTGTTAAAAATGCTATTTGGATCCAGCCGTTTGTTAATTTTTAATTTGATGAGAAGGCTTGGAGCTTCACCTTTTGTTATCTGTATCTGGTTCAAGACTCCCACCCTGAAAAGGGATTTCAGGCACTGATAGCTACATCTTCTCCAGATGAGATAGACACAAATCCATTTATCTTCCTGCAATTTCACTGTCTACTTTTAGCACACAGTTAACTCCCTCCTGGTCTTACAACACCAGCCACCCCTGATTCTAATATCTTTCATGTTTTTAAATGGTTGGCTTTAGTACTTTTACAAATATGCCCCAGTTAATCATCTTCAGTTTCACTCTTCTCCTTTTTTTTTTTTTTTTGCTTCTTTCTGGCTTCATTGTCAACTTAAATTTGTCTTTCCAGCAATTGTGGTCATAAGTGTTTTCTGCATCTGGACAAGACTTTTATTTTTTGACAGAAGCTTTCTTTTCCTTTATACCTTCATAGTGTGTCCCCCCCACTTTTTTTTCTCCTTAGGCAAAGCTTTTATAATGCAATCACCTTGCCTCATTCACAGAATTTTACAAGGAGTCTAGGTGATTATGTCTTCCATTTGTAATTCTCTTGTGTTTTCCTGTAGCTTTTTCTGTATTTTCTTTTTAACCTCTTAAGGAGAGGAAGGCAGAATAGTTTCCCAAAGTCTCTTGATTGGCAGTGCTAGAAGGAGCGTTCCATCTCTTGACACTGCCACTTAACCACGTTGGCATTTTCCTGTACTCCACATACCTTTCCAAATGCATAGGCTCACTGTTATTGTACAGGTGTACCTCGCTTAACAAAGTCTCTGAAAAAAAGATCCTTTTTACAAAGTCTTTTTATGCTTACCCAGCCTCCTTTTGTTCCTTGTCCTCTGTCTAGCTGAAAGTTATTTAGCAGCACCAGGATGGAGATAATGGTGAAGGAGAGTTGGACTTTCTGTTTTGGTTTTCAGCAGTGTGTTTGCAATAAACAATGCCATAAAAGCTTGAGCCAAGACAGAATGGGATCCTTCTGTACCTGATCCTGCTGCAGTTCTGTGTAATCTCTACCTGATCTTACTGCAGCTCTGCCTTCAACTGGCAACGTAAACAGCAGCTGTTTCCAGAATCTCTTACTGAGCATGCATGAACAGCAAAACACAGAGAAAGGGGGAAAGCAGATAAGCCTGCTCTTCCAGCTACAACCGCCAGCATGTTGAAAAGGCATAGTTCTAGAAGGCCCTTTCCACACCATACCACAATAGCAGGTTGTTCCATTACAATCCCAGTATTGCAATTTCTGTGATGGTGTTGGGTTAAGAATGCTCTCTACCTCACCCTTTTACCTTAAGCAGATGAGTAGCGTTATTGCCACCGGTGTCCTCTCCGCACTAGAGCATCATTGGCCAGTCCCTTTCCCTGCCTTTTCCCTACCCCACAGCTCCTGACTTTTTTTTTTTGTAAGCCATACTAATGCAGGGACGGTCCTTATCAATCCTTTGCCATCATACTTTTTCAGCTGCTGTTAAAATGTCCCAGTTTCCCTCTCCTCATCCCACTTTCCTTCTTGGTCCTCAGCTTACTTTACTTTAGAAACTGAATTCAAAGTGCAAAGTACTCCAGGAAAGGCAATCTGTCTTTTAAATAGGTTGCAGGACCCCCTGTTTACCAATGAAAGCCAGTTCTGATTGCTAAAAATGCCAAAAAAAAACAAATACTGGAGGTCTGCATCTAGTCTTGTAGACCTACAGTTTTTTATTTATTTATTTGGCATTTTTAGTAGTCCACGTGGCCCCCAGACTGTTCTTGGAGTTCTAGAAAACAGGCTCCTGGATTGCACCCTGTATTGAAACAGTGGGAACTTGGCAAGTTAACACTTATGTAAGTTCCACTGATTCAGTGTGTTGACTCTAGCTGGAATTTAAAAATTGATTTCAGGTTAGGTTAGTCGCAATCACAGTTAGAGGGAGTGTAGTAAAGAAATTAGAAGAAGATTAGGAAGGGCGGCTATAAAGGAACTAGACAAGGTCCTTGAGTGTAAAGATACATCACTGAATAGAAGTCAGGATGATCCACGCAATCCTGTTTCCAGTTTCTACATATGATTATGAAAGTTGGGCAGTGAAGAAAGCTGATAGGAAGATATTCAGTGTATTTGAAATGTGGTGCTGGAGGAGATTTCTGTGGATGCTTGGGACTGCCAAAAAGATAAATCAGTGGATCTTAAAGCAAGTCAAGCCTGGAGTCTCCCTAGAAGCCGAGATGACTAAACTGAGGCTGTCATACTTTGGACATATGGTGAAAAGATATGACTCATTAGAAAAGACAAGAATGCTTGGTAAAATAGAACGCAGTCAGGAAAAGAGAAAGACTCCATTACAGGTGGATAGACTTAATCAGAGAAGCAACAGCTGCCCTGAATTTGCAGGGCTGTTGACAACAGAGAGATTTGGAAGTCTCGCATTCACAGGATCGCCGTAAATCAAAGTTGACTTGACACCAAGCAAGAAGAAATGCTAAACTATGATTATGGCAATCCATAAAGTGAGGAAGAAAATCCATCCATTAGGAAGAAGGCAAGGGGAGGCCTACACCATGTTCTCACGTCAAGCTGTGGTTTGGAGTAAAGGGAACATTGCCCCTGAACTGGACCGCTTGTATTATAATCAAAACAGAGCAGGCTCTTACACTTACACTGCTCCCATTTAAAACACCCAAGACCTGCAAAACCGCTCAGCTCCTTACTCCCACGCTTCTCCTTGGTGCACCAATCTGCAAACGAATAATTTATAAAGATACCATCAGCAATCCAAAACACGGACCTCTTCTGAGACCCACACTCAGAGTGTTCAGAAAATGCAGATGTGCAAACAGAGCAACTAGAAAGCAATCTGTAATATTTTTTTCTCCCCCATGCCCAGAGAGGGAAGGGAGGAGAGAGAGAGAGAGCACATTAATATTGCTTTTAACTGAGGCACACTAGCTTTAAGCACCCATTTAAATCTCCTAATCCGGCTCAAAACGAATTTGCAAAGGTGACCCTACTGATACAGAAAAGAATACCCTGGGTATTTAAAAAAATATAATAACAATTGAAGGCTGAGGCTGCAGACGGCTATCGGTCCTTTCTGTGTGAGGCAAGGTTCCCTGTTGCTTCAAGCACAGTGTTGTGTGCTGGCAAAACTTCCTCCCATCTTGAGGTTTCGTTGCCTAACAGCTATTGTGTGTGTGTGTGTGTGTGTGTGTGCGCGTGCGTTTTGAGGCAAAGCAAGCAGACAGGAAAAGGCAACACACCAGGGTCTAAAAATGGATTTGGTTTCCCCTTTTCCCCAGAGCGCAACTGATCATTACGATAGAAAATGAAGCCACAGCCCCCTAATCTTACATGCCTTATCTCTCCAAAAGCTTTGACCTTTACCTTGTTACTATTGTTATCACTAGAGATTTACATCGTCTTTCTATGCTGGTCTTTCAGGAATCTTCAGACATTATATTCTCATCAGGGGGCCCTAAACTGGGATTTATCCCCACTATACAATTATAACAGTTTGGGAACCAGTATAACTGCTGTGGCTCTAGCCTGTGGAATTCTGGGATATGTAGTTTGGTTCAAGTACTTACCATAGTATTTTCTAATCCACTCCTTTGACCTACAGTATTAGCACGCTCTGGGAGACACCACATGATGAAGCCAGTGCAGTCAAACTGGTATCACGCTCCTAAAATTGTGTAGTGTGGATACATCGCTATGGAAGATGAAGGGAAAAGAAACTGAGAATTCTTGGAGGCTGCATCTGATCTTTGATGCTCCAAACAAAGTGGGAGCAATTTTGATGTTAAGGCATGGGCCCCTCTTGCTGGTCCTCTGCCCAGTCTTGCAGATATAATGGGCGACACAGAGCAGGTCCAGAGCCAGCGCAGGGTGGCAGTTTGAGCGCTGGACTGTTATTCTGGAGACCAGGATTTGAATCCCTGATCAGCCATGGAAGTCTACTGGGTGACCTTGAGCAAATGACACTCTCTCAGCCTCAGAGGAAGGCAAACACAAATCCCCACTGCATAAATCTTGCAAAAAAAAAAAAAAAAGTGATGGGGTTGCCTTAGGGTCACCATAAATTGGAATTTGCTTGAAGGCACACAATAACAAGGGTCTTAAAGCAGATAGTCAAAGATCAGACCTTTTCGGTTAAGAAAAAAAGTAAAAGTTTATTGTGCACAATGTCTCAGTGGGGTCATCCCCAAAAGTCTGAGCCCCGCCTCTTTACATCTGCAGAAATTTATAGTACAAGACATCGCATGTCCAAGAAAGGAAACTGACACAAACAATAGTTCTCACCATCCTTCTGCGTAATCTTACTAATGTTGCAAAGCACAGCGAGGCACATTCCATCCTCCCTAACATTCTATCTCACAGTGTCCTATTGTTCTTCTTGCAAACACAGAGTCACTTCAATTGCGGAGAAAATTAACTGCTTTTCCCTGACACCCTGAGGTCATCTGGCCTGACCCGAAACTGCACATCTTCTTCAGTGTGATCCACAGCAAATCTCTGTACTTGAGCAGATGTTAGAGCTGCCTGGAGCCCCTTATTGTAAGGTGTATTTCCCGTCCCATATGAACATTAAACAGTATGCCCCAAATCCTGTATTTTCAGGTATTGGTTGAACACACAGCCTTCAAATTACACACCAAATGTTGCCGGGGGGGGGTCTGCTGTGAGTGTGGTTAGTGCCCACTCTTTGTACCCCACGTGGAGCAGCGTGCTTAGCCTCGTAACAGTAAAATCTCTCCTGTCATGATGGCTGCTGGCCTCCCGTTGCGTCTTCCAGGGGTTTGGAGATTTCCACAAGTTTGGAGATCTCACAAGAAATCCTTCTCTCATGAGACCTGAGGTGGGCTTTATATAGGCCTGCATCATCTGTCATACCCAGTCTTGGTTGTCCCTTTTTACTGTTTTGAAAAACAGGCAAGCTCAGCAGGTATGGATCGCGAGAAGCCCTCCTTCAAGTACTGTATTCTGATCCCGGGCCTTTTCAGGGCTTTAAAAGATTTCTCGAACAGACCTGTATTAGCAGTCAGTGAAGTTTCGTTAAAACTGATGTCATATGGTTTCTGAATGATATTCTGGACAGCCATCTAGCTGCTCAGCTTTGCACAAGCTGCAGCATCGACATCTTCTTCAAGGGCAGCCCCACAAAGAGCACATTGAAGTACTCTATCAGTGGTTCTCAACCTGTGGGTCCCCAGATGTTTGTGGACTTCAGCTCCCAGAAGCCCCAGCCACTATGGTCAATGCTCAGGGCTTCTGGGAGCTGAAGCCCAAAAACATCTGGGGACCCACAGGTTGAGAACCACTGCAGGGAATGAACTGCTGTGACCAAGTTACATACCTTCCAATGGTCCTGGTTTGGCAGGGCCAGTCTTGATCAATCCTGTCATCTCATTAGGTACAGCTGTTTTCAAAATGTCCTAGGTTCCCTCTCCTCCTCTCCTCCCCCCTCCTGGCCTTAGTTTGCGTCAGTTGCTGCAAGCGGAGACTATTTGCGCATGACGGGGCTGTGCCACTTTGGGGACAAGATGCAATCGGCTGGTTGCGCTTCCACACAGTGTTGTCGCCGGCCTGCTGCTATCCTGTCCCCAGGCATTGCACTCGCTCCTGTACTTATCATCATGCGGAAGGGCAGAGAAGCATGATGGCGACGCTTCCTTCCATAGCACAGCGTGGGACAGTGCCTGACTGCGCTGCAGAAGGAAGAGAGGGGCCATTGCGCTCCTTGCTGCAAGGAGCCGAGGAGGTGTGAAGGGGAGCGTTCCTATTGCGCTTTCTTCCCTCCTGGTACTGCCACGGGATGACACGCAAGGACGTCGTCCTGCAGAAATGGCCTGAGTTCAAAGCTCAAAAAACAGTTTGCACTTGATTAACTCAGAGAAAGGAGAGTCAAGGAGAGGAGGGTCAGGATGTTTTCCTTCCCAGTGGACTCAGCAAAAGCAAACTTTTGCTCCCTCTCTTAGCTTTGGTGTTCTTTCCCATGAATAACCTTTGCTGGCTTGACCACACTTTGATGTTGTTTAGTCACACAAATCCCAGTTTTCATCTGTGAAATACCGGAGGGTGTGAGAGTGTGCAAGTCATTTCTGACTTATGGCAACTCTACAGTGTCTTTATCATGTGGTTTTATGGGGCTGAGTGTGTGTAACATCATGTGTGTGTTTCCATGGCCGAGTGGGAGACTGAACCCTCATCTCCAGGCTCATAGTCCACTGCTCAAACCACTACACCCCACTGGAAAGCGTTGGTGCATTTTTCTCACTTGGTTAACCTGATAAGGGTATATCCCCAATATGGATTTTTTTCCCCCTCTGGACCAAAACTCTTTGCTTTCTGTATGCACCTGTTTTAAAAATGACTTTTTTGGTTTCTTTCTGTTGAGAAGATAAAGAGAGAATGGAGGCTTTTGGGTGGCATGCTGCCCCCTAATGCCAGTAAGTGCAATTTCTTGCTCACATTCCCCCGCCTTGACCAACATATCCATCCCAATTCAGTCCCCCATCTATCTCACGCCAGCAATTGTGGCCATTTTGGTTTCTCTCCACCTTCTCTGTCTCTGACACACTGTGTAAGATGGGGAAAGTGGCCAAGAGAAAACAGGTTTGCAATTGCGGAGGCGCAAGAGACTGGCTCAGGTAACAGTAAATTAACCACAGTGGCTTGGACGTCCTCCCAAAAGAACCAGACCAAAATATTAATAACAATAATAATATAGCAGTTCATTTCTGACCAGTGCCAGCAGCGTATCATTAGGCAGAGCGAGGCAGTTGCCTCAGGTGGCCAATACTGGGGGCAGAGGCAATGGGCCCCCTCCCTCATTTCCCCACCATTCTGCTTTCGTGGAAGACAGAGCCGATTCTGCCCCACAACTTATGCTGCGCCCACAAAACTAACCTGTTTCCCTCCAGTAAGGTAGGGAACTCTTACCCCGTGTTTAAGGAATGGGCAGTCCGGTCAGCTTCTGCACGTGGAGCGGAAGGTGGGGGAGCCGTCTTGTCCTCCGCCTCAGGCAGCAAAATGTCATGGGGCGCTTCTGAAACTGACTGGCACTGAAGCTATAGGTCGGGGCTCGGTGACTGCTGGAGATGGGGAGCTATTTTCATTTCTCCCCTACTTTTGATGACCTGAGAGTGACCTGATGTCACTTCTTGTTCCAACTTTGGCCAATTTTCCTGTATTTTGCAGGGGCAGGTAAGAATTTGGAAGGACAGGTAAACCAAACGTAAGCATTCTGAAATCGTTTTCCAGTGCTTTTGGCGATTTGCAAAGATTTGGTTTTTAAAAATGTGGAAAAAAAATAAATAAATCCAGGACTGGCATGGAAAAAAGGAGGTTGGGGTACTGCATGCACCCTGTGGCCTGCACTTTCCCCATAACTGTTATAGATTATCCTCACATCTGGGACCCCTTCACATCGTACAATTATGGCACTGTGATTGTACTTTAACTCCAGTGGCTGCATCCTATGTAATCCTGGGGTTTGTAGTTTGGCAAAGCGTTAGAGCTCTCTGACTAAGAATGTATTCTCTAACATTTAATAGATGAAAACCAAGACAAATGTGGCCTGGCAACATCAGAGTATGGTCAAGATTTCCTGACTGTAGGGCCATTTCTGCACTAGCTTGTTATAGCGCGATGATTCCACTTTCAACATCCTATGGAATCCTGGGGTTTGCAGTTTCGGGAGGGGCCGGCCGGCCCCTCCCGAAACTGCAAACCCCAGGATTCCATAGGATGTTGAAAGTGGAATCATCCCACTATAACAGGCTAGTACGGAAATGGCCTAGAACTTGTATGAGGGTCTACCAATCCCCCCAAATTTAAAAAAAAAATGCACAGAGAGAAAATGAATCCATGAATGACTGGAAGTCCATTTTGCATTTTCTAAAAACCTGTTCAAAAATTTAAAAATAAATTAAAAGGTGTTGATGGGGGACTGCATCTTTTGGTGGCTTCAGTGTCAGCAAAGTGGTAAATCTATTCCAATTTTTAGCCTGAATTTCAGCAGAAGTATCCAAGACGCCAACCCTGTTCTGAGGACAGTTCAGCAATTTGGATCGTTTCTTTAAACTTTGTACTAAAAGCCGGAATGGATTCACCACCAGATTGATAGGGAAGCTACTAGCTGTCACTGGTACTTGTCTATCGAGGAGAACTGACTTTTCTTAAAGAACGGGAACCCCTTATCGACTTTTTATGAAGAAAAGAAAATGAATGTTGAGTTTGATGATGAGTAAGGTCTGATTATGGGAAGAAGGGAAATGATCTAAATGTTAGTGTGTGAGGTGTGAACAACACATTTATGTAACTGCTGAGAAGATCAGAAGTCAACTTTTGTCTGTTCTTTTTCTTTTTTCTTTCTTTTTTTTTTTGATTTCACATATCTTTAATTGTACTGTTATAATCTGTAATAAAGAAATGTTACCCAAAAAAAGGAGAGAAAAAAAGAAGAAGTAGTAATGCTACCGGGGGCATATTGGAGTCACAGTGGCAAGAAACTAAGAAGGGTTGTTGTGTGCCTTCGAGTTGTTTTGGATGTATGGCAACCCTAAGGCAGCCCAATCACAGGATTTTCTGGGGTCTGAGATTACGTGACGCGCCCACGGTCATCCGGTGAGTTTCCATGGCTGAGTGGGGAATTGAACCCTGGTCATTATACCAAGCGGGCTCTCAGGAGGGCTGGTAGCCCCACAAAAATAATCTTAGGGCTGCAAGCAACCCATGAGCTGCATGACCCTAGCCCAGGGGTGGGCAATTATTTTTTCCATGGGGCCACATCAGAAACTAAAAATATTGTGGAGGGCCGGGCATATTACCCATGCTAGAGCGACCTCTCCTGGAGGTCTTCTTCACCGGGGGGGTGCGCTAGAGCAGTTAAAAAAAGTGAGGTTCTAGACCTCAAACTGCTTTAGCGCAGCCGCGGGGGTGGCGCTGTGAGGTTTATAAAAACCACCTTCGCAAGTGGTTTTTATAAAACTCACCCGCGCTGCCCCGTAGCATCCCCCAGTGAAGAACTGCAGAGACGCGGTAGCGCGTCCCTGCAGATCTGCCCGGAGGCGGGCTTCTGGCTGGCGCACTGTCCTGATTGGCGGAGCGCCGCCGGAAGCCGCCGGCTGCCATTTTGGGCGCCGCCGAGCACCGCCGAACGCTGCCGAGCGCCGCTAAAATTCAGCGGTGTTTGGAACAGCGGATCCGCGCTCTCCGCAGGGACGGAGCAACCCGCTCGCAGGTAAGTTCTGCCCCTGCGTGCGCGGCCCCGTTTCGGGCCCCCCCCATGAGGAAAGGGCCTTAGAAAGTATGTATTTTGTAATTTCCAATTAGCCTTACAAGGGCCGGTCCGAGCCAATCAAAGGGCCGTATGTGGCCCAGGGGCCGTACAATGCCCAGGTCTGCCCTAGCCCCTCATTTTGTAAATATTTTTATTAAAATTTCTGAAAAAGATATAAAATGGGAACATTTCTTCTAAACATTCCACCCTAACTCCCATAACAAGTTTTCTTCTCCAGTTTTGCTGAATCAAACAAAGGATAGAATACAATACAATACAATACAAGGAGTCCACTCCACTGTACATAAAATCTTTGACATAACAATCGTAATTTGTCTTTTAACATTTTTACCTTTTTTATCAAATTATATAATTATAATCATTAGCTTTACCATTGAAGCCACCCTTTTATTTTGCTCCATTCTCCATCAAATTGTTGAATAGATTTGTTCTTTAATGCATTTGTCAATTCTTCCATCTCCATCATATCCATAACCTTTAATTTCCATTCATTTAGATTTATTTTAATGTCTTGTTTCCAAGGTTGAGCATAAATTAATCTAGCTGCTGTAACTAGGTATAACATTATTTTTTTACACTTTCTAATATCTGCCTTTGATTGCATTATATTCAGTAAATATAATTCCGGTATCATTTCAAAATTCATTTTAAATATTTTTTGAATTTCGTCATGTGTTTCTCTCCAAACTTTCTTCGCTTTTTTACAAGTCCACCACATATGATAAAATATACCCTCCTTTTCTCCGCACATCCAACATTTCGAATGTCCATTCTTTGTAATTTTTTGTGGTCTCCCTGGCATCATATACCATCCGTGCTACATTTCATAATAGTTGTCTCTTAAATTTAAATTTAATGTAAATCTTAAATCTGTTTTCCATTCCATTCTCCCTCGCCCCTCCTTTCGATTAACTTTTCCCTAACCTCGCTTCCTCCAGATGGGTTGGACTACAAGTGCCATTATTCTGCCCCTGGCCATAGTGACGAGAGTCGTAGCCCGACAGATTTAGAAGCCCCCAAGTTAGAGAAAAGACTACTTGATGGGCAGGACCGGCTCACACAGAGATATGTGGTCATCTCAGGCAACAATTTTCTCTGAGGAAGCTGCAGAGTGCTGGTTGAAAAAGCTGTGGCCATTTCCGCACTAGACTCCTATAGCACTATGATTCCACTTGCAACCTCCTATGGAATCCTGGGGTTTGCAGTTTTGGGAGGCTGCAAGTGGAATCATAGCGCTATAACACTCTAGTGCGGAAATGGCTTGTGTCGGAGCTGTAGTCCAACAGATTTGGAGGTGGCTGGGTTAGGGAACAGGCTGCCTTATATGTACAAGAGTGGCCCTCTCATAGGCAGAGAGAGGCAGTCACCTCAAGTCATATTTTCGGGGAGGAAGTGTTGCAGAACAGAGATAGAGACCCACGGATTTAAGGAAAATCGTTTATTTGTCTCAGTGGGATCATTCCCAAAAGACTGAGCGCCGCCCCTTCATATTCACAGCAATTTATACATTTCCAGTGTAATCATCACATGCTCAAGAAAGAAAACAAATCTGTTATATGTAGGTTCCCACCAGCGCCTACAAAAGTTGCAAATCTCCTGTAGTGCAGCCAAGGGCTAGCGCATCAAGCCAAACCGATAACATTCCATTATACAAAGTTCCTTTGTCTTTCCTTCAAACACAGAGGGACTTCAACTGCAGAGGAAGTTAACTGCTTTTCCCTCACACCCAGAGGTCATTTAGTCTGACCCAAAACTGTCTCCACCACAGAAGCAGCAAGAGTTGTGGGGCTAAGAGAGCTATAGGCCAGGAAACCTGCTTTATGCTCCAGGGCCAGTTTGCCACCTTCAAGTGGGGCAGGGAATAGTGCTCCATCGCTGTTGTTGAGGAAAGATCCAGCGGCCACTGTGGCTGCCTGACACAGAAAGGGAGCCCATTTAGTTAGCAAAAAGTCTTGGGGCAACCTGCTTAGATCCTGTGGCTTTGTGAGGCAAAGAAGAACTGCTGGATCGTGTTGCTGTTATAAAGTAGGAGTGGGCCAAGTGCAGCCTATGGGCAATGCGCAGCCCAAGGCTAATTTTGTGTGGCTCACAGCCCATCTGGGATCCCCTCACTTCTGTGATGTACTGTGTAACATAACTGGGATTAAATTAGTGCAGCCTCTCTGGATTCTTCTCATCTTTGTCATTTTTGACTCTCTCACCGTGTCTCTTAAGTAGAGAATTAGCTTGAATTGCTCTGAGATAATACACCTTAAACATTAGGGCTGCTGGTAGCCTAAATATTCAGCTGATGGGTCTCAGTGGGAAGCCGAAACGGCCCAAGAAGGCATAGAGGTGATGGGCAGAGATGACTCATAATGATTTCCTTTCCTTGACGAGGGGAACAGGGAGTTGAGTCAGATCTGTATGGAAACAGGAGACAAAAGAGAAAGACACCGTTTTTATAGTCTGAAAGACACACAGAGCACTGAGTTGTTCTTGGCCGGGATCTGATGACTGATGCTGGTGACTCTCTCATAAATCTTCTGTGAAATCTTTCAAGTGCTGGTTCTGACTTATAAGCCCTATGAGAACTTGGGCCAAGTTCTCTGAAGGACCATATCTCCCTTTTTTGAGCCTAGTAGGACTTTAAGATTAACCAGAGAGGCCCGTCTCTCTGGCCATTTCCGCACTAGCCTGTTATAGCGCTATGATTCCACTTTCAGCATCCTATGGAATCCTGGGGTTTGCAGTTTAGGGAGGGGCCTCTGAGGCCCCTCCCTAAACTGCAAACCCCAGGATTCCATAGGATGTTGAAAGTGGAATCATAGCGCTATAACAGGCTAGTGCGGAAAGTCTGGTGTGCTTAGTGGGAACAAGGGAGAGGTCCTGCTTGGTGGGTGTTCTCAGGCTCTGGAACTCCCTCCCTAGTCCAGGACGGCCCCATCCCTGCTGCCCTTTCGAAGGCAGGCGAAGACATTTTTGTGCTGGCAGGCTTTTAAAATTGACTGAATGTGGGCTTGGGATGCTGTGCAGCTTTAAAGTGATATACTTTTAATGTTTTTTTATTCTTTTTATTAAATTTTCCAAACATTAAAACATACGTCATACATATATCTCAAACACCACAACATATAATAACATAAGACAAAATATAAAACATAAAACATATAACAGAAAATTCCCACCTGATTAGTCTTGTTTTTAATGTCTTTAATATATTTAAGATGAATATTTTTAACAGGCAATTGTTTTAACTTTATAAACCGTTCAGTTCTTTTTTAAAAGAAATTTACACTTTCACGGATGTCGTAATTTGTTCTGTTTTAATCTTGTTAGCTACCTTGAATTCCACTGTCAGGAGAAAGGTGGAGAATAAATACATACATACATAAATGAGAAGGCCATGGTCTAACCTTGGAACCTCCATTTATGCTTAGCCTGTATATAGGGCAAGTAAACTACATATCTCAAAAAAACACCATAAGCTTGTAGTGGTGAACTCATTTCAAGAAAACAGAAGCCTAGCCAAACCAGAATCTAGGAAAGTTATGGGGTGGGAAACTACCGTTCCCAGAATCCTCCAGCTAGCATGGCCAAAAAAGTTACATTTCCCAAACTCTGGTGTTAACCATGCACCCCTGGGGATCTCACTTCTCAGGGAACTGGGGTGCAGAGGGTGTGGTATGTTATTATTTCATTCAAGAGTGTATTGTTTAGCATAGCAGGGGACAAAGTGGGCTATGGGATCAGACGCAGCCCCCCAAGGCTGTTTTCGTAGTCCTGGACTGGTCCAAGCTTTCCGTACTCTTTTTCCCTTTCCTGACAAAAAAAGGAAGCAGTGCTCCAGGAGCAGCAATTTGACTTTTAAACAGATTGCAGGGTCCTTCTGCACTGTTTAACATTAAGCAAATTCTCCCCTGGAACCCAAAGTGGATTTCCCACCACTTCCAGTTTTGTGCTTTGGTATTTTGGGTCCCAAAGAATCCCAGGGTGGAGATTTGTCTTGTAGACCAGCTGCAGTTGCCTACCCTTTAGCAGATTAATTGGTTATGCTTTTGATTGGCTGAAAGGGGGTTTTCTTTTAAATCCTGGAACTGTTAATTATTCAGACTACAAAAGCCTTAGATAGAAGCTGCCGTCTTCCCAGGGTAGAGGTTCTCTTCATCATCAAAGGAAGATTGCTTTTTATTTTTAGAAATATAATTTTACTCATATGCAAATCCATGTCAACTTTCAAGTCAGTCCTATGTGTGTGCTTCCTAAGAAGTAAGCCCCGCTCTGTTCAGTAAATCTTACTCTGGAGTAAATCAACATAGGATTCCTGTCCTGATCAATAAATGAAGTCATGGACTGATTAAATGCATACAACAAAACAGCAAACGTTGCTTTAAGTAGGCGACAGAGATGTTACTAATTCATCTGTCGTGGCAATTAATTTTGTTGCTATTTTATTAACTTGTTCCAAAGGCGAACTTTGGCATTTTGATAACAATATAAATTAAGCCCTGCTGTTCCCAACATGGAAAGGGCAGAATGGGGTGAGTTTCATTAGTTGCATTCCTACTTGCTGTACAAAAGGTTGCATACAGGTGGCCTTGCCAGGAGGCAAAGTGAGATAATTGGGAACCTGTGGTGCTCCAGGGGTCGAGGGACTACTTTTCCCATCATCCCTCACCACTGCCTGGGCAGAGTGGGACAAATGAGGGTCTTATGTAAGTGTGCTATGGGAAAACATAGGAGAGCCTTCTTTGCTTTGGCATCCCAGTTATGGAACACCCTCCACTTGGAGGCCCAATTGGAAGCAACATATCTGCCATCCCATGGTTGTTTATTAAAGCCTTTGTTGCCTAACTGGTTTTATACAAATTTATACCAATTTTATACATTTGCATGGTTTTAAATAGTTTTAAACTATTGTTACCAGTTTTAATCTCTTTTCTTTTAACTTGTCGCATTGTTTAATATGTTTTTAGTCTTTAAAACATTGTTTTATTGCTTGCATTGTGTGAAGCTGGTGAAGTTGTTTTTAGTGTATGCCACCCTGATATTGTTAGAGAGAGGGCAGGATATCCATATTTTTTTATTTTATAACATGAAACAGTCCGGAAGGGTCTGGAGGTCCCTGGGTTTCCAACTCCAGTTTTATGTAGGAGCACTTCGTGGCAGTCCTAACAATTAAGGCTCTTGCAGCACATTAAAAACTGGCAAGTTTTGTTTGGTGTTTTGTGGCCTACTTCACCGGATATGTAGAATTCAATCCTGGGATGTCGACTCGGGAACAAGACGCACTGAATTCACAGAGATGTATGCATACTTGCCAAAATTTTGCAGGTGAAACTCAAGATGCGTGATGTCAAGTGGCATCACAGTGTGGTCAAGATGGCAAAAGTTATTAATGAGGAAGAACACACAAACTAGGAGAAGCTGCAGCAGTTTGCTTTTGCCTGATCCTACAGGGAAGGGTGAGATTCCCCCTTCTTCTCTTCTCACCACTGCTGAGTTTATGAGTGCAAACTACTTTTCCACTTGGAACTCAGTTTGCAACAGATGAAGTAAGCCAGGAAAAAGGCAGAAATTGGGAGGACATTTTTAAAAACAGCTGAAAAAATGGAAGTACATGCCCTAAAGGCAACAGATCCTGTCTGATCTTAGTAGCTAAGCAGGATCAGCTCTGGTTAGTACTTGGATGGGAGATTGCCAACAGATGCTGCATGCCATAGGCTGTATTTCAGAGGAAAGAACAGGCAAAACTAGTTCTGAAAATTTCTTGTCCAAGAAACCCCTATGAAAAATTAATGGGGTCACCATAAGTTGACAAGTGACTTGAATGCACATGCACACATAGTGGATTAATTGGGTCTCTCCCTGCCAAATTGGGACAGTTGGCGGTTATAGGTATGTCGAAGTAGATCTGCCAAGAGGGTTGCACCTGTTGGCTGCCGTGAAGGCTGGCAAGTAACAGATGGAGCGATATGACCTCTCAGGGGTCCAATCTGGTAGGAAGTTCTTGAAATAAATGACAGCTGCGCAAGAACTAATGGTGATGACTTGTAGCCATCTTGCTGAAAAGGAATTTCTGTGAACTTGGTTCAGATCTGTCAGCCTTGGACATCTGGATATATCCAGCCACTCATCACTAAAGCAAAGGTGTACAACTTCACAGGGTGAAAGCTTCTATTTCCCGCAACAGGGACCCTCTGGAGGCTGCATAAAATACCAAAAGTGCCCCAAATTCGGAGACAGTACATACACACACTCATGAAAAGTGGATGTGACTAGAAGTCCAGCAGTGGCTTTCAAAAGTGGGTGTTTTTTTATATTAAACAGTGTAGAGATCTCCTCCAGCTTACTGGAGATTCTGAGAGACAAATTCATCCCCATTTTGGTAGGGAATCTGGAGGGAAGGCTTGGGGCCAGCAAAAAACATCCAAGGGGCCATCTTTCTGGGTTAAAATTAGAATATAATTTTAAAAAATGAAAGTTTTTGAATTAATCATCAGACTCCTGGTCTTGAAGGAAATTTCGACCACCACACACAAAACAACTCAAAATGGCTCATAGTGTTCCTATAGCCTGGCTCAGTTGCACGAGCAATCTCGTGTGAGCTGCTTTTCTTTAGGAAGGGACACACTGTGGGTTGCCTACAGGTTGTAATGCTGTGTGTGTGTGTGTGTGTGTGTGTGAATAAGGCTTCTGCAGCCCTGCATGTGGGGAACTGATGCGATCCTGATTGTAGTCATGCTAGTAAACAACATCGCAGAGCTAAGATCTTTTGGGGATCGTGTGTTTTGCCTGGCCAGCTATCACAAAGACAACTCAGAAGCAGAAGGGGGCATGTGGGGATGGAAACCTTGGGGAAGGTTTGAAGCAACTTTTCGTTCTTCTAAGGGAGCTGGTTCACCCTGCCTTGGCTGTCAGGGCTGATCCATCGCTTCATCCGTGCCTGTCACCTCCAATACTTCACCCCATTTCCCTGCCCCCCAATGGCCTTGAGCCATACAATGAAGAGAATTCTCTTGAATATGTGCAAAGTGCCTTTTGTCTCTGCTCAAGCTTTCGTCACACTAGGTATGAGAATAAAGAATGTGACCTCCATTAATTAACATCTTGAACCCTAGCTTCTTCCACTGGAAACAAAATGATCTGTTATCAGATGTAAAATTTCACTCTCCAAGGTTTCAGTGCAGAAATTTGTCATGACAGAACTTGAATGAATAAAATCCTTAACCCCATCTGTCTACCTAGGAACACCATAGTTTAAGAAGGAGGATCATAGAGGAAGACATCAATGGTGACAAGCTTAGAGAAAGTTTTCAAAAATTACTTTTTTGGACAACAATTCTCAGAGTTCTCCTACGATCACTGACCATGCTGACTAAAGGTTTCTGGGAGCTGTAGTCCTAAAATATAATTTTTCAGAACTTGGATCTTTAGATCAGGTCCTATATAGAAAAATTGTACAGCTGATTATGTTTAGCATACAGAACTGTCAAAAAAAGATAATATAAGCTGAAAATCTGGCCAAAAAGCTTTGGAATTTGACTTTCACTTTTTAATGTTCTTCATATTTTGCTGTAGATACTTCTTTTTACGGATCATCTTTGCTAAATTTAAATGTATGGCACTAAGAGTAAGCAATCTTGTTACACAATTGATTAAACTTTTCATGAAATCTGACACAGTCCGTAATGGAAAATTTAGAAAATTTCTAAATTAAGAGAATCTTATTTTATTTAGTTTTCATTAATCAGTTCAAAGTAAGATCATAAGCCTGCAAGTTTTACATTTCAGCTTTAGTGCGGATGATAAAACACTCTGTGCACGCTCAGGGGCACCTTGTATTTCCTGCCTATTTGTTTCACAAGTTTAAGATGAAGACAACATTTTAGACCTGCTTTTTCCTGAAAGCTGATCCAAAACTTATTGCATGTTAGGTGGTTATAAAATTTCAGCAACGGCCCCTGTTGTCCTTATTCTAACCTTATAACCTTTCTTCACAGACAGCATCCGGAAGATTTTGAACCGACCTCCTATCCACCTCCTGGTGAGGGTGAAACTAGAAACCAAACCGAAGAAAAATGAAGACAGGGTGCTGGTGAGAAGACTCCTGGGGTATGGGAGTGGGTGGGATGGCACACCTTCCAAGCTGGACACGCATGGCTAAGCAACCTCAGAGGGTGGTCAACATGGCCAAAGTAGGCTTTTGCCCGAACCTACTGGGAAGGACAAGATTTTGCACCTCTTCGCTTCTCACCCCTGCTGAGTTAAGGACAAACTACTTTTGCACTTTGCATTCCGCTTTACAGCAATTGAACTAAATTGAGAATGACAAGGGAAAGTAGGACTGGGAGAAGAAAACAGCTGAAAAAGCAGGATGACGAAGCAGTGGTTGAGACTGTCTCTACCAAATCAAGATAGTTGGATGATACAGGATAGTAACTCTGCTGGCAATGATGGAAATTTACTTTTGGGGCAACTCCAGTTCTCAGAACTACCCAGTCAGTCTTAGCACAGTCATGTTGGCTTAGGGGTTATGAGAACTGTAGTCTAGAAAGTAAAATTCTCAAGCTGTGCAGAAGAGATGGTTGGCCTGCCTGACTTTCCACTACTTCATAAACCCCATATCGCTCAAAATGGAAGCCCGCCGGTCCTGCAGTAGCAGCTCAGGCCATTTCCGCACTACACTCTTATAGTGCGATGATTCCGCTTTCAACATCCTATGGAATCCTGGGGTTTGCAGTTTCGGGAGGGGCCAGGCGGCCCCTCCCGAAACTGCAAACCCCAGGATTCCATAGGATGTTGAAAGCGGAATCATCCCGCTATAAGAGTGTAGTGTGGAAACGGCCTCAGTCTCTCTGAATCAGAGGTGGGCAACCACAGCTGGTCCAATGACTGAGGAAGCAGATCCAAGGGTTACTCTACTGGCTGAGCAGATTGCCAAAAAAAGGAAAACAGCAGCCACAATGACAAATAATAAGGACCCTAAGGCTCATTTTAAAAGCTGGATTGCTGCTTTTGGAAGTTTACAGGTGAAGCAATTCTCCCCATGTTTTTGGCCAGAAAAAGGGGAGTTAAGAGCTGAAACAGCCCTAGGAGCTGCATGCAAGCCTGCTCTAACCACTACATTGCACTGCTTGTTCACTGAGTTTGCTGCTCAGGTTGTTGGATACTAAGGGAGCGGATTTCTGAAATGTAGGGGGGACATATCTACTCCTGTCCTTATAATTACCTACTTGAGGATGATGTCCCTTTCCACTCACACTGCTAGCTCTCAGATCTTCCTCTGTTAAATCAGGTCAGAGTCTGCAGATTTGCTACTGGCAGCAAAATTGCAGGTCGCAGGCAAGGGAGCGCTAGGTTGGGCTGGGGAGGGGGCATATTGTCCAATGTTTCACAGATCAAAATCAAAACACATGTGGCCAAGCAACATTTCTGTAGTCAAGGTGGCAAAAATTATTAAGGAAAAAGAATACATAAGCTAAGAGAGGCTGCAGAAGCTTACTTTGGCCTGAACCTGCTGAGAAGGGCAAGATTCTGCCCCATGCCCTCTTCTCCCCTGCCTCAAGTTAATTAAATGCAAACTACTTTTGCACTTTAAACTCATTTTGCAGCAATTGACACAAGCTGGGAACAAAGGGGGAAGGTGGGAGGAAGAGACAGAAACTGGAATATTTAAATATCATCTGAAAAAGTGGAATGATAAATCTTTTAAGTGAGACTATGCCTGGCAAATCAGGACAGTGGGGGAGGGCCATGCCAGTTGAAACAAAGGACCCTGGAAAAATTTGGAAATGACTGGGGATAGAATTTGGGCCAGACCAGAACTCGCTGTTGAAGGAAAGGGAGGTTAGAATCATAGAATCATAGAAATGTAGAGTTGGAAGAGACCACAAGGGCCATCCAGTCCAACCCCCTGCCGTGCAGGAAAACCCTCAAAGCACTCCCGACAAGTGGCCATCCAGCCTCCGCTTAAAAACCTCCAAAGAAGGAGACTCCACCACACTCTGTGGCAGCACATTCCACTGCTGGACAGCCCTGACTGTCAGGAAATTCCTCCTGAGGTTCAGGTGGATTCTCCCCTCCTGCAGCTTGCATCCATTGCTCCTTGTCCTGGTCTCAAGAGCAGGAGAAAACAAGCCCACTCCCTCCTCGACATGACATCCCTTCAAATATTTAAACATGGCTACCATGTCCCCTCTCAACCTTCTCTTCTGCAGACTAAACATACCCAGCTCTCTAAGTCTGTCCTCATAGGGCATGGCTTCCAGGCCCCTCACCATTTTGGTTGTCCTTCTCTGGACTTGCTCCAGCTTGACCATATCCTTCTTGAATTGGGGTGCCCAGAACTGGACACAGTATTCAAGATGAGGTCTAACCAAAACAGAATAAAGTGGTACCAATACCTTCCTCAATCTAGACACCATACTCCTATTGATGCAACCAAGAATTGCGTTGGCTTTCTTGGCTGCTGCATCACACTGCTGACTCATGTTCAGCTTGTAGTCTATTAAGACTCCTAGATCCCTTTCACACGTACTGTTAGCCAGCCAAGCTGAATGGAGTAAATTAAGAGAGATTTGGGGAGTGGGCCTGAAAGAGTAGGACTCAACCTTAGAAGCCAGGCTGGGCTACTTTTGGGAAGAGAGGACTGGGATGATTCAGTTGCGTGAGATATCTCTTGATTTCATACCAGGAATTGCAGGCAGGAGAGTGATTTGATAGAAAGGTGCATAGAATACAGGCAGAGAGATTTAGAAATAGGTGCGGGTGGAAGACAAGGATTTGGAAATTGGGGCAAGCTGGAAGGAGGAAAGAATTGATCCCTGAGGTGAGGAATCAAATTTAGGGAACTGGATTGAGAGTGTGAAGCCCTTTTGCAAGGCTTCTCTGGGTTGATTTAAGTTGTTGGCAGTGAAGGATGTGGCACTGCTCAATAGATGGTTCCCAAAATCGAAAAGACTGTGTCAGTGCAAGTCCAGGCCACTTGGGAAAATTTCTCTTTCCTTTCTTTTTCTTTTTCTTGACTACAACTACTAAGGGATACTGGGAACTGTAGTCCCAAAAAGTCACTTTTCTACACTCTTCTCAAACTACTTCCATCCTAATGTCAAACATGATTGGTGATGATGTGAACTGGGCTGGTAGGCTGCTGAGCCAACAGGTGTAGCTTCCAACAGATGTGGGAAAAAATGCTTTACCTATTTTAGGGGATTTGACTCGCTGGGCCTTGTGGTCTCTTTCAACTCTATGCTTTTATGTTGAATTGTCATATTTTATGCCACTGCTGACAAGAGTTTGGAAGCCCTCCCTTGGGCCTTCCTAGTAAGCTTCCCACCCACCCACTCTCAATAATTCCTTTCAATAATGCCTTTCCTCTCTCTCTCTCTCGAGACCTCAGCGTGATCTTGGCATGATCAGATAGAGAGGAAGCAGGAGAGCGAGAGCGAGAGAGGGATAGATAGTCTGAAATCAATAATTCTCCGTTCTTCACAGCCGCTCCTCCCACTGGGTCATTTATCATCCTTGCAATTTTCTAATGTAAGCGGAGGGGTGTGAATTGCAACTCATGGGCCACATGTGCCCCACCAACATTTCATGTTTCCTCATTTCCCAAAAGCTTATGCACCCTCAATCAATTAGATAGATAGATAGATAGATAGATAGATAGATAGATAGATAGATAGATAGATAGATAGATAGATAGAATAAGGGAACATTTGCACACAAAACCAGATCCCCCGACCGAGTTTTTCCTGCATCTGCTGCAGTTGCCCACGTTTGCTGTATGGCTTGCGCTATTCATAGCCCTCTCTTCCAGTTGGAAACATAAAATTTCCGGAGATTTTGAAGCTAGGGGGAGGAGGACTAGATTTTTCCATTCTTTCAGAAGAAAAACCAGATATTTTCAGGAAAATTGAAAAAATATGACATTAATACTATTTACAGATTTGACAGACATTTTTGTTACTTTAGGAACATAAAATGCATTATATATAACTTGGTTTGGCATAACATTGTCATGCTTGATATAGTAAAAGCACTATTTGTTTGGAAAATAATTACAAATAGAATTTCCTCCCCCCTTTTTTTTAAACTAAGATTGCTACAGGGTCCTGAATCATAAGGAACCTCTGAACTAAATGATCATTTTTGTTGCCAGTTTATGAGGAGTGGACAAAAACCACCCAATAAAAACAAAAGAAACTATCAACATTAGTAAAACAGAGAAAAATTTTTTTCTCAACTTGTTTTCCATACTGTCCATCAGACTGATACCCCACAAAATAGTCTAACCAAAAAAAAAAAGTCTTCCACTTACATTGTTTTTAGAAATTATTTTTGGGCAGTATATACCTTGTCTTAAACATCACTCTAAGAAGATATATTCTATAAACCTTTTTTTTCAATTTTTCTGGAAAAAAAAGGATTATGGACAAAAAAGTTTTTTTCTAATGTTTTCTGCATTTTTTTTTACCCTGGTCCTTCATATCACCACCTTTAATGTCCTAATCGGTCTCTCTTTTGCTCCAAACCTTACCAAAACCTTTCCACATGCCTACCCTTTACTCCCTTCCCCGAATTTCCAGAGATAACCTTTTAAACTGTTTCACTGATGCCTGATCTACCTCTGGAACTTGGCCTTGCTAGCCAAAATTGAGCTGGGAATATTCAGAGGTAGGGGGAACATAACAGGAAATTTTCAAAACACAGGAAGGTATGGGAAAATTAGGAGTTTGGGCAATAATACAAAAAGGATCCAGTTTATGAATAGATCCTTCTCTTCAAAGCATTCCTTTCTTTTGCATCTATGATACACATAGGTAAAGTATTATCTCTCTGTTTCCTGTCTATGAAATGGGAACAATCGACCTGCGCTCAAAAAATTGTTGCAAGGATCTGTTTCTCACAAGGTTGTGGGAAAAACAGACAACCACAGACAGAAGTTGTGGTTATTTTATGCTTGAATATTTCTTGAATATTTATTTATGTGACACTTAAATTTTAAGTGACTTGCATCCTGCCCTTCAGCCCAAGAGACATCTACCTGGCCTAAGATTCCTTTTTACCTGTTTCATTCTCCCAGTAACCCTGCGAGGTAGGTTAGAGGGTGAAGGAGTGACTGACTGAAGGCCACAAAATAAACTTCATGATGGCCAGTGATGGGAGGCAGACCCAAAACAGAGCCTATTTGGGGCATAGGGTTCAGTATTTTGGGTAGCCTCTTTAAAGTTCAGACTAAAACTCAGAACAGGTACCCCACTCCACTGACATGTAAGGCATCTGTCTCCACTGTTTATAGCTCTTGACTAGGAAATACAAGCACCCCATCTTCTCCCTTCTGTTCATTTTACCCCATTCATTGCTTTGGTGTTTTTCTGGCTTTCCAATAGGTTCTCACCACCTGGAGGATCTATCTCTTTGCCCTTAAGGTGCCAGCCAAGGTGAGTTGAAGGAAGACGAAGTGGAGTGTGTGGAGGGGCTGCAATTCTTCTCCCAACCCTTGTAGGCCAGCTCACCAAGTAAGGTAGCCAGAGTAAAAGCTGGAGAGTGCTCCCGCATCTTGGATGGTTGTGTAGGAGAGAGAATTTCAGCAGGTGTTGCTTGTTGTGCAGGTAGGTAATAAACAACATCTGCTGAAATTCTTGCATCTGCACGGCTGCTTAGAGGCACAGGAGCTTTCTCTGGTTTTCAATCTGACAACCCCGTCACAAAAAGATCCAGTTTGACTCTTCTTTCTCTCATCTTCCCTCTTACCACACAGGTTGAGTGCTCTTTCAACGTCCTGGAGATCCGAGCATTAAATGCACTAAATCACAATCAGGTGAGAGGGTGGGTTTTCCACGGAGCGCCCACCTACAATATCCAAAATATTGTTTGCTTGTTGGGTTTCTATTCTAGCTTCCCTCCAGGCAGCTCGAGGTGATGGGCACAGCTTTCTCTGTCCTTACTTGGTTTTCACAACAGTCCTTTGAGGTTGGTCGGACTGAGAAAGAGAGTGAAGGGCCCAAAGTCAGCTGGCGGTGGTCAAGGCTCATCTCCTAAGTCCCAGTCCAATACCCTCAGCAGTGCCACAGATGATGAACAGAGAGGTAGACAATTAGATAGATGATGGACAGAGATATACCTACACACAGTTTAGTAGATAATAGATTTTTCCAAAATGGTCCAAAGAAGTGTGAACTCTCACAATCTAGTTCCTTGGTTGGGGTCAGGTTTTGCCAGTTGTTGTCACTTCTGTGTCCACTCCTTTAATTCTTTTGGGAAACTGTTTATAGCAATTTCTTTTCTCCTCTTTGAATTTCTGAACAAATTTCTTAGAGTTATGGTGTTAAAGTGCTGATCATTGCACTGAGGCATGCTTACTTTAAAAGAAAAATTTAAAAAAGAGAAGGAGGGTTTTTTGGAATGTTTGGAATGGATATGTTTTGGAATTAAAAAAGAAACTTAAGGGTGGGAATAAAATGTTGCTACTGGTGCTGGGAACTGCCAAAAAATTATTGAGGAGAACTGAAATATCATTTGGATACAGGCTTCCCCCCGCTTACCTGAGGGTCTGGAGCACAGTCAGATAATGGAATTGGTTGAAAAGCAGAACCCATGTACTCTTCTGTAGGGAGCATAAAGGACTTAGGCAGGCTCACTTGGGACCAACTGTGCGCTTGCAAAGTCTCTCAGCTGGCTTAGCACCTGTTTTTCCCCTCTCAGGTTGGTTTGATAGAAGCAGAATGCACAAATGGTTCCAAGTGAGCTTCTGTAGACAAGAAGAACTGGTAAAAGGGTGGAACCCCCATTGAATTGATGGAACTTGTACTTAATTTGATAGTGTCAAAAGAGTGAATGGTCAGATAACGGGGTATCAAAAGGTGGGGGCTTCCTGTATTTAAGTAAAGAAAAAAGAAGAAAACTAGATAAGAACAGGAGCAAATAGTAGAATCTCCTGACACATATACCCTGCCTGAATAAGCCAAATATATAGAATTTTGAAATTAATTAGATAATACTTCTTAACTTGTAACTTTATAGCTTACAATGTTATATTTATCTTTTGCTAATATTATTTACACTGCTTTGGAATACCTTGTAGATCAGGGCTGTGCAACAGAACTGGCTCTTTGATTTCTTCCTCCCCATCAAGAAAAGGAGAATTGCCATGATTCCCTCAGCTAGAGGTGTCCAGGCAGCTATTTTCCTTTAAAAGAAGATGCAATACTTGTGTGTACCTTGTCTTGATTTAAAAAAACACCCCTGGTTTACCAAAACTAGCTGTGGACTTTGTCCCGCCTTGGTTTGTGGTGGTGGTAGAGTGACATACAGTGTCTTTTGGGGAAGGGGAAATCTGTTCTTAGACCCTCAGAAAATGTTCACCCTAGCTGTGGATGCAGAGCAGTTTATACATTAAAAATAATAAGTAAATAAACAAATGTTCTGTTGATCTGAGGATGGACATTCATTGCAGATCCTGGTGGAAACAGAGAAAGCAAATTACAATTTGAAATTCCCCAACCCAGAAAGTGCCGACCAGGTCACGAGACACGTCAACACTGCCTTAGCCAAAATCTTTCCAAGCCCAGCTTCTGTGTGAGTATGCATGCGGTAGCATTGGGAGGGCTGGACGCGTGCAGTGGGGTTGCCAGCATTTCGGGTGTGTATCACAGCTATGACTTTACTGACACCTTGCTGTCCGAACTTTAACAGTGCTCACCTCCGTACTGCATACCTCATCTCCATATTACATACCTCATTTTAAGAAGGATGTAGGCAAGTTGGAGGAGGTTCAGAGAAGGGCAACCAGAATGAGAAGAGGTATGGAGAACCAAGCATATGGGGAAAGGTTGAAGATGCTGGGCATGTTCAGCTGGATGAAGAGAAGACTCAGCAATGATATGATGATGCTCTTTAAATACTTCATGGGCTACCACAGAGAGGAGGGGCCTGGCTTGTTCTCTGCTGCCCCAGAGGATGGGGCCAGGTTGAATGGTTTTAAGTTACAAGAGGGTAGATTTTGACTGAACGTTAGAAGGAACATTTTGCCAGTAGGAGCTGTTCATCAGTGTAACCATCTGCCTTGAGAAGTGGTGAGGTCTTCTTATCTTGAGGTCTTCAAAATGAGTCTGAATAGTTACCTGCTGGACTTGCTTTAGCTTGAGAACTTACATTAAGTGTGTGTGGGCAGGGTTGGACTTGATGGCCCATGGGGCCCCTTCTAACCCTATAATTCTGTGATTCTTTGATTTCTTGTACCTTGTGATTTCTGGGCATAAGTCTCTTAAGGGCAGAAAAGCAGGCTGGGCCTTGTATTATTGGCAGCTTTAGGAGGAAATGGGGCCTGGCAGAATGGGGAAAGTGGAAGCTGGGCAGCTTGACCGTGGGTGGTGTGGGTGACTGTTCTGAGAGATGTAACAGCTATAGAGACAGAAAAAGGCTGGAGTCAAACATCGCCACAGTTCTCGGTATTTCTGGTCTTAGTCTGACCTAAATTCTAAAGCAAAATGCAATTTGTTCTTGTTGTGTACCTTGAAGTTGTTTCTAACTCATGGCAACCCTAAGGTTTTCTTGGCAAGATTTGTTCAGAGGGGGTTTGCTTTTGCCTTCCTCTTAGGCTGAGAGAGTGTAACTTGCCCAAGGTCACCCAGTGGGTTTCTGTGGCTGAGTGGGGGTTTGAACCCCAGCCTCCAGAGTCATATGATCCAACTGCTACAATATACTGACTTGCTAAAATGCAATTGGGTTTTTATCACTGAAACACCAGGGCTTGAGAAAGTTACTTTATGCATGGCAAGTATCAGAAGTCATGCTGTCTGAGGGATTCTAGGAGTGGTGGGGAATACTGGGAGTTACAGTCCAACAACATTTGCAGAGTCACAAGCTTAAGTACGACTCCCAGAATCCCCCAGCCAGGGTGAGGGTGGATTCTGGAAGTGATAGTTCATACTTACTACATTTTTCCAAGGTTTGAAATAACCAGGGAGCCCCATCCTTCATGGCAACTTCTTCTCTCTCCCCTTCCTCCCATGCAGCTGTCTGATCCGCCATGGGAATGTGGAAACCCCCGAGACGCCGCGGGATATGTCCCCCAACTCCGAAAGCTCCAGCTCCACCACCCACAGCATTTGTGGTGAGAAATGGGGAGATTGAGAGCCAAGATGGGCAGAAACAGAACAGTAGAGAGAGAGAGGAGGTTGGAAACTTCCAGATCCACTGAGGTCTCCAGTTTTTCAGCCCTGTGTGTTGATTGTGTTCCAGAGAGTCAGCCAGTGCGGTCTTCATTCATAGGAGATTGTATGAAATTTTAATTACAGTTACTGCATTATCCACTTAACCCACTGACCTGAATCCCAGAAGAGTTCTCAGAAGGATGTACAAATTGCTTTCCTGGATCAAGACTGAAGATCGATTTAACCCTATCTTCTGTCTCCAGTGCTAGCAGTCAGTTGGCCTTGCAAGCTCACAAACTGGGCTTGGCAGTGATAGTTGTCTTCTGAGGGGGTTGTACACAAAGATAGACTACTCCTTCAGCAGGAGTAGGCAAATTTGAACAGTCTCGAGGACCCACCACCACAGATCATACCAGGCCCAGAAAAGCTTCATTAAAATATAAAAAAATTAACATCAGAAGTCCATTTCAAAATTTTATTTCATCTTTATTTTTGGAGAGATGCAGGGGTTGTATCACTTTTGTTGTGACACAAAGCCACCACATTTGGAGGCCTCTAGGAGTAAAAAAATAATTTTTATTAATTAAAAAGACTTTTTGAAGGACATTATGTACAGCTGTAACCTACATTTTTAGGCTCAGGATGATATATTTTGCATATTTGGACCCCGGTTGTAACCTAAGAGTTGTATGTATTTCCTCCTCTTCCCTGCCTCTTTTATTTCTCCTCTTTCCTGCTCCTCCTTCCCACCATTTCGTTATCTATCTTGGTCTGGCTCTTCTGCATTCATTATAAAAATGCTGTGTTGTTGTTTTTTAAATAAAACTGAGGTTGGTTTTCTAGCTATTCTGGTCAAAATCTGGATCCTGGACCAGATGATCAGTTTATGCTGAACATTTTTTTAACTCATTCTCCTTGTTAAGGCTGTACTCCAACTTGGCAATTTCCATTTTCAGTTTGCTGCTCCCAGAATCCCCAAATTAGCATGACTGAGAGTTTATATATATTTTTTAAAAAACATGCATAAGTGGGCAAAGGGTGCCCTCCCGCAGATACTGTTGGCCTCCAGCATCCAGCACTCTTACCATTTGCTATAGTTGCTAGGACTGATGAGAGATACAGTCTGCCAGCATCTACAGGGATTTCACTTTGCTTATCCTGGGTTTACAAGCTTGTTGCTGCATGTAGTAGAGTTCATGTGTCTCATCAGAAGGAAAACTCAAATCAACTTTTTCTTCATCACCTCTGTCTTGTCATAAGGTCTGAAAGAGCTCTTAGGCCTTATTCTAATAAACAGCAGATGAGTGGGTCCTACGTTTATCGCTTCAGAATAGAAGGGGAGCTCACAAAACTAACTCCTTTTCCATTAAAAATAATATCCATGCATGTAAAAAGCTAGTGCATCAAGGAGATGGGTTCTAGCTTAAACATTTCTCCTGGTATGGTAATTTTCTAAATGCAGGTAGTTCTTTTTTTCCCCCTCCTATCCAAAAGCTTTTGTTTGTGAGAGGGCAGCCGCCTTGAAACAGTCCAGGTTGGCTACCTCACCAGATATTTGGGGAGAAAATGACTTTGAGAGGCTTCCATCTGGAGGAGACTCAACAATAACAGCATTCTGTTTGCCTCTCTTCAGGTGGGTTTTCTGAAACATATGCAGCCCTTTGTGACTACAATGGGCACTCTTGCCGTGAAGAGGTACAGTGGGTAAGTTCACAGGGTAAGAAGAGTGAAGGATGGTTTGCACAAGCCAGCTGTATGAGGTGGGGAAAAAGTGGGGCCCTTTCACCCCTGCATAATAGCACTATGATTCCACTTTAACCAACATGGTAATATCCTATGGAATTCTGGGGTTTGTAGTCTGAGGCAGCACTAGAGCGCTTTGGATGGGAATTCTAAGGTTTATTGGTCACTGCCAAAGTTGACTTTGACTTTTGATGAACATGTAAAATGAGAGATCTTCATGTCACTCTGTCATCCATTACCCTGCTCAGGTGTTGCAGATTCAGGGATATGTCTTCCTTGATTGAGGCTATCCATATGTAATGCTGTCTTCCTCTTTTCTTACTGCCTTCTACGTTCCCAAGCATTTATTGCCTTTTCTAGTGAATCTTGTCTTCTCTTCATATGACCAAAGTATGACAGCCTCAGTTTAGTCATCTTGGCTTCTAGCAAGAGTTCAGGCTTGACTTGCGATAGGACTGATTCATTTGTCTTTTTAGCAGTCTAGGTTATCCATAGAACTCTTCTAAGTACTCCTCGTAAAATGTGAACCCCTGATTCCCATAGAATGTTGCCATGGCAATTAGAATGGAATCAAACCGTTATGATCCTGTAGTGTGAAAGGGACTCTGGTCCTTTCAACTACAGAACCACCCTGTGGCAAAATGTTGTGTTACCACATCCTGAAAAAAAAACAGCAGAAAGTACCCCTTGCTGAGGATGTGGTCACCTTTATGAAAGGTTTCTCATCCACTTCCTCATCCATCAAATGGTCTCCACCCACTATGAAATATTAACATTTTGGTGGGGGAAAACCCTCAATATAATTGCATAGTTATCTTGCAAAAGGTATGTGTTCTGTCTTCTTTTAATATGTTCATAGCCTGCTAGTCTGGTCAAAATAATATTGACATTTGCTTTGAGAGGAAGTGAAGAAGGAGATTGGAGAAGGTGGCAGGAAAATCCTGGCTACAGTCTGAGGAAGAGTTGATGAGAGAGGAGGTTTTGTTTCTGCCAGGAGGTTACTGGGTGCGGGCAAGCCATCTAAAGCAGAGGAAGCTCATCTGTTCTTTGGGATGGTCAGGAAAGATGTACAGGTTGAGTCTCCCTTATCTGGAAATCTGAAAACTTCCAAAACCTGAAACTTTTTGCCAGCAGCAGCCTGCTTCCACCTTTGAGGCTGCAGTACTCTTGCTTGTTCATCTCGCAGATCAGAGGAGTGCTGTAGCTGCCACCTTGAAGGTGGACGTGGGCAGCTGGTGGCAAAAAGAGAGACACCAAAGATATGTGAAATGGGGAGAGGCATAGATTCTCATTGAGCGCTGTGTTTGGATTACCACCATTTCACAGATTTTCAGTCTCATATCTCATACACAACCCAAGCAGCAAATGAAAAAGACACAGAGTTATTCCAAAAAGATACTGTATTCCAGAATCCAAAAATATCTGAAATACAGAACGCTTCTGGTCCCAAGCATTTCAGATGCGAGAGGCTCAACCAGTATTCACCATTTTGTGCAGAGCCTGGAAAACTGGCCCTTTTGGACTACAGCTCCCCGAATCTCGTAGTCATCGTGAGCGTTGGCCAGAATCTCATAGTCATCATGAGTGTTGGGGGTAAGATTCTGGGAGTTCTAATCCAAAACAGGTGCTTTTCCCAAGCTTTCGTTTCATGGAGAGAAGACCAATCTTTTCCTGTCCTACACCTCTGAGCTGTAGCACCCCTGAGTGATCTTGCGCTAGTCATTACCTCTCAGCCCAAACTACCTCACATGGTTGTAGTGAGGAGGGAAAAAAAGATGAGGGGGGGAACTATGAACACTGCCCTAAACCTCTAGGTGTATTACACTTAAAAATACAATATAACAAACCAATCCATTCAAGTTTTGTTTCTTCCTCGTCTGTGCTCCCTTTTACTGCAGGATGTTGACACGATTTATCATTCAGAAGACAACCGGGAATTCAACCTGCTGGATTTCTGTCACTTGGAAAGCCGGTGAGAAGATGCTGCCTGAAGTTATTTCAGTTCCAGCACATAATCCAACAGTCAATCACTCTTCAGAGTGTTTCAACCTCACTAGATAACTTATAGGAAAGCTTTCTGTTTCAGCCCTTCTATCTGGAATTTGAGCCCAATAACTCTGATTGACCTTATAGAAATCATGGCAAGGCTGATGCAATACGTGTGATGCACTTTAATATGGTATTGCACTACAACTCCCATTGACCCTACTAACTAGAATGATAGGAGTTGAAGTCTAACACATCAGAGAACAGCACAGGTTGGGAAAGGCCTTATATCCTGCCCCATGTTTCTCTTCCTAATTTCAAGTTTGCCCCATCTTCTTTCCAGTTATCTCACCTTTCTTGGACCCCAGGGTAAGTGGTTAAAGGCAGGGAGAACACTGTGGAAACAGTCTATTGTAGTATCTTCCCTTTTCTAACCTGTCTTCCTCCTTCTCTTTTTTTCCTCTCCCTCTTTAGGGACCTAGCTCTGATTGTGGCTGCTTTGGCTTATAACCAGTGGTTCACCAAACTTTTCTGCAAGGACTTGCGGCTGGTACGTCCTCCTGATTGTACATACAACCTGAGATCTTGGCTAGATGTCCCCTTTATCCATCAGAAGAGCAGACACCCAAATCTAGCCTCAGCACCAGCAAGTCTCATGTTAAGAGTTTTTGCCAATAGAGATATATTTCAGTTAATGAAGTAAATGTATTCCTGGGCATGACTTCTTTGACAAGAAAATTTGCTACCAGAGGCAGAAATAACACGGAAAGAATAAAGATAGGTTCTCACACCACAAAAAAAGAAGAGCGGTTCAACATGTGGCAGCGTTTTTTCCTTCAAAACTAACAATATGCACATGTGAAATGATACAACCAGGCCAGGTAAGCCTTGCATAAGTTAACAAAAAACATTTTGAGCTTCCAAGAGGCCATTTGAAGGCTTCTTCCAAAAGATACCAGGGTGACATTTCTTTTACCAGCCTTCACTTTTCTCACAATTTCTATCTTGGTGGCCAGACTATCTCTTTTTAACGTTCTGAGAATAGGTAGTGAGGCAAGCTGATCTGCACTCCCATTTTCTCTCTGTTTTACTGTTTACAAGTGCTCAGTAATGGATTCTGGGGCAGCTGTTCTTTACTGCCCCTGTTGTTGGCACAACAGGCACAAACAGCACCAGTGGAATCAGCTGGAATAGAATCTTCCTCTTTCCCAGCTCAAGCTTTGTTTCTTTTGTTGTTTACTGCAGACATGCTGATGTGAACTGATACCAAAAGTCTGTGTTTTTCCAGCCTTCCTTCCAATGGTGATGCTGCCAGAAGATTTCCAGCTAGACAGAAGATGAGGATGGAAAGGGGGCAGGGGGCACAAAAAGACTTTGTAAAAAGGAGCTTGCTGTCAGAGGTTTTGTTAACTGAAGGAGGCCTATACTGGAACCTGTCTTACAAGAAAAGATTGCAATGTTTTGGGCCTTTTAGTTTAGAAAAAAGGCACATAAGTGGAAGACATGATACATGTGTGTGAATATATGTGTGCTGTGGAACATGTAGATAGGGAGAAACTTTCTCCCAGCTCTTATAATAGTAGATCCTGAGGTCATTTATTGAACCAATTGGTGGGAGATTCAGGAGACAAAAAAGGAGTTTTTCTTCATGTAGTGCATAGTTAAACTGTGAAATTCACTGCCACAAGATGTAGTGATGGCTGCCAACTTGGATAGCTTTAAAGGGGGGTAAATAAATTACACAGCAAATTGCACCATAAGTGGCTGCTAGACAGGATGGTATTATGTCACCTGCAGTTTTGTGAATAACTTGCTGAGGAGTGAGAGATGGAGGGTACAATTACATTGAGGTCTTGTTTTTGGACCTTCCCATGGGCAATTGATTGTCCACTGTGTGAACAGAACGTCAGAGCAGATATGTCAGATCCAACAGGGTCAGATCCAAGAGGGCTCCTCTTACATTCTTACAATCACAGTAATGCCCCTGGCCCCATAAAAGGCCTTGTGTTGGTCTTAAGTCCTAAGAACTGGGCTGCCGTCCTCCAAAGATGTGTTGCAGCCATAGCTTCTGTGCCATGTGAACTACTTTTGCATGTGAGCATGACTATGTCCCCCACATGCACATGTGAGAAATTTATTGTCTTTTAAGAGAAGAGAAAGATAAAAAAAGAAAAAAGGCATGGGGGTGATGTAACAGAGGTATAAAAAATAGCAACCATGTGGAGAAAGCAGACAGGCCTTTCTCACAGTACTAGACTACAGTGGAGTCATAAGTTGGAGCCAAATGGTGGGGAATTCAGGCCAGATAAACAAAAGGACTTTTCCACACAGTGCATAATTAGGATTGTGACAGCTGCCAGTTGGGAACGCTTTAAAGGCAGAGGAGGCTGCCCAGAGTATGTCAGGGTCTGGTTACATCAGTGTTTGAAGCTCCTTCTACCTCTACTTCACATCTGTTTGTGTGTGTTTCTTCTCTCCCCAGGGTTCAGAGGTAGCAGAGCAGGTTCTGCACACGGTGAGCAAGTCTCATCACCTGGAGGAGCTGGTGCTGGACAATGCAGGGTTAAAAACGTGAGGCTTGCCTAGACTTTGAAATTCCCCCTTTTTTTTTTCCTTTGCAACAGTTTGGCGAACATTTCCCATGCTCTCTCAGGTCCGTGATGCTTAGAGGAAGCCCGTACAAAAATGTGATGTTCTGAAAACCCCTTTTAAAGTTTTAAATCCCTTATTTAGCAGTTTAGTGCATCTTCTCAGGCCTTTCAAACAGTCGTAAAAGTTCAGTTTGAAGGGGAAGAGAGAAAGGGCCATTTTTACTGTGAAGCCCACATTGTGTAACAAATACCTCAGAAAAGATGTCTCTTGTTAGTGTCACCATAACCCACTATTAAAGGAGCACCAGAGACAATCTTGTATAAATGGAGAGTTGGCAAAGGTAAACTTCAGGATTAGTAAATGTATTGCTCCTGTGTGTTTTCACATTGCTTGTTTTATTGCTGTTTAATTACATTTATTATTACTTCCCATTTTTGTTATTGTGACTTCGCTCACAATAAACTATATTTATTTCTTTAAAACAGTTATTCAAGCAAAATAAACTTTTAACAAAGATGTAACTGCAATGTATCCTGCAATTTTTTTTCCAAATACTCTGAATTAAAATATGTATATGTCTACAAGAATAGTTCAGTGGAATAAATCCAAGTAAATCCAACCCAAACACTTTCTGTCTACTAGAATATTTATTTATTATACAATGTAATGCACATGTGAAGAAGCTGACTGGAGTCCACGGGGTTTATGCAACAAATTAGTTTCAATGGCACAGCAAGATTACTTAATATATCTTTTTATACAGTTTTACTGTTAACTATATATGGTAATTCCTACATCCTGACAAGCCACAGGGTGATTCATTGAAATGGGACTTGTCATTAGCAAATTCACTTCTCCAAATTTTTTACGAATACAAGGACATTGGTTCATTGGACTGCAAATTCCAGGATTCCATAGGATGGAATTGGAATTAAAATGGTATTAAACATCTTGTAATTATTATTGCAGATACACTTGTAACTTTTGTGGAAAATGGGTTGTCAAGGCAGACGTTCTTTCTACTGATACTGTCCTGCTTTTCTCTGTCTCATTGCTTTTTCCTTTTGTGCAGAGAGTTTGCCCTGAAACTGGCCTGTGTTTTGTCTGAGAACCCAAACACAGTTCTCCATGCCCTCACCCTGTCCCACAATCCACTGGAGGACAAAGGTGAGATTTGACAGCTCGGCCCAGCTGATCCTGAAAGAGGGATGGTGCTGGTGGGAGCAAAGGAACGCTCCGTTGTTTGCAGTCCAGTCCATTTTGCCTCTCTGCCCACTCCACAGGTCTCATTGCCTTGAGCCAGCAGCTTCTATGTTTTCCTAAAGGCCTCAGCAAACTCTGCCTTTCCAAGACCAGCATCACTGCTAAAGGTACGTGTGGGACTCTCCTCACTGGTCCAAAGAAGTGTGTGTTCTCACGATGTAGTTCCTTGGCTTTGCTGATTGTTGTAACCATTCTTTTGGCAGGCTGTTTGTAGCACTTTCTTGGATCTGCACTAGGACTATTCCAATTTTTTTTAATGGCCTGGTTTCTGATGTGGTTCTATAGTTTAAAGGACAAATTTTCTCCATTTTTTTTTTAATTTACAGTTACAGAATTATAAGTTCCATAAGTACCATTTCATGGTGCACTGCACAGAATTCTTAAATTAAAAAATAAATAAACAAACGGGAGAGAAGAGAAGGAAATGCACTGTTCCAATATGTCTCAGAACCCCTCTCAAGGGTAGGAATAAAATGTTACAGCTGGTGGCAGGAATTAGCAGAAAACTGTCCAGGTTAGCAGAAACATACAGCTTGCACCTTGTTCATGGTACTCCTACAAGTAGGGGCAAAAGAAAAATATTGCTTTATTCTAATAGTACCGGTAGGAGCAACATGATGGGAAAGGACATGAGAGAGGATCTTTTTAGTTTTTTCCCCAACTTTGGAATGCCCTCCCCTGGGAGGCCCAACTGGTACCAAAAATGGTTTCTTTTCAGCACCAGGCAGTTCTCTTGAATGATTTCAGCTAATCAGTCTGAAAAAAATATATGCGTGTGGCTGTAATCATACAGTTATATTCTTCTCTTTTAAAAACGGTGAAGATGACTTAAGATAGGACAAGAGTTGCAGGGGATAAAATGCATGGAGGAAGCCAAAACTCCTGTAGTTTGAATAACTATTTGGATTAGAGATTTTTGGCATGTGTCGTTTCTCTCAAATCAGTTTGTCACAGGAACAAAGAAGGAAACACTAGTCAAAGGCACCTTTCTCTTCTCCATAAGTCATATGGATACTGGACTCCTGGTGTTCTTTGCATTTGGACAACCTATGAACAAATACCACTTTCCTCACAGAGCTGCTATAAACAAACTATAATCAATGCCTAAATCTAATTGCTCATCTCAACTAGAGCAGACCCATTTAATTAATTGAACTTCCATAAATGTTGATTTTACAAAGCTCCCATTGATTCAGTTAGCCTGCTTTGTTTGTAACTAAGAACTGGATTTAGGCCCAAATATTTGAAAGGGCTGCTCAAAGGACTCTTGGTGACAGCTTTACGTTTTTTTTCCCCAGGACTTGCCGTTCTGTGCCAGACTTTTGGTGCCAACCCAGCTTTCACCAGCTCCCTCCGCCATCTCGACCTGAGCAAGAATCCAGGTCTGCTGGGAACAGATGAGGCAAATGTGAGTGAACCCTGCTGCTTTACCAAGGGGCTGCCATTAAGAAGTTGTGTCTTTTTGAGCTTGCAAAAGTCATGGGAGGGCAGTTCACACCACTGTTTAAAAAGCGCAAGAGACCCTGCCAGGGAAAAAAAGGGACAACAGTTGACAAGAATGCTAAGTATTAAGATTTGGATTTGTATGTAGCCTTTCTTTGCTACAGAGAGGGAGAGAGAGGAGCAGAATCTTCACCCAAAAAATTTAATTTCATTTTATTAAAACTTCACACTCCCATGTACCATTCCAAATGGAACCCGAAAGCAGCTAACAGTAACATACCAAAATATACACAATCAATCAAACAATATAAAAGTCAAAGTTTGTGAGTGATCTTGTCTATTTGTCTGTGTCATGCAGTCAAAGACCTTATACGATTGGCTGTGTGAGGCGAGAACACCTCATATGATTGGCTGGCTGTGAAGATTCCATGGAATCCTGGGGTTGGCAGTTCAGGGAGGGGCCTTTAGAATGCTCAGCCGGAGAGCTCTTGGGCCTCAGGCCAGTTGCTATGGAGACGAGGCCCAGCAGCAAGAAGAAGGGCAGCATATTCCCTCAGAAACCAAACCTCTGTTATGTTAACAACTCTGAATACAGACTGGATTGGGACTATGGGGAAAAGTTACAGATACTAGACAAGGCAGTTTGGGGAATTACAGACACAGGATCTCAAATCTGCGTATTTGAACCACAACCAGTTCCTAAGGTAAGGTAAGCTAATTCCTAAGGTGTTTCTAACAAGTGTTATCTATGAGAAAATAAAATCCCGGGCAACGCCAAGTAAATGCACTAGTAATATATAAAAGTTATCTAATGATTTTAAAGGTTTTCAATAACAGTGGTGCAGTGCTACATTATTGGTGGGTAGGGATGCCAGGTCAGGATTATCCCAGTTCCTGGATTTCAGGTCCAAAACCTGAGATCCAGAGATGACTCCTCGTGTTTTACAAGAGAAGGGTCCTGGTTGTGCTATAAGGATGGTGTCACAAGGGGTGGCTCTTAGTAATGTCAGCAATCCTGACTAACTAAACTAAACATCAACCATAAGTTATACAGAGTGCATCACTCTATTTTTTGTTAAGGAACAGAAGTGCAAATAATGAGGAAAATTTATGCACATTTTATAAATTTGTTTATTTGTTTACATCCTGCCTGTCTCCCATCATTGGATTCCTCATGGAATTCTTGCTTTCAGAGTACTAACCCTTGTCCAGGCCCTGAGATTTAGGAATGCTGCACCATTCCATCTCCAGAAGTATAAAAGTGAGATGTCAACCACAAGTAACTCACTTTAAGTACCCACTTGTTGCAGCATTGAGGTTATTAATTCTACAGTACACCCTCACATCTTGAAGAATTACTATTTTATAATTCCCTTGATCCTCCCTATCAAGCAATTGTAACAGCATTTTACTGACAGTGACCTAAATTAAGAGCAGGCAGCCACAGTGACCATGGGGTCAGTTTTTGCACCTGCCCCCCATGGTGGCCTCCATCCTTGTTTTTGCATTTCTAAGGCTTTTTGTGGGATATTTTTGCTTTTCCCCCTGTTTTTTGTTTGTTTGTTTGCTTTCTGGGAATGTTGAGAGATTCCTCTAAGAATCTCTGTTCTCAATGGTGCCTAGAAACAGCAGTTTACCATTTGGGGTTGTTTCTTCCATTTAAAAAAAAAAACAAAGCAAGGACTTCATAGTGGTAGTCTAGTGCAAGTCTGGGAGGCCATAAAGAGCCCTTTGGGGCCACACATTGCCTATGGGCTACTGGATTCCTCCTCTGGCCTAAATTCAACTATTAGTTCCAATCACAGTACTCCTATTATTCAGTGTGATGAACATGAATCTCAATTTACCATTTAGCAATTGATTCGGTGTCTCTACTTGAGGGTGTCCTTCTTGTCCTTCTCCTGCTATGTTTAAAGAACATTGTCTGGGGGTTTTTAACTCCAGAGAAGAACTTGTTTACAATTCAATGCATGCAGATCATTACCAGTAAGTTACTCAGGCACTGTAACATCAACGGCTTCCTGGAAAGAAGATTTTGTACCAGAATGAGCTTTTCTCTTTTGCCCTGGTGCCATTACCATTTTCTGTTTAGTCTGACCCCCTTTGTCCATTCATGCCTTTCTTTCTCTTTTCTTTCCTGCAGGGTTTCTATTCGTTCCTGGCCCAGCCAAATGCACTGATTCACCTGGACTTATCTTCCACAGACTGTGCAGTGGATGCAGTAAGGTTTTAAGAGGGCCACACTTTTGGGATGGGGTGGGCTGTGCTGTGAAAACAGCAGGCGGCATTGTGGGGCACCAGTGCAGGAAGGTTGCACCAGCTTTGCCAACTGGGATGTTCACTTCTTGGCATGGGCCTGTCTGTCTTGTCCCCGTAGCTGTTCGGGGCGCTGCTGCATGGCTGTTGCCCACGGCTTAGCTACCTCAACCTCGCACGAAACACCTTCTCCCATCGGTAAGGAACTGGATTCTTTGGTCTCTCACCATCTCAACACCTTTTCCCTGGAGGCCCTGCATCCGGGCCCTCTTTTCAACACTCAGAAGGAGAGAAAAGATGTTTATTTGTTTTGCTGTTGTGCTTTCTTTTTCTACAGGAAAGGAAAGGGGCTGCAACCTTCCCTCAAGCAGTTTTTCTGCAGCGCCTATTCCCTCAGCTACGTTAACCTGTCAGGCATCAAAATGCCTGTGGAAGCATTAAGGTGAGCACTTTTGTTGTGTTTGATCATTTTCCTGCAGTGGTTCTGAAAAGCCTGTTCATGCGTGTGCCAACCCTTAATTGTGAACTACAACTAACCTTTCTCTAGGGACCCTTTCACAATATGTAATTATAGCACTATGATTCCACGTTAACAGCCATACATCCTTTGGTATCCTGCTGTCTGTAGTTTGGTGAGGCAGTAGAACAATTTGGCTGAGAATTCCAAATTGCAAATCTCAGCATTCCATGGCCAGTTAAAATGGAATCATAGCATGATAATTCTCAAGTGTAGAGGAGTCCTAGGTCTCTAGCATCTCTGCAACTCATGGCATGAGATATAACAAAGTCATGGATCAGAGTCTCGCGATTCATGGTACCATGTGATATCATGAAGTCCTGCTCAATGACTTTCTTGTTACGATGCCATGGGGCTGCTGACTCTTCAAAGCCAAAAAGCAGACAGCTGGGCAGGGCCCAGGAATGTGGCCCAGTGTTAAAGGAGAGAACTCCTTATGAAAGCTCAGGAGAATGAGAACATTCTTGGCCTTACTGGAGGTCCCTTTACACTATCCATTTATAGCACTTTGATTCGATTTTAGCTCCCATGGCTACATCTTATGGAATCCTGGACTGGAAACACTGAAATAAAATCCTCCTGAAATCATTTCAACCCACTGTTGAAATGATTTGAAATTCCTCAGCTCCCAACTCAGAAGGCAACAATTCAATATTATCTGATAAACTTTGGGTTTCAGACTTACTGTCCTGAGATCCTAATAATAAATCCCAAAACCTGAGACTCGGTAACCTTAATTTTCTCTCATTCTGTGGTGGATCTATCCATGTCTCATTCCTCTGGCCTCACCCTGTGTCCACCCTTAGGTAGCAATAACACAGTGACTTAGGAAGTAAAACATGCTGTGAGCTCTTCTGAAAGATTGTGTGTCCTTAGGGTAGCCATGGCAGAAGTGCTGGAATACTGTAGTTTTAATTTCTTGATTTCATCTCACTCTGTAAGCAAATGTCAAATGCAGGAGTGGGGAAACCTTGGTCCTCTCCTAGTCTTTCAGAGTGAAAACCCGGGATTTAGGGATGAGCTCCTTGTGATATCACAAAGAGTGGGCCCTGGTGATGTTATAAGAATTAAAATATATCATGATATTATAATAATATATAATATATTATACATAATTATTATATTATATTATTATATATTATATAATAATAATAATAATAATAATAATAATAATAATAATAATAATAATAATAATAATATATGCTTATATCAACCGTAGTTGTTCCAAGTATTCAAACATTTAGACAAAGTATTCTTTCAAACAAAAATCACCAAGTTTGATTAATAATATACTTTCCAAAACAATGCTCATGCCATGAGATTCCTCCTACTTGTCCTGAAATGAGAATCCTGGCCCGGAAGTTTGGGAACCCTACTCACTCCAGATATTTTGGACTACAGCTCTCATATTCCCTTACTGTTGGTTGTGTTGATGGAAGCATCTGGAAGCTGAAAACCAAAATATCCAGAGAGCAAAAAGTTCCCTACATCTGATATAGCATGTGCATGCTCCAGCAAATTCTGCGGAGAAACACACCACTTGGGAGGTGGTCATGAGGAACCAGTGGGTTAAACTAGGTTGAAACTACCACGATATCTTCTTTTCTGGGAACCTGGGCAGTTGTAACTGTGTAGGTTAGTCTCAGTACCTTGAGAAACTAGGCTTTTCAGCAATGTTTTGAGAGGAACCACCACAACATGTTTAAAATTTGTTCAAGTTTGTAGTTTGCTGTTTGTGGACTCTGCTGCCCTCTGCTTGTTAGCACTAACAACTGGAGGTATTTTGTGTGAAACTTGCTCACTTACCCAGTGCCTTTTAATTTAGAGGGATTTTTTAAATATTTAGAAGTTTCTCTATAGCACACTTCTCTGAGTGGCTTATGGGAGAACAGCAGATGAGTTTGAAACAACACTGTGTTTTCGTGTTCCTCACTCAGGTCTCTTTTCCAAGGTCTGTCAGCCAACACCCACCTCAGTGAACTACATTTGGATCTGAGTGGATGTGAGGTAATGGGGTGTTGGAGTGGCAGTTCTTTTGTGGAAATGGCTTTTTCTGTCTGTTGAGTCATCTGTCCCTCTATCTAGTGATCTAATAATAAATTTTGAAGTTTAAGGCACTTGTTGTGACTGTTCCCATAGCTTTACCCTCCCACCCTAATTCAAGGAGAATTCAAAAAAACAATATCAGCTCTGTTGATCTATCTTGGATGATCCAGAGGAGGCTTAGATCTTAACACTAACTCTTTGTAAGATTCTGGATATTTGTGCTGTCAGCTAAAGGCAGAATTGCAGTTGATTTTCCATACTTTGGAAAATCTTTGGTTTATGAGCCATTATGTTCTGTTCAAAACTAGTGAATGTAATGTCGTAAAAAGGGTGTTCCTAAGCATGCTCTTTTAGCAATGTGTTAAAAAGCAGCTAAGCATACCATTTTAACAGTGTTTTAAAATTGATCTCAAAATTTGTAGTAAAACACTATTCCATTTAAGCACTGTATTTTAATTCTTGAAAAAAATTGATAAGCAAAAGGGCATTTTGGAGCCAATTTTTAAAACAGATATACCCTAAACTTCATGTCAAAATCTCCCCTCCCAGAACTCCCCTCCTGGCACTTTCTCCCATATTTGAGGTTGGCATCTGAATGACTTTACTGGTAGCTTCCTTCAGAGCTTTGTAGAATAGGTTTAATATACTAAGAGGCAATGCACCATCCTTGGTGTAGTTCTTTTCCCATTCCTGCTCAGAATCAGTCATTGAAATAAAGAGTGAGCAAACGTGATGGCTCTGAGGGTGAGCTTTCTGCCCAGGGGACACTCTGGGGTGGGACACACAAACTGCCAACAGTACTTCCCACTGAAACATACACACACACACACACACACACACATACACGCACACAACTATTTTTATGAGCTTGAACAATGCAAGGAAAGCCCTGTGACCTGTTTAAAGGTGAACTGGTTTTCCTGGAGACTTCCAAGAGAGGAATTCACTCCAGAAAAAGTGAATTTTTCTGTAGGGAGCCCAGAAGGGCTGAGGGTCACAAAAGCAGCCTTGTGGCATGGCCTGTGAGCCCAGGTAGCCCTTTGCCACCTCCGATTTAAATCTTGCTTGTTCTTTCCTCTCAATTAGCTGCGTTCCCCAGGGGCTCAGGTGCTTCAAGAACAACTGCCTGGCATCAGCGCCTTGAGTAGCCTAGACCTTTCTGACAATGGTGAGTTGTCATGTTCTCCAGCTGCTGCCCCTCTGTCCTTGGTCCTTCAGTGTCCTTCCAACAGGTTCTGGCATTCTGATGCAGTGGCCAAAAAAAGGCAAATACAATTCTGAGTGCTTCAACAGGCATCCAGCGTCCAGATTGAGGGGAGTAGTAGTGCCACTTTGTTCTGCTTTGCTCAGACCTCACTTGAAATACTAGGCACAGTTTTTCAACATCAGAGTTCAAGAAGGATATTTCCAAGCTGGAATGTGTCTAGAGGAAGGCAACCGAGATGGTCAAAGGTCTGAAAACCGAGCTTTCTGAGGAATGACTTAGGGAGCTGGGTGTGTCTAGCTTGGAGAAGAGAAGATAGAGAGGTGACATGATAGCTATTTTTAAACTTCTAAAGGGATGTCATGTAGAAGATGGAGCCAGCTTGTTTTCTGCTGCTCCAGAGATTAGAACACAAACCAGTGGATTCAAATTACAAGAAGAGAGATTCCAGCTAAACATTAGGAAGAATTTTTTTACTCTAAGAGCTGTTCTGTAGGCTTGGGATGGTAGATTCTCCATCTTTCAAAGTCTTTAAACAGAAGCTGGATGGTTATCTCTCAGGAGGGCTGCAGTTTGTGTAGTCCTGCATAGCGAGGGGTTGGACTAGATGACCCTTGTGGTCCCTTTGAACTCTCAGATTTCTATCGCTCACTACCATTTTCTCTTTGCTCCAGGCTTTGATGCAGATCTACTGACCCTCGTCCCGGCACTTGGCAAGAACAAGGCCTTGAAACATCTCTGGTTGGGCAAGAACTTCAACATCAAATCCCGGTAGGTTGGCCCCATTCCTTCATGAGTGGTCTCACATAGTGGTTACTAACTTGTGGAGATGTTGTTGACTACAACTTCCAGAATGCTATACCATCAGACACACTGGCTTGGAGCTTCTGGGTGATGAAGTCCAACAATGTCTGAGAAGTCAAGGCTGGGACCCAACCAGTGCTAAGACTGTGTAGATCAGCCTTTCGTGACCTTTTTCTTTGGAAGGGACCCTTGAAATAATTTTCAGATCTCAGGAAATCACAGCATAAAAATTATTATATCTACAGCACAAAAAAATTGTGGCTGGAGTCAGCCACTTCCTGTTGTTGCCTGTGCCTCTTGAAGAGAGGGAGCAAAGTTTTTATCAGCTTCTTGATTCTTCTGTGGCATACAGACCTTCCCGCTAAAGAAGGTCAAGATGAATTTCCTGAAATGGTTTGTGGGCTAGAATGTTAATGACTGAACCAAGATAGCATCAGTCTGATGAGGGGATCACATCCTCTGATTCCTGTAAGTAGGTCTTATGGTTTCCTAGAAAAGCTATAAGAGTAGCTAGAGTCCTAAAAGTGTAGACCAGCTTTCCAAACCTGATGCTGTCCAGAGGTTTTAGGACTACAATCCTAGCCATTGGCTGTGCTGAGTGAAGTAATGGTCCAAAACCTCTACAAGGCAACAAGTTGGAGAAGGATGGCTTGACTTCCCAGACCATATGCAGAGTGAACAAAGGGTAAATCATAATTGTAGATTGATGAGGTTTGGGTAGAGAGCGTAACACACTTCAAACAATTTCAGCTCCTCACCCTGACAGGAGCTTTAGGTTGTCTCACAGTTCTGTTCCATTAGTCAAACTCATCTGAGACTAAATCTAAATTGTCAAGCTACACAAGGGTAGGGTTGCTGGTCAACACTATTCCATTTCCTGAGATTTCAAGACCAAAACCTGAGACCAGAAGGTGAGTCTTTGTGATGACACAGAGGCGAAACAGACAAGAGTTAGTAGGTGGGCCAAAACTGTTTCTATCTCAGCTGATGTGTGTACAGTGGGCCCAAAACTGGATAAAACTCAGCCAATCTGGTAGTATGGCAATCTAGAGGAAGGAAGGGAAAATAAAGCATTTTTTCTACAGCTTGTTGGGCAGCAAAATGTGCCCAGTACCTGCAGCAATTACCACCATTTCCACTAGAGTTCATATCTCTGTGGTGGCATCTATAGCACACAACACATTTGGAGAGTTTTGACAGGTACTGCCAATCTGGGGATTGTGGAAGGGTCACTTCCAGCCCTCAGGAAGTTTTTTCCTAAGCCTTGTGACACTGCTGGTGAGAAGGATCATAGGCTGCATCGCTGGCACTTCAATCCTTGATTCACATGGTACAACAAGCCCAAGAGCAGGCACTCACCACCTGCTTCCTAGCTCCCTCTCTTTGCTCTGGGCTTTTGGCTGTATTAATGTTGCTCAGGCAAAACACATGTACAAATAGCTTCATGATGAGCCAGAAAGCCTTCATGCCAGCTAGAAAGGAGTGAGGATGAGTGCACAGTCTAGTTCAGACTTCCTCATCCTTTTACTCCTGTGCAGCTTGCCCTGTGATTTGCTTCCCTGCCTGAGATCCGGAAAAGTAGTGCAGTTCTATGTAACTTTAACTGGTGCCCTGAGATCTGGCAGCTCTATACAGGAGAGCCGCTCACCTGGGGCCTGTGTGGCCACTTGATTGGAGCAGCACAGCTCGTGTAGGGTGAAGCTGTTATCATGGTTTATCTGTCTTTATCCTCCTGCCTTCTCCATTGCCCCAGCTCACTACCATTATGGTTAGAATGGCCATTGCATGACTCATATTCCCAATACAAGAACTGGCTTGCTTATTTATTTATCTTTTCGACTTACTGTTCTCCTGCTCGCCTTGCTCCTCAACATGACACACATCCCATCCTATCTCTTTCCCAGAACACTGGAGGAAATCCTTCAGAAGATCGTGCAGCTAATCCAAGAGGAAGATTGTGTAAGTCTTTTTGCTCTGTGAAGTGGAGATGTAGGGCAACTTTCCTCAATCTGGCACCCTCCATGTGTGTTGGTCTGCAACTCCTATCATCTCGTAGCTAGGTGAAGAAATTACTGAAATTGTTGCCCAATGTATCTGGAAGATACCGGATTGGAAAAGGACAGTACAGGCTGGAGATGGGACTTGCAGGATGGTGGTTTGAGGTGTGGACAGAAGGAACGGGAGCAGAAATGAGCTTCCAACACTTTCTTCTTTAGTTCCTAGCAGCTGGTGTGAATGTGCACAAAACGATTTTCAGCAGGGAAGCAATGCAAGGGGAAGGGATGCCTTAGCTGTCTTTATCTGTTGCTTTACTCCCTTCCATTGCCCCACACTTCTCCAACTATTTGCCCCTCTGGAGAACAAATCAGTGGAGAAATTATATAGTATCTATGTTTAGCCCCAATTGGGGAGCAGGAAATTTAATCTGGTTGTTAGTCTCCAGCTGGAAGTAGGCTTGTGGACAGGTGGAACTTGCATAACAGTTGATTCAACAAGTTCTGGTTGATTCAGTGAGTCTAGATAGTTGGCATTATCTAGATTTAGTCCATGAGTGGGCAACTGCATGGTGGCCATGGGCCACTTCCACCCCGGGCCTCATGCTCCACACACACACGTAGCAAACCCAAATAGCTCCACTATCCTCTGCAGTCCTTTTCAAAATGGTAACCAGAAATGTCCCATCACTTTCTGTTGCCATATTGAGCAGGACTGCAGAACAAAGCAGGCATTAAGGGGTTGAATAGGATTCTAGGGGGCTTGCAGAGGTGGGTTGGATGTATTTTCATGTGTTTTCACATGTCTGGGGGACTTTCTTTTGATTTTGGGGTTAACATTGACCACAAATTGTGCCAATTTTTTAAAAAGGGAGAGTTTGAGGGGTTTGGGCCAAATATGGGGTACAAAGGCTGCATGGGGCTCATGCTTTGCCCACCTTATTTAGGCTGTAGAATTTAGAAGCACTGATAGAAGGCTGACAACATAGGCTAACAGCAGTGAAAACAGCATTAAATTTTCCCTCTGTCACTGCTTATTTACCAGCAAATTGACACTCTCACACACAAATATATACACATACTGGTTAGGAGCAAAATAAGGTGGTGGTCGGTGGGACTGCTATTAGAGACCTGAGAGAGAAAAGGTCTGAAAATGACCATAACACCAAAGTAAAGTAGAGCCATGCTGAAGGAAAAGTATCCTTCATTATGGAAAAGTCTGTAAGCTCTTCAAAATCTCAAGGAAAAGTAAGCAGAATATGTCCTGGGCATTCTGACCAATGTTCTCAGACATCTTGACATATTTTGCTAACGGTCAGAACACTTGCATGAGTTACAAGGCATAATAGTGACATGCCTAGGTTGAATACAGCACTTGCTCATTATTTGTTAATTTACATTACAGTCATAGCCTTTTCTCGATCCATTGCTGGTGCCGTGCAGTTTTTACAGAAGTGCTGTATAAGCTTGTTTTAACTGTTTGTCTGCTTCATAGCCTTTGAGCTTGCCAGATCCTGGGCTTATATCAGGCTCTGCCTGGTGCTGCATCTACTTAAATAAACTGATGCCTTCAGTTCACTAATGCTTCCATTCTTGAAGCCTAAGAGGAAGAATCTTCTCCTCCAGATCCTTCCTCACATCCCTCCTTTACTGCACCCTCTTCTACGGCCCTGATGGTAAACCAGCCGAGCAGTGCGTTGTGTTAGTTTGAAAGAGTAATGCATCGAGATGGCTTAGTGATATGGACATGCACATAATGGGGTTTTCTTGGCAAGAATGTCTAGAGAGGGTTTGCCTTTGCCTTCCTCTGAGCTGGGAGAGTGTGACTTGCCCAAGGCCATCCAATGGGTTCCCAGGGCTGAGCAGGGATTGAATCCTGATCTCCAGAGTTGTAGACCAATGCGCAAACCACTAAACCACACTGACATAGGCCCTGTTTTATGTCCTGCTGTTACCTGACGCTTTGAAAGTGATTTTAGTAATATTACTTTTGCTTTGCTATTTGTTTGTTCATTTATTTTACAAAAATACATAGGAAAATGGCCAAGATATCCCCCATCTCAAGTTTTAGGAGTTACAAGGCAGTGTTACTTGTTACATTCAGTCAGTGCATACTTTTAGCTACATGGGCGTGCATAAGTATGGTTTACATACACGTATGTCTCTTTTTGAAAGGGCACAAAGAGCTGTTTTCTAGCCCTTTTCAATCTGTCTAAAATGCACCACTGCTGCTTGCCACTGAGGAGGACAAAGAAGAGGGAAGCAATTCAGATGATCAAGGTGCCGCTGCTCTGGGCCCCAAGGAGAAGGAAAACGATGGTGCGGACCATTTGTAAGTGGACCATCATTTCTTTCTCCCTTCAAGACAAGACCAGCTCCTTCTTCATTGTCTGAATTGTCTTGCCCTCCCTCTCCTCATTCCACAGTAAGCAGCAACTGCTCACGTCTCTCATGGGGTTTAACAACTTCTTGGGAGGGGAGGGTATGGCACTGTTCTGGCTGAGCATTGTGCTCTGCCTGTTCCATGCAGGATCTTGTCCACTTTGTTACAATACCATCAGTTGTCACATTCTTTTGTAAAAAAAACAAACATCATTATGCCCCAGTTACCCAAAGTACTAGTATGTTGCTGGTGACGATTACTTTTTCCTGCTCTGAATTGTGTGATTGACCAAGAAATAGACCCCATGCAGCTTGGGGTTGTTCAAAGGGCTGAACATCCCAAACCCACCCTATAAAAGGAGAGGGTCATAGAATTATAGAGTTGGATGGGACCACAAAGGCCATCTAGTCCAGCCCTCTGCCATGCAGGAGTAGACAGGTAAAGCAGTCCTGAGAGACAGCTGTCTGACTTCTGTTTAAAGAACTACCAAAAAAGGAGTGTCCACCATTCTCCAAGGCAATCTGTTCCTTTGTTGAAAAGCTCTTACAGTCAAAGTGTTCCTCCCAATGTTCTGCTACTACGAGTGGACAGATGGAGAGCGGAGAGAAGGATGAGCCCAACAGCAGACCTGGTCTTAAGACTCAGGACGGAACTAAAGACATGCCATTTTGTCATTTACGAGTAACAAATCTTCCCTCATCCACTTGCTCAGAACTAAGTGGACTGAGAGAATAGCAGTCCCTTTTGTCAGGGATTTAAATTCTCTGCTTGGTGCCTTTCCCCCTTCTTCCTTATCCAAAGTCTCTGCAGTCTTTCTCGGTTGCTGATTCCCGGCTGAAAACCCGCACCAGCATTCTGATTAATGCGCTGGGCAGCAACACTTGCTTGACCAAAGTAGACCTGAGTGGGAACGGCATGGAAGACATTGGGGCCAAGATGCTGTCCAAAGCCCTGCAGATCAACAGCACACTGAGGTGAGAACGCTTGAGCGTGATTTGAAAAAAGGGTTCATTTCAAAGACACCCTCAAACAGAGGTAATTCATTCCTCTTAGTGCTAGTAATTTTTTAAAAAAAACTGTTATTTTATTCATTTCTGTTATTGTTTAATCCATTCATTCTTTAAAATTAATCTAAAATGGATTTAGATTTAAGAAAATAGCCCAATTTTTTTTAAAAAAAAACTCGTCAGAATGCCCCCCAAAGCATTTTAGGTCCCAGAACTAACGAGGGGAGCCAATGAGAAAATATTGCTTATTATATAGGGGAGCAGAATTGTTAACAGTGTTGCCAGTCATTCTTTTTATTTTAATGAATATTATTAGTCATGACTGCACCCCCAAAATATTAATTCAAAGCTCTAGATGAGGGATGGGAAACTCTGGATGCTGGGGGTGATGTAATCTCCCCAGAAGACTTTGGACTCCACTTTTTTTTTTTTTTTTTGGTCCAGGACAAAGTAAACAAGTTTTTGCCATTTTTAAAAAACTTTCTTTTTTTTAAAGCCTCTCTTATACCTAAAATGGCCCTAGAGGCTCCAAAATGAAAATTTGGTGGAGGAAATGATCTGGTGTGGTTGCATGCTGCCTGTGGGCCACAGTTCACCCACTTCACTCTAGAGAATGTGTGTGCACGCATGTGCACTTGCATATACTCCTTCACTTGTTATTTTAGCAGGCAGAACTCAAAAATGCACATGGGTCTGAAGATGGAGGTTCAGTTGGAAATGGCCTCCTGGAAAAGCTTGTCATAACACAGGCATCCCCTGCTTTTTAATGTCTCATTTTTTTTGACAATGCCACTCAACTGTTGTAAATTATAGACATGTACTGTTCTTTGACACAGGGTCTCTTCTTTTTTCAGTTTTTCTCTGCTTACCTTCTTCCTGTAGGGAACAAGAGGAGAAGAACAAATGAAAGAATGGGTTCTGCTTTTCAATGAGTTCACTCTCTGACAGTGCTCTGGTTCCTAACATATCAGATAATTGGGAGATGCCTGTTGCAGAGAGTACTGTTGTCTAACATTCCCATGCACTCACTGTCTAATGCAGCAAAGAAGGGAGTTGGTACTGGTCAGGATTTCATAGGTGTATCCTGGGAAAACATGACCACCCCTGTCTCTTTCTGCTTTGCAGGAGTATCTCTTGGGACAGGAACAATACCACTGCTCAAGGATTCCAAGACATTGCTCGGGCCTTGGAGAAGTGAGTGCCGTGAGGGACCAGGAGTTCCCACAGGGAAGTACTCACTCAGCAAGGTTTTTTGGGCAGTTTGGAGAAATTAAAAAGAATCGTTTCCTGCTTTGGGTTGTTTTAAATCAGGAGAGGGCAAGCTGTGGCCTTTGGATGCATTTCATGTGGGCTTTGGTAGCCATTATTCAAAGAGGCTTCTGGGCTAGTGAAGTGTGCCTTTGCACACAAGGTATAGTTCATGCCATAAGATTGCCTTGTGAAAGCAGCTGTAACTGTGTTGGACATGCCTCTCTTTCCCTCATCCTATTCTGCAGCAACTACACCCTCAAATTCATGACCTTCCCCATGAGTGACATCACCACGGCTTACCGCAGTGCTCCTGAGAGGACAGATGAGGTGTGGCAAAAGGTGAGCCCCATTCCGTGACTGTGATGAAGCTCCTCTCAAGGCTGTCTCCACAGTTCTCCACCCCTGGGCTCCTGTCACTCACCTTTCCCCCTTTCCCCACAAGACCTCTCACTAGATTGAGTACTTGGTCCTCAAAATGATCCTTATGTGGACCAGTGGATGTGTTGTTCAGTGGGTTCACTGTGGTAAGCAGGCCCAGACTCTAGGTCAAAACTTAACAGGAACAACCAGACACAGTTGGGAAAAGGAATAAACAAGTAGTTATTAACGCACAATTAGATCAAGCATTAACTCCACTCATAGCTCCCCAAATCCGTATTCAGTGCTTCCCCCAGTTGACTGTCCTATCTCTACTGCAGTGGACCCACCAACAGCAATAGCAGTTACATTTCTATACTGCTTATCAGGACAAAGCACTCCCTAAGCAGTTTTACAATGCATTTAGCTAATTGCCCCCAACAAGTTGGGTACTCATTTAGCCGAGCTACAGAAGGATGGAAGGCTGAGTCAACCTGGAGCCTTGCAGAATCAACATCACAATGTTGTGGCTGCAGTACCAGCATTTAACCGCTGCCTCACCAGGGCTTTAGTATCCGTGAACTTGGGGTTCACAAATTTAACCCACCAAACCTTGAAATGAACACAGTACCGTACATCTGAATTTGCAGTGGGGTACACACTAGCTACCCACTTCTTCCTTTGAGGTGGTGGGGTTCCTTCACAAAGCAGAAGAGGGAAGCAGGCACCATTTTTAAAACTGTGAGGGCATACCTCATCTGTCCTCTCACCTCCTGAGGCTTCGCAGTCTGTCTCCAAGCCTGTGGAGCCTTGTGAGGTGAGGCTTATGCAGTAAGTATTAAAATAAATAACAGTATTAAAACAAAAAAAAAAGGTGTGGGGCAGCCATGGAGGCAGCAGCAAGCCCCAGCTGCCTGGTATGCCACATTCTTCAGGCTCCCTTGCCTCCAGGGACAGGCTTCCTGGAGGTGAGTGAGCCCAAAAAATGTGGTGCACCTGACAGCCAGAGCACTACTCCATTTTTAATATGAAGTTACTGTAAAAGATTCGCCTCGCAAGGCTTTGCAGTCTTGCTGCGAGCCTCACAAGGGTGACAGGCATGCACAATTTTTTATATCTTTGAGCCATCCTGGAACCGATCTCTTGCAGATACAGCAGGCCCACCATACAGCTTTTTACTATCTCTAGGCCATCTTTCCCCTCTCTCTCTGCGCTCTTTATCTGTAGGCCATCTTCCCCCTTTCTCTCTGCTGTATTTCCCCCTGTCTCTAGGTCATCTTTCTGCTATATCTTTGCACTCTTTTTCCCTATCTCTGTGCCATCTTTCCTCTATCGCTCTGCAACCTTTTCTCTATCTCTATACCATCTTTCCCCATCTCTCTGCAATCTTTCCTCTGTCTCTAGGTCATCTTTCCCCATCTGCCTTCTGTCACAGACACCCTTAGTTTTGTATCCCTTCTCCTCCATCACCACCCTTCACAACATTGCCTTATCTGCGATTGCTTGGTACCAACCAGACTTGCCCAGCCCTTCCCTTCACAGTACCTTTAGCACGCCTTCCTTATGGTGCAAAGGGCACAGCCAACCCCAACTTTGTTGTTTCTCTGTCCCATTCCTTCTTTGCCCCCTCAGATCCAGTGGTGTCTCCTCAGGAACAACCACTCGCAGAAGTTCCCCAGGATCAAGCCTTTCGCCTCCACCAAGGAATCGTCACCAATAGCGCCGAGCAAGTAAACGTTCCCATCTCCCTGTATGGTCCCCTCCCATCCACCCTTTTTGAGGCTGCGGTTCTCACCCCAGGCTCTTTCCTCTTCCAAACGTGGAAAGGGGGGTGCAGAAAAGCTTAGAAATCTGGGCAGAAGGAACAGCTTCCCGCTGCTGGGGCTGTTAATTGTCCGACCTGTCCCAAAGGAGCCTAGCAGCTGGCTTCTCAGCAGGGACAGGAGTTAACGGCTCTGTGTTCTGCCCTTCCCTAGATGATGAGCCGCCTCTGCGTGAGGGTCCAGGAGGAAGTGCGAGTGCTGAGGACCTGCTCAGCAGATACTGTCCAAGAGGAGGTGCTGTACGCCAGGGAACTCATGAAGGAAGCCAAGAATTCACGGGCGGTGAGAGACAAAGCTTCCTTCCTGCACACTTTGCCAGAAAGTCTCCTTGAAAGAGCATGTGTTGTTGAGAATGGGTTTCAGAAGTGCAGCAACACTTAGTATTGAAGAGTCAAGAATGCCTCACCAAGGGCAGTAGCAATAGAGTTAGATAATTTGAGTGACCCAAAGCATCCTCTGTTCTGTCTGCCTATCCGAAACCCTCTGTGTCAGAAATAGCTGATAAGACTCATAAAACAATTTAACACAGGATCGGCTGAAGCGTCAGATGTTTATTAAAAAAAGTTAATTCGTCTCTTTTAAAGTGAGAAGACACCTTCCCATGGAATAGCCCACATTTTATCCCCCTGCCCGACACAGGTTTCCCCTCCCCTTGGACAGGACCCAAAGGTTATATCCCTATCAGAATTGTCTAAGAAGTTACATGCCCCCTTCCCCATATTTACGGTATATATGATCACGCACATAATCACGCTTTTCCCTCGTGTTTCCTTAATTCTCATTAGTAATTTCAAAATGCCCATCAAACAACTCCTAACCGCCCCTTTTGCTAAACAGTGCCAAATTCCTGTCCTGTCTTTCTTTATCAACTTAGTTTTACTCCTCACAGCTCTGTTGACCTTCAGTCTGCAGAAACTGAGAAAGGAATATCCCCCCCCCACTATTGAGTACCTCATCTCTATCTCTTTTGCACCTGCCAGTCCAAGGCCTTTTTTAGCTGCCAGCTCTAAAAATATGCCTCTTAGACTTTATTGTATTACAAAAGCTTAAATGCAAAACATACTAAAGTATATGTGTGTAAATATATTTAAAATGTGTCACACTTATAAGCTAATACATATATGTTAATAATACTGCAGAAACTAAAATATATTTTATTTCTCTCATCTGTGATGTAAACTGGTACTCTTAGATATGTTTTTCCACGTCTTCTCTTCCTGGTAGTCCTCTCTTAGCTCTTCCCTAGAATGAAGCTACCATATTTGCTGGTGTATTAGATGCACTGGCATATAAGACACACACCCCTTTTCAAGGAATATTTTTCAGAAAAAAAATTTTTAGTTCTCTGGTGAGGCAAAATGCACAGGAAAGGAGGGGAATGAAAAGAGTGCTGCACCAGGAGAGGAAAGAAATAAAAAGAGTGCTACACCACCACCCCTCCGTTCCTGTTTTGTTTGGGCAGAAAGAATTCCCAGAGGAGTCAAAATGCACAAGAGAGGAGGGGAGGGTAAGGGGTGCTGCACCAGGCTTGCACTACCCCCTCCCTTCCTGTTTTGCCTGGGCAAGAAGAACTCCTTTCTCTCCCCCTCCCTTCCTTATGTTTTTAGCATTACCGTATTTGCTAGTGTATAAAATGCACCCAATTTTCAGAGGGTAATTTTTAAGAAAAAAAGTGTCATATATTCAAACAAATATGGTAGATTAAATTAGCTCCCTGAGTAACTTTCTATCTTAGAATGGATTTCCTATAAAAAAACCTTTAGTTTATTTCTCTAAACTGTTAATGTCTTCACTCCTCTCTCAGGATTTTTAACCACTGGACACACTCTCTGTCAGTTGTTTTGACTTATGGCAACCCTATCCTTGGGTTTTCTTGGAAAGATTTATTCAGAAGAGGTTTGACATTCCTTTCCTTTTAGGCTGAGAGAGTGTGACTTACCCAAAGTCTTCCAGTGAGTTTCTCACCTTGGTCTCCCAGAGTCCTAGTTCAACACTCAAAGCACTACATCTTGCTGGCTCTGCAAACTTGTGAATGACATTCTGGGAGAACAGTGGACAGGCATTTACCCCATGTTTAAGGGACATCAATGCCATCATTTTGAGGGTGCCACGCTTTTGAACAACATTCTTGTGATCACGGCATCTTGATCTCTTAAACATGAGTAAATTCTCTGTCCAAAGATTTGTCCCAACACCCTTCTGAGTTCCCCTCCAAATTGTTCCCAGTCCACGAATATTTGGATCTAGTGCCAAGCTAAGGAAATTTCTTTGCAGACCGTTTTATATTGTAAATTGCTTTAACCATTCCAATTAAAATCTTTTTCCGGTCTCTTTCCCTCAGCTGTTCCCCAGCCTTTATGAGCTCGGGCACATATTGGCCAGCGATGGGCCAGTCCGGCACAAGCTGGAGTCTGTGGCCAATGAGGTGTCAAAAGCTGTGGACAAGGAGCTTCAGGTAATACAAAAGGATGCTCCCCATCTCATTTCCGTTCAGAACCAGTAAGGCATAGGTTGCTAGTGCATATGCATGTTTTTCTTATGCTAAGAAAATAATTTGTGCCTGTCCCCAGCATGGGGAAATGTTGAAAGAATTTCTCCCCAGCACATACCACAGAGAAGTTTGGCAGATGTTATTTCAAGAGACCTCAGGACCCTGCCTCCTCTGGTTCTCATGGCAGCCAAGTCAGTTGAGGAGAAGGCCTCTTGTCCATGTAGCAGTACAGTGCAGGAAGGCAGTTGTGTTTTATATTCTTGGAAATAACACACTTGGACTCCTGAGGGGAAAAAAATACAGCTGTCCCTTCACATTCATGGGGGTTAGGGGTGCAGGACCCCCATGAAAGTGGAAAAATTGCAAACAGCTATAGGCCCCTTCCAAAACCATATTCAACACACACAAAAAGGTACAGTGCGACCTGCAGGTTCAACCCACCATGGATTCAAATGTACAGAATACAGTGCAGTTGAATCCACAGTGGGGAGAACACCAGCTGTCTGGTTCTGCCTTTGAAGCGATGGAGTTCCTTCACAAGGCAGAAATGGGCTGCTGGCTGAGTGTGCCACTGCCCTGTTGTTGCCCAACACCATTTTTAATTGGGACTTATAAATCTCACCTCATGTTTGCAGTTTCTCTGCAAGCCTTGTAAGACAGAGAGACTGCTAACACAAGGCAGAGCTTGCAAGTCCCTATTAAACGTGGCAAGGGGCAGCAGCAGAGGCAGCAGCAAATAATCTGAAAATGTTAAACCTGCGGACATGAAGGGCCAACAGTAGTCTGGTGTGTTTGTGGTGGTGCATGAAAGGCCAACTGTACTCTGGTGCATTTGTGGAATCCTGTGAGTCCCATGATGATAACCTTGAGTGTGACATGTCACTTTTCTTCTTTGCCAGATGATTCTGGAGTCAATGGTCACCCTGACACAGGAGCTGTGCCCCCATGCCGTCGAGGCAGCTGAAGAGCATAACAAGATGCTGGCTGCTGTTTCAGAGCGTGTCACCGTGCCTCGTAACTTCATCCGGGGAGCTCTTTTGGAACAGGCTGGCCAGGACATTCAGAACAAGCTCAAGTGAGAAATGGCTGGGCAGTTCTGGGATGGGAAGTGAGGGAGAATGACAGGGAGGGAAGTCGCTAGCCGGCTGAGGGACAAAACTGCCATGTAAAAATGCCAACGGAGTCATGCGTACATACCTTCCAACTGTTGATTTGGCAGGGACAGTCTTGATTAATCCTCTGTTGTCCCACTTTTTCAGCTGCTTTGAAAATGTCCCAGATTATCTCTCCTTCTCCCACTTTCCCCCTTAGTCCTCTGCTTACTTTGACTACTGCAAATTGAATTCAAAGTAGAAAAGTAGTTTGCACCTAATTAATCCATCAGTAAGGACAGGAGGGAGGTGGAATCTTACCCTTCCCAGTAGGCAGGTAAAAGTGAACTGCTGCAGCTGCTTGTTTGTCCTTCCCCGTTAATAACTTTGACATCTTTACCACACTCTGCGGTGCTTGGCCACACTTTTCTCAGTTTTCACCTGTGTAACTTTGAAAGGTGTGTGCATAGAGGTTCAGAAGAGATGATATGAACCTTAGAGTCCAAATACAGTATGCCTGATTGTCTTCTGACCCTCCTGACCTCTGACCTCTCCTCAGCGAAGTGAAACTGTCTGTGGTAACATATCTCACCAACACAATTGTGGAAGAGCTGCTGCAGGAGCTGTATCATGCACACAAGAATCTGGTGAGAAACCCCTTTTCTCTCCACCACCAATACCCTATAAACCACACTTCTAGGGACTAATTTAATCCTGGGCCTAGCCCTGGCACATATGTTTGCTTATGCTATGCTTTAGCCCTGGGGATGTGAAATTTTCTTGGTCTTAATTTTGCTGAGCTTCTCCACAGCCCTCCTTCCTGCATTTTCTTCCTACGCTACTTTCATATCAGGCTGCAACATTTCATGTTTTTGTCCCACACTGAAATTCACAGGTTTTGAAATGTGTTTTTCCTAATTCATGTATTTAGCTGCATAGTTTACTGATTTACATAACTTTCCCTCATTGACAAAAGCCTGCTTCTTCATTTTTTTTTCAATTCTGTTTTAAAACACACACAGTTTTGGGGTGCATTTTATTTCTTGCAGGTGTCCCTATAAGCCTTGAATATGTGTGGATGCTCAAGGTGGGGGACTCATTTTTGTGCACCAAGCTTGGGGCGTGTGTACAAAAATGCTACTTTTGTCAGGATTATTGGGTCTGATTTTTTTTTAAAAAAAAAAATTATTCCTGGCCCTGGTCAACAGAAAAGAGGGAGAAAAGGCTCCTCCAGATTAATCTAAAGAAGTGTGAGTTCTCACAATGTAGCTTTTTGAGTTTTCCAGCTGTAATCATCTATGTGTCCACTCTGTATTCCAGTCTTTTGGGGGGCTGCTTGTAGCAATTTATTGGAGTTGCACAAGGGCTTTTCCAAAAATCTAAGAAACAAAACAAAACCAGGGCATTTTTTCCTGAAGTAGTCCTGTGATTTGAAGGACAAGTTTTCTTCTCTCTGATTTTTTTTTAAAAATGACTGTATTGTGCTATAATGTAAAAGACCTATTTCACTGATGCATTTACAGCACGATAAATCAAAAAAGAGAGGGGAGGACAAGAGGCAGGAATATATTGGTCTGATATGTCCTAAAAATTTTTTTTACAATCTCATTTAAGGGTGGGAATATAATATCACACCTTGTGCTGGGGATTGCCAGAAAATAGTCTAAGGGAAATGTGGTTTCGATATTTGGAAAAATAAAAGAGAGAGAGAGAGAGAACTCTAGCAACATATACTGTAATCTCCAGCAGTCTCCTGAAACATTTGTTCCTGTCTTGAGAAGATGAGCGAGTGCTCAGCTGATATACAGAGAGATTTCCCATTCTGTAAATACAACAGATCCTTACATATCTAAGTTTAGTAAGGAAACACGGCATTTGTGCGTACCAGGAGCAACCAGAGTGTCTTTCCCCTTTTTTTGACAATGAACTCAAACTGGAACACTACAAAATCATGGTAGCATCCCAAACTTCTTCACAAACCTTCTTCATGGCCACCATGTCCTTTTTTCCTTTCTCTGTAAGTAATGCCTCCTCCTCTCTTGCAATGGCAGACCCAGCACATCATTCACCTCCGCCGGCTTTCTGAGGGACAGGACAGCACTGCCTTCCCAGAGCAGCTAGGGAAGCCCCGTCTCCGTGATCATGAAGAGACCACGGATGATGAGCTCGGCTCTAGCATTGTAAGTGTTTGCGGGTAGGTTCTGGAAAGGGATGAAGTCTGCCAGGCTCCAAGGTGTGGGCTCCTCCTAGGACCCCATGTCTCTCTCATGTCTCTCTCCTGTCCCTTCTGCCCCACAGGACACCATGGCCATCAAGAGGCAGAAGAACTGCCGGAGAATCCGGCCTGCTTCTGCTTTCATCAGTAAGTGTGACAGCTATCTGTGGTGGTCAGCATCCCTCCACCTTCCTCAGCTGCTTCCCTGCAGTCTCAGCTCTTGGCAGTTGTGGTGCAGCTGCTTGGTTTTATCACGAGTATATTTTCACCCACACCTCATCCATCCATTGGGACAGGACTCCCCCACCTATTTGACAGGTTAGGAACCAGAGCACTGTCAGAAAACAGAATTTGGTTGAAAAGCGGAACCCATGTACTGTGCTGTAGGGAACATGAAGGACTTAACTGAGGCTTACTTGTTACCAACTGCACGTGGGCTACTTGCAAAGTCTCTCACCCAGCCTAGCATCTTTTCCCCCTCCTCTCAGCTTGTTTTGCAAGCATCACGCGTGTGCAGGAGGGCTCCAGGTGAGCCTCCATGGGCAAGAAGAACTGGTGAAAGAGTGGAAGGCCCATCAAATTAATGGAACTTGTACTTAATTTGAAAGTGTCAAAAGAGTAAGTTGTCAGATAACAGGGCAGATAACAGGCAGGGGCTTCCTGTATTACTGTTCCTGTTTGTTGCAAGAGTGGAAGTGCAGCCTATGGGTCATCTGTCCTTGACCTCTTATTACAATCCTTCAAGTCCCTGAACACTGCCCCCGTGTTCCCAGCACTACAACTCTTGTGAGGAGGACAAAATCCCTTCCAACTTTAACAACCAACTTTAACAACCCATTCTTCCACTGCTGATGTAGCAGTCTGCTTCCAAGTTTGGGCAAATGACATCTTTGTAGCTGTTACCGTATATTGAAGTAGCAGTCCATATTTCCTGTCAAGTTCATGCTCCCTCATGAGTGGAATTGCCACCCCCAGCAGCCCAGTCTCTGGCTGTGTGTGGTGGGCATGGTAGTCCAATATATCTGGAAGACAGCAGCTTGGGAAAGTGGCTATTAGGTCAACTGTAGGAAGGCCCTCTTGCATTGACATCTCATCTGCTATATCCAAATTTTTTTCTCCCAAGCACCATCTGTCTCTATAAGTGTCCAATACTGATCCTCAGTCCAACCTCAGACCAACTCACTCCCTCATGCAGGTGGCTCCGAACAGGAAGGTGAACTCATCGTACCCCGCATGGGATCCCCACTGGGCTGGATATCCTTGGCCAGCAGCAGCCAGTACTCACATTCCCGCAGCACGTCCTTCGAGGGCCTCTCAGACTTGCCAACTGAGGGTGTCCGGCTGGAGCACCGCACCCGCGGACGACCCCGGCCTCCCCGCACAGCTCCTCATGGTGGCTTCCGTTCCCATGTAAGTGTATTTCATGCAGGTTCCTGTGGTTTGGTTCTCTTCTCCCCTTTCCTCTGTGGTTCATCCACTCCTGCTCCCATTTAGTATCTTTTCATCCATTCATTGCCCCATTCCATCAGTTTCTTGTTCCTTGAATGTCTTCTTTTGACCAGAATCTTCTTTTGGCTGGAGCTTTTACAGTATGGGTGAATTCACTGAAACTGTATTGAGAAAATCAAAGTAAACTTTCAGGCATATGACTTTAATACTTATTCCTTGCCTTTTATTTTTCAAAGTTAGTTGTAGTAGGATGTGCTATAGATTCAACATACAGTTGTCCCTACATATTTGCAGGTTTGACCTTCGCGAATTTGATTATTCTTGGATTACTTGCTGTCGTCTCTGCTTCGCTCGTGCACTCACACACACAGGCAGGCAGGGGGATCACAAAGAGGGAAGGTCTGAGTGTGTGTTCCCTCATTCACTCATTTGCTTGGGCAGATGGGTGGAAGGGAAGGGGATGAAATGGGGGAGCAGGAGAAGAAAGGCATGTGTGTGTATTCCTTCAAGCACTCACTCGTGGGTGGGCAAGCCCAGGGAAGGGGGATGGGATGAGAGAAGGAAGAGGGAAAGCATGTGCATTCCCTTGCACACTCACTTGTGCAGGCAGGGAGAAGAATATAGAACAGGAGTGGGAGGAGGAAGGGTGCATGTGTGGATTTCCTTGCTCACTTACTTGGGTAAGGGGAAGATGTTCACGTTTTTTCCACTTCCACCAGGGTTCTGTACTCCTAACCCTTGTGAAAGTGGGGGGGAGCTACTGTGCTGCTTCTTTGTGGTCTCTATATCTCACACAATTGGGTCTTGTGCCTACACATATCCATCTACAGAATGTTCCAGACTGGAGTAACTTTTGATGATAAAATGTCCCTTCAGGAGCCAACATAAAGAGCTCCAAGAGTGAAGCTCCTAAGTTCCTTTTCATCTATGGTGTGATTCACCTTGTAACAGCCAGCCTCCATCCTTCCTCCAAAGGGGTTAACACTCTAGGATACTGCTCCTAAACCAGCACTGAGTATGAAATTCGCCATACTTCAGGAAGCCTGTTTGTACCTCTTGTCTTTGAGTCTTGGGGTACTGAGCAATGCCTCTGAGCCATTTTTTTTGTCTTGTGGAATATAAATAAAGAAACACTTGTATAATTGTGGTAAAATTAATGGGGCAGGGTTCTTTCTCTCTCTCTCTCTCTCTCTCTCTTTCTCTCAATTTTATCTTCAGAACCGAATCCTGAGTTCTATTGAGTCCAGAGAACAGGAGAATGGGTCGGTGCCACGACTCGATGAGGGCCTAGATGAATTTTTTAACAGGAAGGTGCTTGCTGACAACACCAGGTGAGCCCCCAACCTGGTTTCTGTTTACTTTGATGCAAAATTCAAAGCATTCTTCCATTGTCATAGCACAGAGGTGGGCAACTTCAGGGCTGATTTTTCCCTGAGAACCCCCTCTTGGGCTACCCCACCCCCAAGAAGCCCAAACACCTTCATTTTCATTTACTGTCCCTCTCCAAATGGTGATAGGAAATACTGTGGAATCTTTTCCTGTTGCCATTGTGAAACGGACTGCAGAGGAAAACAGATATTTGGGGTTAGTATGGGATTCTGGGGTATTTGTAAGAGTGGAGTATTTTGCTCATTTTGATGCATTTTGTGGGCTTTCTGTGTGGTTTTGTGTCATGCCCTCTGCCAAGAGTTCATCTTCTGATGAAACAGATCTACCTTTGAAAGAACTGACACAAACACCCAATGTCTAGCCAAGTCTTCCTTTGGTTCATTAGGCCAGGTTGAGGCCAGAGCAGGAAGACAAGCTGGAAGAGATACCCCCAGTCCCAGAGAAAGGTAGAGGCTCGGGTATCTGGCTCAGACTATCCCCCACAAATGAAGTGAAAGGCTGCAATGCAGGTTTTGAGAGGAGCTCAGCTGAGAAACACTCTCCCTAAATACTGCTGGGGATCAGGGTGTTGACTGAACTTCCTGCCTGTATAAGGAAGTTACATTCATATGCAAGTGTAATGGATTTACAACTTTCGGATTGTTTAACAAATTGGCTGTCCTGAGTCCCCAGAAAGCGTGGACTGTTTTGACACTGGATGAGTTCTTGTTTCCATCGCTTTTGATTTGGAGACCCTGAATCTTGTTTGAAATTGAGAGCAGGACATTTTGGGACTAAATTTGCTTGAAAATCATGTTTTGTTTTGTTTTTTAATTGAAGGGTTGGGGGGCTTTGGTGAACTGGTGGAGGACTTCAGAGACCACAAAAGGGGGTTCAAGGATCTCATGTAGCCCATGGCTCACTCTTTTCTCACCCTTATCATTGCACAACTTCTTAGTCACAACAAGCTTCCATAACTCAGTTCCTCTACTTTCCTCCTTCCTTGCAGCTACCCTCGGACCCCTAAGGGTTGTGGAGTGAGGCCAGGACCCTCTGACTCCCTCCCACCCCTGCAGAAGAAGAGGAGAAGGGGCCTTTTCCATTTTCGCAAGTATCGGAGCATCAAGGGAGAGCGGGATCCTGAGGACCTGCCCCAAGTCCTCCCCCACCACCAAGCGGTGGGGAGGAACAGAAGCCCTCACTGCGCCCTGCTACCAGCCAAGAGGAGGAGAGGAAGCTGGGGCAGGATGTGACAGGGTTGGCCATACTTCTTCCAGGAATGGGAGCCATAGCCCCAGGAAGTGGGGTAAAAGGTCTGCCGAGCCGAACAAAGCAGGTAAGGAAATACGTCAAAAGAAAAGACTGCTCAGACAAGACACAGTTTTTAAAAAATTAAAATATTTATGTCCTGCCCTTTTCATGAGATCTTTGGATGGCATACACATTTAAATGGCTTAAAACAATATAGAAACTGAAAAAAATTAAACTAATTTACACAGACTAGAAAATACGAAACAATTTAATGAGTGAAACCAGTTTTAAACCATGTGTGTGTGTGTGTGTGTGCATTTGGACTAGATCTTTGCCCTTTCTCCCCACAAAAAGGGTTCCAATCCTGACCCTGAGAGGGTAGAGCCAGACTCCAAAGGGTTGGAGCTGCTGCAGCCATCACGAGTCCAAGGTGTGGCCTTGCCTGGAATGGGATGCGCTAAAGGGTGGAGTCTGGATGCCAAGCTGGAGGTAACTGGTGGCTAACTGGGGAGAAGGCAGGGCTGTGGGAAGCCAAGAGGGCAGGTTCCATTTAACTCTTTCCTTTCACGGACTTCCTGTGCTTTGTCGTCCTGCTCTAGAGTGTTGACCTGGAGCGAGGCGGGAGCATGCGGGACCGGCAGAGAAGACGTTCCTCGGATGACTCAGGTGTATCACTCCATCCAAGCCCTCCGCAGTTCTTCTCTTCTTCCCTGTTCCCAGAATCAACTCTCTCTCTAACTCTCTCTTCCCACCCTGTATCTCTGTATCTCTCCCACACATGCACACACAGTCTCTTTCTCTTTCTCCTTAATCTGAATTGGCCTGCGCTCAGATGACTTAAGTTTGCCTCAGAACTGAAACAGAGTTATAGCCCACATTTTGAAATTGGTTCATATTAGGTACCTACATGGGAAATGTTGAGTTTTCTACTCTTCAAAACAGAATTTTCTACATGTACAACAGGGCCATCACCCCCACTGTAAGATGGAATTGAGGTGGTTGCCTCAGATAATAGCAGGTGATTAGTGGTGAATAGGAGCAGCATGATAACACTGCCTGTCCTTTTCCGTTGGAGGAGAGAGTTCGGCATTTATGTGGGCTGTGCTTCTGCCCCTTAGTTAACATGCTGTTATCAGGTGAAGTGGGCAGTGCTGTTCCAACACCAGTGGATTTTTTCCTTTCTGTTCTTTTTTATTGAAAGTAATATAACTTTACAAAATTACAGAAAAAAATAAAACACATAAGCTGATGACATTCCTTCACAAAAACAAAAAAACTATAGTACAAGCATATACACACACTAGTTTTTCTAGCCTTCAAGTTAAGATATTGTTCCAAAGGACAAGATGAGAACCAGATTTCAACACCAGTATCCAACACTAAAATTCCTCTGCCACTCTCTCCAGCTTCTGTAGGTGAAATAGAGGGTGATACTATCTTATCCTTTGCCTCAGAGTCTTGACCTGGTCCTCTGGCACTTAAACCTGTCAGGATATTTTCCCAAACCTAATGTCCACAAGATGTGTAGAGCTAGACGCCCCATCATTCCATTGCCAATATGATAGATGTCATCGTATACATCTGGAAGGTTCTACATTGGGAACACTGCCCTTAGAGCACAATCCAGCCAAAGTTAGGCCCTTTAAAATCCACATGGTTTTAATGAGAGAATGGAAGTACATGATTTTGTCTCACTGGGAAGTTCAGGCTGCATAAATCTGACTGAATCATGCTGCAAGATTTCAAACATTTGTTAAAAGGGTGCAAAAGCAATTTAATTAAGTGCCCACTTGCCACTTTCAATGTTTTATATCAGTTTGGGTGAAGTTGGCCCCTGGACCACCTATGGAACCCAGTCTCTTCCTTGAGACTCCTTCTGAGCTCCAATATGCACCCCCGCCACTCTAATTTGGGAGGATGCTGAAATGCCACGTTCCTCTCCAGAAATCTCAGGAGGGGTATGATTTACCTTTGGAGTGTTGTTTCGGGAGGGAGGATCTCAATGGGGATGCATCACCAAGACTGGTCCCCAGCTGTTCAGAATCTGTCTACTTCTGTTTTATATCTCATTTCTCTTCTTCCACCAAACAAAATGAGAGTTAAGACAGTGAGACCTTTAAAAGATGGATCCGTAAATAGTTTTGAGCTTGGGGAGATTTAGGGAGACCACAGACATATTTACTGAGAAGAAAATTCCTCTTTATTAGATGGGGTGTGCAGTCCAGTTCTGCCCTTACTTACTCAATATCAACTCTCCCTGCACGTGCTTGAAATTTTTCCCATAAAGTATGGTAAAGGATGCAGCCTTGGTTATGGCTTGTAGAATCGTGGCCATGTTTTTGCCTTGGATTTACACTGATTCTTAACTTCAAATCTTTAGGTGGCCATAAGCATCAAACCTTTGCAGGTCCAAACTCTCTTCTTCCTATCTTTAATGGACATAAAAATGAATTGTAGGAACAATTCAAGCAGCTGTACAAGGGGTTGATTTTTTATTTGTTTGTTGTTTGTTTGTTGTTTTTAAACTGAACAGGGCAAGGAGGGAGAAAACCCCATCCTCCGCTGCAGAGTACAAAGCCAAGCTTTGCCACGATTCGTCGGGCAGAAGCCAGCTGGGACATAGGTGCGTAACGTCTGCAAGGTTTGCAGATCTTGTTCTTTCATTGCTTTCAGTGTGGCAGTGACTGCTAGTTTTTTAAAAAAAGCTAAAGACATTTGTGGAGGAAGGACATTCTATTAACGTTTGCCAGCTATGATTAAAAGTGTTGCTGAAGTTTATATTTTGAGCATCTCAAGTACAAGGCAAATGTTAGGTGACCCTCAAATTATTCCCTGGCTTGAATTAAGAATTCTTCTCCTCTCCCACCCCATTTGGCCTACAGACTGCCTTCCTTTGATAGCCTTCTTTCCCACTTTGACTCTTGCTGCTCTTCTGAAAACAGGAGAGAACTTTTTAAGTCTCTCCTTCTCCCTGAGATGAAGGGAGACTTCAGAAATGTACTTTTAACCAAGTCTGCTGACATGGAAACCCAGTTTGAAGATTTTGAAATGGTATTTACCAGATCTTGGGAAAACTTACTTAATAGAGCATTACTTCCCAGAATTCCCCAGGCAGCTTGGTTAGTGGTGTTCTTAGAGCTGCTGTCCAAAGAAATAACTTTTCCCTTTTTTTTTATTTTTTTTTTAAAAAACAACAACAACAAAGAAATAACTTTTCCCAAACTCCAGTCTTTGGATGATCAGAGCTTTTTGTATTCCCTGTTAGGAGCACAGTGAGGTCTCAATCCATTTCAGTAGGTTCATCCTAAATTGAGCAGTTTCCTGCCTCATAGGAGGGGGATGGGGGAGGGAAGGAGCATCATTTAATTTAAACCAGTTGGATTTGAGCTCAAAGGAGCTCACTTGTCATTAATGGTGATAGCTAGATAGAATCACCATGTCCAAAGGTGCAGTGGATGTCTTTGGCAGGTATTAGAGACAATCCAAGATGAGTGCCTTCACTATATTTGGGTTGTAGATTACTTAAGGCTTTTGGGTAGCTGGCATGGGAAACAGGATACTGGGATAAATGCATTTTCGGTCTGATCCAGCAAAGTAGTTTGGGCCATTTCCTTGTTAACTTTCTTGGCCAATAACCTAACAGGGACATCAAAAGCTTTGTAATGGGCAAGTAATCTGAATGTAGCCACCCATGTTTCCAGTAGGTGCAAGGACAACTTTTCTATATTGATTGATTATTTTAACAAAATAATACAGACATCAACTGACATTTTTAACATAAACATGAACTAAAATGAAAACACAATACTAAAACAGTGACCTAAAAACACTAAATGCTAACTTGCGAAAACACTAACATATTAACTACCTAAACCCTAACTGATTGAAACACAAAAGGGTTTGACCTCCCCCAACAAAACTGTAATGAAAAAGAAAAGAAAATATTACTCTACCAAACTAAGCAAACTTACTAGGATTACTGCAGAGGCAACTTTGTCAGGAAACTACTGTGCTTATCTGTTTCTCTTTTCCCACTGTCCAACCTATGCAGCTGAAGAAAGCTCCCCACGAGACAGCAGGGGCAAGGAACCTACCCAAGATAACGTCCCAGAAGGAAATGCTGGTGGAACAGAGGAGAAGGGTATCCTTGTGACCACTCCAAACTCCGAGAAGGACCAACCGAAGGCACCTGCCAAGGCAGGCAAATGGGGCTTGTGGGATTTGAAGGGTGGAGAAAAGGAAGACTTACAAAGTTGCTGGTGGCTAACTGCAGCTTGACCTGTGGACTTTGGAAGCTTTCCAGTTCAGTGGCCAATGGAGGGGACGGGGGGTTGGTGTTAACTGGGGCAGCTTCAAAGAAGAAAAGAAAAGGCAGAATTGAATAGTAGATTCCAGCCAAGGGATGAAACTGCTGTTCCCAATGACTTGGCCTGGTCATTAATGAAGGGCAGTGGTATCTAATGGACACTTTGGTTTCTCTTGTATTAAGCTGCATTGCAGTATGTGTGAAATTGTATCCACTGGCTGGGTAAACCTGAAACCGTTGCTTTAGCTGGCATGGTGGAGTTATGAAAAGATTTCTGGAAGAAAAGGATTTCCCAGCACAGGTTTCTGGGCACCATGTTTTCTGCATGCTTGCTTCTATAGCTTCCTCCTCTTCTGGTTTCTTCAATAACTGGTAGATAGGCAAGACAAGATAACCCTAAGTTTTGAGTGAAAACAGCACATTCCAGGGAACCTTAAGGACCAACAGATTTTATTCAATAGGAGTGCAGACCACGTATGGGTTGCAGATCCCTTCTTTTCAGACGCGTGGGAAGTAGGCTCGCTTGGCAGTTATGTATTCACGTGGTAGAACTGGGTGTGGGGAGGGGACTGAAGTACAAAGAGGTTAGATAGAAACCAATAATTTTAGCAGTGATCATTGAACAATAGTTGAGAAGCGGATCAGGGTATTCCGGCATTGATAAGCGGATTAACTCACCTATGGCGAGGAAGACCCTTTGTCCAATCCAAACAGTATTTAACCTCTATGTGGACTTTATTTGGAGAGACAGACATAGGAAGAGCCACCATGGCATAGTGATTTGACTGTTGGACTAGGACTCTGGGGGACCAGGGTTCAAATCCCCACTCAGCTATAGAAACCCATTCAGTGGCCTTGGGCAAGTTACAATCTCTCAGCCTCAGTGGAAGACAGTGGCCAACCTCCTCTGAATACATTTGGCCAAGCAAACTGAAGAAAAGGATTTCTGTAAGTCGAAGTCAACTTGAAGGCCCATAGTAACAACAACAGAAGTAGAAAGGCCGGAGAGAATGGAAATGCACAAATCATAGGCAGGGGAAATTATTTAAAATTGGTTACACAAAGACACAATTGGGTGTTAACACAACTAAACCTAGGCCATTTCCACACTATGCTGTTACAGTGTAGTGCTATTATTCCACTTTCAATCCTGGGGTTTGCAGTTTAGGGAGGGGCCTTTAGAATTCTCAGCCAGAGAGCTCTTTGGCCTCAGTAGACCACAAACCCCAGAATTCCATAGGATGTTGAAAGTGGAATAATAGCACTAAACAGCATAGTGCAGAAATAGCGCTAGACAGATGAGCAATTAATATGCAGTATTTCCTAAAAACAAAAGCCTTTTTCTCTGTTCAAGCTACAGGAGACAAGAGTTGAATGTCTCATTTAGACTGAATTCTTGCTCCGCTTTTTCCTATTGAAATCTGCTTTTACCCCGTCAGAAAGCAATTTGCCCTGTAGAGGTGGCCATGAAACTCTGCAGACTGAGAAGATTTTCTTTTATTAGCGCTTCTTTGTGCAGAAATGTGCAAGTTTTTGTCTTCCACAGAGTTTTCATCAGCTAGAGGAGGAGCAGGAGGACAGAATGTTTGGGTGGTGAAGTTCTGTGGCCCTCCGTTTAGCTCTAGAGAGCTTAAAAGCATCCTCTGGGTATCCCGGTTTTACATCTGTCCCTGCCTTCTCCATGTTACAGCAATTCAGGGACCCCTCATCCATCCCACGCCCTCCCAAGCCAGTCGCCCTCCCCCGAGGCCGGAAGCCCACCAGCCAACCTGAGCGAAGCCGTAGCAACGAGGAGCCAGGAGTAGCAGGAGGGTCCGTCCTGGAAGATACACGTACGTGCCCCCCAATAGCCCAACCCCGACACAGACCCAAGGAAAAGGAGAATGAAGGTGAAGTGAGACTGGAGTGGGTGGTGGGAGAGAGTCTTTCTTCACTCCATCCATATCTGGGGCTCATCAGCACAGGGGGCTGAACAGAACAAAATGGAAAGGGTCATTTTCCTTTTCTGGACAGCACTGGTTTTCAATTTGTCTGCTGTTGTTTCATCCCTATCTGTTGGTTTATTTGAGGAGGGGTCTTGGCTAGCTTTTTGGCTGGGAGGTGCCGGGGTTATAGGCCAAACAAATCACCTTTTCCAGTTCTGCTCTGCAAAACAGCATTCACACACTTATTTATATCACATGCTTGATATGAATTGGTGCTGCTGGCCAATGGGTAACTCCCAGTCCAAAGACATGGGACAGTTTTCCCACATTTTCTTTAAGCAGCTTATTTTCTTTGTGGAATGAGGGGGAATGAAAAAACAGCAAGTGGGTGGGGAATGGGAGGGTGTTTTCTTCCCCTGAAGAAAATTCCATTAATGAAACATGGTGAATGCATGATAAAAGCCTTACCTGGAAGTATCCTTGGCTCTCCTATCCCAGTTTTAGAATCATAGAATTGGAAGAGACTACAAGAGCCATTCAGTCAAACCCCCTTCAGCCATGCAGGATGGAATGCCATCCAGCCTCTGCTTAAAAACCTGCAAAGAAGAAGACTCCACCATGCTCTGGAGCAGCATATTCCATCGTTGAACTGCTCTTAGTGTCAGGAGGTTCTTCCTAATGTTTAGATGGAATCTCTTTTCCTGTAGTTTGAAGCCGTTGCTCCATATCCCAATCTCTGGAGCAGCAGCAAACAGGCTTGCTCCATCCTCCGTATGACATCCCTTCAAATATTTAAACATGACTATCATGGCATTTCTTAACCATCTCTTCCCCAAGCTAAACGTGCTCAGATCCCTCAGCTGCTTCTCATAGGGCTTCATGGTTTCCAGGCCTTCACCAGGTCCTTGCCCAGAGATTGTATTTAGAACTCTCAGGGTTTGAAATATAGATATAGATATATATGTATTTTTTTGGTCCTACAACTCCAAGAATCCCCTACCCATGCTAGCTGAAAGACTAAGGGAGTTGTTGTCTCAAAATGTAATGTTCTCCAGCTCTCTTTTAGATGTTTTCAGGACTTGGGTATAAATGGAGCCAAGGATGCCTCCTCATCTTCTTCCCACTCTGTTGTTCCAAAAGGACTGACACACACACACACACACACACACACACAGAGTCTCTCTCTTTCTTTGATGAGGAGGGGGAAATTGGAGTCAGGCAGAGCTCTCTGACACTCCTGTTTTCCTTGCAGGGGACCCTGAGGTGGGAAAGAAGGCAGCCCCTCTTAAACCAAAGAGGACGCGACGAGCACAGTCCTGTGACAAGCTGGAGTCAGATCGGTGCCGGAATCTGGGCTCCGGAGGTGAAGCACAAGCCCTTCTCCTCCCCAACATCAACGTAACAGGAGCTGAAAAAATAGAGTGGGGAGGGAAGGGTCTCTGCTTGTCTGTGTATGTTCAGAGACAACCTCCCCTTTATTGAGGATATGGTATGCTCCTGGACCAGATCAGATTCTGAAGCTAAGTTGCTGGTCAGGTGGTATTATATGTACAGTACTTTGGCGGTGTTTAGACCAGAGGTGAGTAACATACATTCACCCACCCACCCACTTTTGCAGCTCCTCGACTGTCCCAACTCCTCAGTAGGTAATAGGAAATGTTAAAGCCACCTCAGCGAGACATGCACATGCCATAGGTCGGCAGGGAAATGCTGCACCCAAAACTTGGATGCCAGCAATGATGGGGGTTGAGTGGTAGAATCTATGGTAAAGCAAAGGCTGGAAAAGTTTTGTTTTTAAACTTCAGCTGCTAGAATCAGGGAGAACCTGGGAGTTCTAAATTACAAAAAAGAAGTCATACTCCAGAAAGAAGCAGAGAGTTGGATGAAGGCAGTTCCACACGACACAGTTAGAGTGAGGTAATTCCACTTTCAACACCCTATGGAATCCTGGGTTTGCAGTTTAGGGAAAGGCATTTAGAATTCTCAGCCAGGGAGCTCTTTGCCCTCACTAAACTACAAACCCCAGAATTCCACAGGATGTTGAAAGTGGAGTAATAGCACTATAACAGTGTAATGCGGAAATGGCTGGGGTCTTTTAATTTGTGGGTTAAATGAGTGAGGGAGATGGTGATAGTGGTTTGTCCTTGGCTTGCTCAGATGCTCCCTTCCTGACACTTTATTTTAAAGTGTTGCAACGACCTTTCCTGCAAAGCCAGTTTCCCATAGCTAACCTCCTCTTCTTTCTCCCTTTCTCTCCCCCACCACGCCCCCACACCACCTCCCTCAGGTGCCAGCGACACACTCCTGCCTGACCCCCCTCCTCCCCCCTGAGTGCAACCCACCCACCTGGAAATCTCGCTCCGCTGTTTCCCAGCCTCTCCTTCCGGCAGACTGGATGGTGGGTAGGTATAGATGCCCTCACATGCCCCGTTGCAGGACAATGAAAGATTCACACGTGTGCTTTCTTCTCCCCCTCCTTCTCTTCCCTTTTTATAGTTCCTTCTTTCTTTAGGAACTCCCGAATCTGGGACAGAATGATGGACAGACGCTCCCTTGACGTTGTTGCTGCCGTCGGAAGCTGTGAGGCCTTTTCATCTCCTGGTGGGAAGAGTAAGGGAACATGAATGCTACAAAGAGAGAAGAGAGAGAGACAAGCACAGGAGACATCGTCTGCCAGCTCTCCCCCTCTGAGAGAGAGGGGCTGACCTCCTTCCACCCTATAGAAACCATCCGCCTGGGACCACCTTGGTCTCCAGTCCAGTGCTGCTGACCCCTCGTTCTTTCCCCACTCCTCCGTTTGTGCCTGTTTTCTTCCCTCACTTCTGGGTTGGACCCACCCACCCCAATTCCCTAGAGGGACTTGCTGCTGCTCCCTCCTTTTGAAAGCCAGAGTGGCAGGGGAAAAAAAAGCCACAATGAATTCCACGCTCCCTGTGCTGAAAATATTTGGGCGTGTTTAGAACTGAAAGAAACACTCCCAACTCCCTGGAAGAGAGGCAGTATGGCCTTGTGTTGCTTGCCTTCCATTTCTTTCTCATCCAGTCCCACCCACCCCTCGTCGCCACCCTCTTCCCTGCTTCTGGTCCTGCATTTCACACCCCATCTCTTCACTCCTCTCCAAAGAAAGCACCCCTACCATTCTCACCATTCTATTTTCAGCTTGTATAAAAGAAAAGAGAATCATAATAAATTATATATGGAAATTAACCAAATGCCTCCAGGGTCTTCGTGATGGAGGGAGCATTCTCTTCCAGGATGTTGTCCAGAAGGTGAAGGTCAGCTCCCTTGGCCACCACTGGTCACCCCTAGTTTGGTCAGACCTTCTTACGTTCAGGGAAATTCAGTAGTTCAGTGGAGATCCAATACACATCATTGTATTGGCCTTCATGATCTGTTACTTGCAAGGCCAGCTATACCATTAGGCAGAGTGAACTGGCTTACTTTTTTGCCACATGATATGGAATAGGAATATTTTGTAAGTCTGTTACTCATTCTTTGTTGAGGGGGTGCTATTTTGGTTTAAGCAACAGGAGGAAGAGAAGAAAGAACCAAATGGGTGGCTGCCTTGTGCTGCAATTAGGAAGGATTGGTTTGCCATGTCTCTTGCAGTTTTGTCAGGATTCCCAAGGTGCAATATCTGAATTGGCCATTTGGGGGAAGCAGACACCATTTTATTGTATTTTCTAACGGCATAATAGTAACAGTAACTTCGTAGGCCCTTTCTGCACAGTGTCGCTAAAACAGGTTAGTTATGGGTTGTATTCATTTCAGGGCTGCAATTCCGCACAACGTAGTTGCCCTCCCATAGCCATCCCGTCCACAAGCGTAGCTAAAACAATGTTGTTGTTTCCAACCTCAACATTAGGAAGAAGTTCTGATGGGAAGAGCAGTTTGATGAAGAATACACTGCCTTGGAGTGTGGCAAAGTCTCCTCCTTTGGAGGTTTTTAAACAGAGACTGGATGGCCATCTGTTGGGAGTGCTTTGACTCTACCTTCCTGCATGGCAGAATGGGCGGCCCTCATCGTCTCTTCCAACTCTATGATTCTCTGATTCTATGAACAAGTTTAAAAGGGTGTGAAAATCATGTGTGGTTAACTGAGTGGCATGTTTGCCATCACCACAGTGATATGCGTACTGCCATTCATCCCAGTGCCTGCCAGACTTGACCTCATCTAGATAAATCTAGCAGTGCTGTAGAGCCAGCGTGGTATCATAGAATCATAGAAATGTAGAGTTGGAAGTGACCCCAGGGGCCATCCAGTCCAACCCCCTGCCTTGCAGGAACACCCATCAGAGCACTCACGACAGATGGCCATCCAGCCTCTGCTTAAAAACCTCCAAAGAAGGAGACTCCACTACACTCCGAGGCAGCGGATTCCACTGCCGGACAGCCCTGACTGTCAGGATGTTCTTCCTGAGGTTCAGGTGGAATCTCCTTTCCTGCAGCTTGAATCCATTGCTCCTTGTCCTGGTCTCTGGAGCAGCGGAAAACAAGCCCACTCCCTCTACGTGGCATCCCTTCAAATATTTAAACATGGCTATCACGTCCTCTCTTAACATGTCATCTGAGCATTGGACTACAACCCTTGAGACCAGGGTTGGATTCCCTGCTCAGCCATGGAAATCCACTGGGTAACCTTGGGCATGTCACACACTCTCAGCCCCCAGAAAACCTCCATGATAGGTTTGCCTTACGCTCTTGAGGGCAAACAACAATAACAGCAGGACTCTCAAAGACCAGGGTTCTAATCCTTTCTCAGACATGGAAACCCACAGCCTTGGACAAGTCATACCTCAAGGCAGTGGCAAATGTCCTTTGAACATCATCTGGCCAAGAAAATACTGTCCCAGGTTTGCCTTACGCTGGCAATAAGACTGGAGGGCACGCGACAGCACTATTATTTCCAAATGATCAGCAGGTGGCAGCAGAGATGCTGTAAAGACAAGAAATGGTGGCTCAGCCAGGTGGGTGAAGAGGAGGCAGTGAATTATTTATCTGTGCATTTCTTGCTTTTCTTCCCAATCTACTTGCTTTCAAAGGCAAAGAGTAAAATGCTGCCTATACTACTTCAGAAGCCAGTGTAGCTTCTGAGGTCCAACCTTTAAATGTGCTGCACCTTTGGGGAGCAGACATTTCAGCACTCAGATGGCTCTTTAAAGTTTAGACTAAAATCCAGAACAGATTTGCCAACCCACTGACAAGGAAGCAACCAAGGAAGCTATTTCTCCTTCTTTTCTGATAGTACAGTTTTTGGTTGCTGAGGCTGGACTTATCATTATCCAGAGTGGAGAAATATCTCAGGCACCACTGTTACTGGGGGTGGCAGAAGCCACATATCTGGATATTCCTCCTGAGTGGCTTCCTGGCCATTTTCTTTTCTTGAAAACCAAGCTGTATCTGCCTAACGGATGCCTGGAATATCCAAAACTAGCCGACCACCCTCAGGTCAGATGAGGGACCTAATCCTGTTGCTAATGTTGAATTCTGTGGCCAATCCAGTTGGCTTCTGTCCATGGAATCCGTGAAAATTCACCATCTTGTTTTTGCCTCAAGTACCAAAATATTTTGGGACGGCCAGGGCCAGTAAAGGAATTTCCCATAGAATTTTGAACAAAAACAAAATTTTCTTTGGAAAATCTACCCATCCGTTCCAGCTCCTCAGAGAACTTGGTTCCAACCATCTTGATTGCCATTGAAACATCCGAGTTCATCTACATCAGGGCCTTTTCCGCGCTACACTCTTACAGTGCGATGATTCCACTTTCAACGTCCTATGGAATCCTGGGGTTTGCAGTTTCAGGAGGGGCCAGGATTCCGTAGGATGTTGAAAGTGGAATCATCACGCTATAAGAGTGTAGTGCGGAAAAGGCCCAGGTGTGAGCGAAAGGTAGCCCTGGAATGCATATGAGCTCCAAGCCTGTTTCTGTGGCCCTTAACTCCTACAGACTCCCTAGATCATCCTTTTTCTGACCACTATAAAAAGATGACTAGCCTCACTTAGAAGCCTCCTGGGTTCTGGGAGTTGTAGTTTTTAAAAGTAACTTTCCCTGAGACTGGAGAGCCATCACATACATTCCAACTGTCTCAATTTAGCAGGGACAGTCCCAGTTAATCCTCTGCCATCCCACTTTCAAGCTGCTTTCAAAATGTCCCTGTTTTTCTCCTTTTCTCCTGACTTCCCCCTTTGTCCTCAGCTTACTGCCATCTGAATTCAAAGCAGAAAAGTAGCTTGCACTTAATTAACTCACTGGGGGGAGAGGAGGAAGCAGAATTGTTGAGTTTCTCCCAAACACACCTGTCTGTATTTTCCATACTCTCCAACTGTCCGGATTTGGCAGGGGTAGCTCTGATTAATCCCCTTCCATCCCACTTTCTTGGCTGATTTTAAAATGTCCCAGTTTCTGTCTTCTGTCCCTTTTGTCCTCAGCTTATTTCAGCTGCTGCAAACTGAGTTAAAAAGTGCAAAAGTAGTTTGCATTCCGGTGGCTCAGCCAGGTGGGTGAAGAGGAGAAAGCAAAATCTAACTTTTTCAGTAGACTCAAGCAAAAGCAAACTGCTGCAGCTTTCCATAGCTTGTCTCTTCTTCCCCACTGACAACTTTTTTTCATTTTGAGTACACTTTGCCATTGCTCAGTCACATGAGTCTTGGTTTTCATCTGTGAAATGTTGGGATTTATGATTTTTCTCTCTGCCCTTGTTTCATATCAAGCTGCAAGACTTTGTTTTTTTAATCCCACACTGAAATTCACAGAACATTTGAAACACATTTTTCCTAATTTGTACATTTATTTGCACAGTTTTACTTGTGTCTCAGTTTTCATCTGTTAAATGTAAGAGGGTATGCTATCACCAGCCAGTGATCCTGGGGGATTGTGGGACATGTAGTCCAAAAAGTAATTTCCCCAAGTCCTAAAAATGCATTAGGCCTTCTCCCCAAACACACACGTAAACACACACAACTATCAGCAATCCTAAAACACAGAATAATTTGGGTCTTATACTAACACAGGGAAACTGAAAAATCATAACTATCCATGATGTTTTGGTGCCTCTGTGTTAGTATAAGATCCAAATTATTCTTTGTTTTAGGGCTGCTGATAGCCCTTGATCCTTTGGGGAAGCAGGGGGAAAAAATTCCAAAAGCCACAGTAAAAAAGGGCTTCTTTTATTAGCCCCAACTAAAATGTCACTGTTGTGAGGCAGCTTCTGAGATCTTCTGCAGGCTTCTTTTGCCTGAATGCTAAAAAAAACAGGGACACAAAAATGCTGAGTATGACACTGAAAGAACAAAAGTCCTCAATTTTTTGTCTTTAAACAGTCTTAAAAGAAGTAGAGGAGATAATGTGCTGCCTGACTTAGATCAGCCCCTGCAAGTTGCGTATTAAATGGATTTTGGGTTGCACCAAAGAAACGGATGCATCACAAGCGTGCCCTCTTTATTTTTATGTTGAAAAAATACAAAATCTAGCCACCCTGTGGGATCTATCTCATGGAAACAACAGGCAAGCAAATCCCCCGTTAAGCCAGAAGCGGATGCTAAGAAAAAAATGTCTTTATACCAGTGGAACTGGAAATTAATCGGAGATGTTGAATTAGAACATAGAAAAGTCAAATGGGCTCATAGTGGTTACAGAGCAGGTGATGCCTCCACTTATCTTAGAAAAGGTGCTTTTTTCTGTATCACAACTCCCAGCATTCCCCTAACCAGCATGGACATATGTGTGGCAGGGATTCTGGGAGCTGTAACCCAAAAAGTAATTTTTACAAGCCTTGCCTGTCTCCCTCAAGGTTCCAAATCTCTAGAGAATAGAAAACCAGTGTCTGTGATCTCTCTTGGACAGCTACATTTGGTATTCTTTTGTCCTTCCTCCCGTTCTCTATCATTTTTATTTAATGGAACCCACTCAGCCAGCCTTACATGAAACTGAAGGAGATTCTGACATCCTGATACACTTTGTTTCATCACAAGGGACAAATCACACTATTTTTATTGGGCATTTTTTAAAAAATTCTAGTACATCATCAATTGGCTATTAATGCAACCCAGTTTGTTTTAACCTTTCCAGTACCGGTGCAGCCTGCGAATGTCACCAAGTTTGTGCTTTGATCCATTTTTGCATGTTAAATTAGTCTTTTTGGAAAATTGGGAAGAAAACTTCCACGTGGAAGTTTGGGGCTGGCAGAGCCAATTCTAATCTCTTGGTTGTGTTCCAGTGCTGAATTTCTCCTGTTTGCCAGATTAAGGATGAGATCCAGCCTGGCATCCTCTTTGCTATGCCAGTATTACATTGGTTTGCTACTCCAAGAGTTGCTCTTTTCCAGGGTCATTAATTGGCAGACAAAATCTTTTCAGCTCTGAGCAACTTTGTTCTCCAATGCCTTCCTTCCTCCACAGCTACTATGCCTGCAAACAATTTGTTTCTTCCATGCTGGTGCTATATCATGTCCTTAGATTCTATAGGACCACTTATAAACAAGTATTACAAACATAGGATCTTTCTGCACTACACTGTCCGTGGTCTCCTTGCCTCTGTGTTCCCGCTACACTATTATTCCACTTTCAACATCCTGTGGAATCCTGGGATTTATAGTTTAGTGAGCCCAAGAGCTCTCTGGCTGGGAATTCTAAAGGCCCTCCCCTAAACTGCAAACCCCAGGATTCCGCAAGATGTTGAAAGTGGAATAATAGCACTATAATAGTGTAGTGCGGAAAGGCCCATAGTTACACAAGTTTAAACAATTTGCAGATTTATTATAGCCCTTTTCTTTACACCTTAAAACCAGCAACAGTACAACCCTGGTCTGTAGAATCATAGTCTAACACTCAAATTACTATACCCTGTTGACGCTCACACCTTCCAGTCTACTGAGAATTATCGGGGGGTTTTTTAACGAGTCACATCATCTCATGATATGACCAAAGCATGACATCCTATTTAGTATACAGTCCCTCCAAGTTCCACATACCCCACAAACATCAGTACAGGAATTGCTTACAGAAATCTTGCTGCTCATCACTTATTTAGGCAATCTAAATAAAAATACAAAAACAATTAATACCAAGTCCTCTATAAGGCATTTAGTTTTTCATTCCCTCTTAAATCCATATATTAAAATTACATTACTTCATTCGGGGGGTGGGACAAAGTGATGAAGTTTTTCAGCCGTCTTCAAACTTCTAGGATTGTGGAGGGTAAAATGCTGAAAATCGTTCACACCTTGAACCTCCTATTATATACCATGTTTTCATTTCCTTGGTGACTTTCCTTGCATCTTTTCTTTGGAGTTCTAAACTCTATTTCTGAATACTCAGCTGAAATTTTAATTTATTGCAATGGTAGAAATTTGGGGAGTGAAGGAAGATTTTAATTTTGGGGGCAGAATTCTTATTTGGGGGGTCATCATCTTTATTTTAACTCTTCCCCAGCTACATCTCCATACCATCAAGCTGTCCTAGTTTAGCATGGACAGTTTCAGTTAATTCTCTGCTCTCCCACTTTCTCAGCTGTTTTTAAAATGCCCCAGTTTCTCCTTCCTCCTCCTCCCATTTTCTTCTGGCATCCTCAGCTTACTTCACTTGCTGCAAATGGAGTTCAAAATGAAAAAGTCAGTTGCCCTGACTTAAGTCAGCCAGAGGAAGAAGAATGGGCAGAGTCTTACCCGCAGCAGTAAGCTCATCTGGGTTTCTTTCTGTCTTTTTGCTCGGTTGCTTTCTTTGGACATTCTCAAATTCAATATACAAATTCCAGTCTTTCTTTGCTTAAAATAGTAACTTTGCATGCTCTTCCCTATTAACAACTTCTGTCCTCTTGCTGCCTGTCCACACTGTGATGTTGCACAGCCGCACATGACCCGGTTTTCATCTGTGAAACACTGGAGGGCATGCACCTCTGATCTAATTCAAGGTGACAATATTTAATTGTTATCCTGAGCAAAAACAGCTCCTTTCCCCTTAGCACTCTCCCCTTCCTCAGCTGAAAATGCAGCCCATTCTTTATGATTTTCTCACCAAATAGGACAAACCATTAATTCATAGGAGTTACTCCAGCACTGCCTATGCCATTGTAGTTACTCAGGTGTAATGCACCACTGAAGAAGGGCAGGATCTTCAGTTACAACATGTGTGGGTTTCCAGGTATAGTCCTACAGCGGTGAATGCCTCTGAGTCTCCTTTATTTCAAGAAATGCTCACTGAGTCTGTGGGAGGATGTATAATATCTATTTATAAATATTTATTGCTGCTCCGTAATCACTCAGAGCTTTAAGAACAAATGGAATGATGGATTAGTACTACTTTGCCCACCAACGTATCATAGTTTTGACCTCCATAATGCCATATTTATGGACTTTTGAGTTCTAATTTATACAGCAAAAATGATTGATTTGTGTACATTAAGCTCCACGGTGTTTATTTAACAATGCAGTCTGGTTGATAGATAATTGAACTGGAGGGTCGTGATTTTTGGAGGGTGTTTTGGAGAGGAGCAGGTCCAACAAAACTGAGGCCCACCGAACAAGGTCTCCCTTACCCCAGATGGTACCATCACACCAAAATTCAGGGGGGTAGCTATCATTGGACCAGGAGGAACATTACTCTTGGTCTCCCACCAAGGAGGAACCTCCTGCCATCGCTCGTCCCACCCCCCGGTCCCTGGCTGGACAGACAAAATGGTGGCCAAAACCAAACTTGGGGGTGGCCATTTGTGTTTCTTACCCATAATTCCCCAGGCATTAAACTATGCCCCCACCACAACTATCAGTGCTTCTCACATCTAACCTTGTCTGTAGTCATGGAATTAATGATGCTGGAGACCAGGGTTCAATTCCCTGCTCGGCCATGGAAACCCACCAGGTAACTTTGAGCAGATCACACCCTCTCAGCCCCCAGAAAAACCCTGTGATAGGTTCATCTGAGAGTCGCTGTAAGTCAGAAACTACAACAATAACTTCTCAACAGGAGCTAACTTGTTATTTTAGAGCTACTTGTGGTTCTTAAGGAGATGTATATGGAGGTACTCTACATTTACTCAATAGTGAGGGCTTTTAGAAAATTTTCTGCACATGTTCAGAGTACCCTGAACTCCACCACAGAGAAGAGTTCCTCAGCTTAAACCCTACCACAGCCTTCCCAAAAGGCTGGTGTGTATCCTGATGTGCTGGACTACAAACCCCATCCTCAACTGGCCAAACCAGTAGGGGATGATGAGATTGTCAACCAATACATCCGGAGAGCACCAGATTGTAGGGGTGGAGAGGCTGCCTTGATCACTTGCTGAAAAAACACGAGAGTATGGAGGTGAAATTTTTCTTTTTGAGTGCATCTCCCAGAATCCCCCCTTTAGTACTGCCATTGACCATGTTGGTTGGAGGGCTTTGGGAACAATAGTCCAAAAAGTAATTTTCTCAGGCTCTGAAACCTTAACAGCTCCCTCTGACATTTTGCAGAATGAAAAAGTGGGGTGTGAAACCTCTGATTCGTTCCAAGTATATAGCTGCTGATGCTCAATCTTTCACAAAGACTAGGATTTGTGGCTGAATACTTTCCTCAGCCTTCTGTGGGCTGTATGCATTTATTGTGTATCTGCCTTTCCTCTGACAATTTTAAAAGTCATGGGGGAGTGGCTTTTATTCTTCTGGATAAAGATCCACCAGGAAAACAATAATTTGTCCTGCAAGGGGTTGTCAGCCATTCATGATAAATGCCTCAGCAGCTGCAGGGCACAGAAAGCCAAGCTGTGTGCACCGCATGGTGCTTTCATGATCATGCGTTAGTGCTTGTTGACGCGCGAGAGAGGAGGCATCCGCTGTCCTTGTGATGAGATTTTATATTTGGCAACCCCTTGATTATTGGGAGCACACAGCACCACATGGGGATGCTAGCAAATCTGCCTTTGTTTTTAAGGGGAGCATTTCCCAAATTTTGACAGCAACAGCTTGCCCGGCACCTCTAGCTATCTCAAGTGTGGGGGAAGATGGCTCAGCACTACCTTTACTAGCCCGTGGAAAAGATTACTTCTCAGGATTGCAACTCCCAGAATCCTCCAAATAGGCTCAGAACCTCGGACAGTTCCTTTAAAGTTCAGACAGAGTGAATTCGCCACCCCACTGGCATGGGAACCACTAGGTGAGACTGCTTCTTTAAGGTCTCCCTCACACACTTGCAACTGCTGGTGTAAAAGTGCACTTCACATCCCTGAAATTTAAGGAAAATTGTTAATGTCCTTCATCTTGAGATCTAGATGCATGTTTTTCAGCTTTAAATTCTCAGAATCCTAGACTAATGGTGGAAAAAGTGTTTAGTGTTGCTTTAGTTTTCCTATGAATGGTCAATTTTTGTCACATCTTGAAAACTGGTTTTGTTTAAAAAAGAAAAGAGTTTCAAATTCTCAGAATCCTAGAGTCCTACTTTACTATTTTGCGTTTATCTCACACGGCTCTCCTTGTGTGAAGCTCAGAATCCATGCCGAACATACTGTGCCCTCTTGTATGCTGTACCTGCTTTGTGTGTCTTTTGATAGCTATTAAGATCGTATATCTGCAAGCCCCACGTCCCATGGTAAGGGTGTGTGCACCCTTGTAGCATTATCAGTTCTCACTTGTGCGTATTGTGAATTGAAGTTGCAAATATTTTTGCTATGTCTTGTAAATCTATTCTGGAATACTGTTCAAAGTGTATCAGTTGTGCTTTTGTTGGCTGCAAGATTTGGAAACCAAGCCCTTGCCAGGAACCATTGAGAGAGCTAGATATATTTTATGTCTACAGTGATGTAGACTGGAGTCAATAGACTTGGACTTAAGTCAGACTTAAGTTGCTTCAGTGACTCGACTGGGACTCGACTTGGCCATAAAGGATGCACTGACTCAACTCGACTTGAGACTTGTATATTTTTAATGGCTGACTTGCTGCCCTTGGTCCAGTAACATAATGCATTTATCCAGAAACCTTACAACTTTGAACAATGCCTCATCTCTTTTTGCCTACTGGTTACATGACAATCTGTCTCAAGCCCAAAGTGTGGGTGCATTTCTCAGCGGGAACAACAGCAAACAGGTTAGGCAATGAGCATGAAGGAGACTTGAGGTCTGCTCAGCAGCCTAATCCTGCTGCATATCGGAGGAGCTTTCTAAAACATTTCCTAAGAGCAAAAGACAAGACTCACCCCTGCAGAGTGCAAGGTACATTTCTCAGAGAGGAACAGCAAATGTGTTAGGCGACGGGCTTCAGGAGGAAGGATCCTTCCTTCTAAAGCTTTTGAATCTACAGTAATGCGGAGTAAGATAGGATCCTGTTCCCCACTTTCAAAGCTGCAGATGGTAAAATTGCAAATGTGGAGAGCCGACTCTGCTTAAATTGTTAAAACTGAATGTATCTCTCTCTATCCAATAATTCTGGAATTTTGGTTGGGATATAAAATTGGCTTCCAGGCTTGAGACTTGACTTGCAAGTGTCTTCCAGGAATTGAGACTTGACTTGAAACTCAAAGGTAGAGACTTGAGACTTAAATACATCATTGCTCTCTAATTAAAAATGGAGTATCTTTGTCTTCTGCTGATCCAGAGGGCAGGATCCAAACCAATTAATTCAAGTTTTATTTATCCGCTTACTTATTTTTTAAATTTACATCCTGCCTTTCTCCCAAACGGGATCTTAGGCAGCTTACAATAATCTAAACAGATACTACTAAAACATTAGATTTACAAAAATTAACAAGAAATTAAACAGTCCAGTTATTAAAATATGCTTGAAAACAAAACACTAATAAGAGACTTAATACATAACATAAAAAAAAGATGTTTAGAAAGATGAAAAATACAGAACAGTTCCATAATTAACATCCAAAATCCAAGGAAGGAGATTCTGTCAGAACTTTAGGAAGAACTCCCTGATGGTATGAGCTGCTCATCCGTGGAACAGACTCCCTTGGAAGCTGACTCGCCTTTACTGGAATTTTTTTACAGAGAGGTTGGATGGCCCATTGGCCACCTGTCTGGGTGCTCAGCAGTAGATTTTTGCATGGCAGGGGCTGGGTTGCACGGCCCTTGGATTTCTTTCCAGCTTCTTTGCCTGCTTCATTATGCTGGGTTTTCCTTTTACCCTGGACAGGACTGCAAAAAAACTGCATTTGGTGTGTGCTCCTCCCTGTGTTGCCTTGAATCCGTAGACAAAAACAAAGAGGTGCACGCTGAGTTGGATCAATAATCCTGATCTGTCTAATTCATCCTCCTGTTTCCTTCAGTGAGTGACTGGCTGCTGCTGAGAAGAACTCATTGAGGACATGAGAGAGGCCACATTTGTCCCCCAAAGGTAGCAGTTTTACAGCCAAATATTCCCAACCAGGGGCTGCACGACAGCTCCCCTCATCCCCAGCCAGCGCTGCTTTTAAAACCATCAAAACCTAAGGACAGACACGCACATGCATGTACGCACATGGGATTTTAAAAAAAAAATATCAAATATACCTTTAGTCGAACCTGCTCTGGTTCCTGAGGGATATGGTTAATCACTCAAAACACTTATTCATTACACTCACAAAACAGAAATATAAAAATACAGTAAAATGTGTATTCGCTTCCGGCTTCTTTGGCTGCTGTGAATCATTTATAGATTGCAGTTCTGGAATAGGTTGCCGATGATGATGATGATGATCTTTATAAAATGCCTTTCCCCCAAAATGGGGACCCAGTATGTATTTTGTGTATGTGTGGGTGTTAAAATACATAAAGAAATATTCTATTATACATGTAATAGAATATATATTTGTGTGTGTGTGTGTGTGCATATTCCTTCATATACATATACAAGCTTATATATTTGTTATGGCGAGAGCCTGCGTAGCGTAGTGGTTTTGCGTGTTGGACTAGAATGCTGAAAAGGCAGGGTTTGAATCCTCACTCAGGTGTGGAAACCTGCTGGGTGACAAATCACACTCTCTCAGCCTCAGAGGAAGGCAGGGGCAAATCCCCTCTGAACAACTACTTCAAAGAAAACTTTGTGATAGGTTCGGCCGAGGGAATTAGTTGATGGTGCACAAGAACAACAGTAGCTATTATTGTAAAGTTTTCCGCACTAGCCTGTTCTAGCACTCTGATTCCACTTTCAACATCCTCTGGAATCCTGGGGTTTGCAGTTTCGGGAGGGGCCGGTCGGCCCCTCCCGAAACTGCAAACCCCAGGATTCCAGAGGATGTTGAAAGTGGAATCAGAGTGCTAGAACAGTCCAGTGCGGAAATGGCCTCTCTTTCTTCAGCTGTGGTGAATCACTCTCTGAAACTGTGCTCTCTCTGTCAAACTCTCAGATTCATATGGGCTACATGGTTATAGAATATAAATACACACACACACCTATATGGCATTTTAAAATAAATGGTTATAGACTATATCTAATAGGATATGTTTGTGTATGTATGTGTGTGTATAAAATAGAACCCAGAGCTTGAGAGAAAACATTTACAGAGAGAGAGAGAGATGCACACATCGCAGAACTCTACACTCTTATTCTATCATTGCCATTTAGGACACAGCAGATCACTCAGGAAGGTGGAAGCCAGAATACATTGCTGAAGTGTTTAGGTTATTTTTTTCCCCCCTCTGTTTTATTTTGTAAGTCATTATTCTATCTGTTATGTTTCAAGGAGACGGTTGCCTGAGTCTGCTTCATCCCAGGAAGGAAAAGTCGGCGATAAGGGAGCAAGCAGTCCCTTTGAGGCTGATTTATTTCAGCTTAAGCTTCCGGGAAATCCAGTCCCCGTCGGAAGACGCAGGCTGGAGCCCACGAAAGCTCATCCCCACAAGACAGCCTCGGAGGTGCGGCGGGGTCCCTCCTGCACCCCGCGCCTTTTCCTTCTTCGGTCTTTTTAGGCGGGCGTTTTGGCGCGCGCGGGTGAAGGGCTTTTTGGGGTCTGCCCTAGCGTCTTTTCTTGACTGGCCCTGAGGTCTGGCATTATGAAAGGGCGGGTTGGGGTGGGGGAGAAAGAAAAAGAAAGGAAAAAAAGCTTCTTTCCACTTTCTCCACCCCGCGCTTTCATTTGAGAAGCGGGCACCAACGTTCCTTTCACCACCCCGTCCCCGTTCCAAAAGCCCGCCAGAGCCACCGGCCGTGGGGGCGTCCATTCTGCCTCTTTGTCCCCTCACAGCTCTGGAATGTTCCCCCCGCTCCCCAGCTTCGTCCTCCTTTTGGGAGACCGGGAAGAGGCGGCGGCGGCGGCGGCGACCGAAAAGGTCCCCTCAGACAAGGAGCCGCGCAGCCCAGTGGCCTCCACTTCGGCCATTTCCACACTAGCCTGCTATAGCGCTATTGTTCCACTTTCAACATCCTATGGAATCCTTGAGGCCCCTCCTTAAACTGCAAACCCCAGGATTCCCTAGGATGTTGAAGGTGGAAGAATAGCGCTATCCAGGCTGTGCGCAAATGGCCGGACTTGTCAGGGAGGTTTCCCACACCTGAAACCTCTCTCGGTGTGTATCTCTGGTGGGCATCCCCCGTGTCCCCCGACTCGTGGTGCGTGTGCGTTTTGTGCGAGTCCTCCCCCCGCCCTGGCACTGCGGAGTCTAGGAAGGGGGCGGAGCCAAAGAGACACGGGATGGAGGGGACGTGACAGCAGCAGAAAAAGAGAGAGAGAAGGAGCGCGCGCGCGCACGGGACGCCAGGAGAAGGGAGGAGGAAGAGGAGGAGAAGAAGAAGAAGAAAAGAGAGAGAGAGAAAGACTCACACAAGGACTTCCAGGAGTGGAAGGAGTCGCCCAAAAGGAGAGCGAGAGAGAGAGGGAGAGCGCGGGAGAACGAGAACAGCCTCCCCATCCTCTGCACTTCTCCGCCAAGGTAACCGTTTCCTTCCCTTCGCGTTCCTCCTCAGCCAGCCCTGCAGTGGCACCATCCCAGAACCTTTCCAAGGTTGCCGCTGCCCCTGCCGAGCATCTCCTCCTTTTCTTGTCTAGCCCGTGGGGAGAGGTGTGCGCTCAGGTTTATGTGCCACGGAACCCCTGCAATGCATGGGGGGAAACGGTCTTTGGACCTTGGGTCCCATTTCTGAGGGGGCTGGGTGTCTCTTCAGGCTGCAGTTTGGCACAGCCCAGCCGGTGTGTCCCACAATCCCCCAGGGCTGGGTTTGCTCCTTGGTGTTGGTGCTGGGTGTATATACACACACCTCCAACCCCCGTGGAGGGCACTTGCCTTGTTGGTGTGGTGGGTCTTTCTGGTTCACCCTTGCTTGTACCTGGGTGGATCTGCCCTTTTTTGGCACATCTCTGTGGATGTTTCTCTGCCCCACTCCTGGCATGCGCCGTACCGGGGTACATGCTTTCATGCTTTCACCGAGGCATGCCACTGGCTGTGTGGGTTGTCTCCTTGGGCATGGCACATGCAAGCTGCTTACATTCCTCTTTGGAACTGGGAATGTCTTCTTTGGCACTCATGGGATATCAGCCTTTGACATGTGCATGTTTGCTTTGTGGTCTTTCCCTCCAAGGCTGTGTGTATGTATTTGCATGTTCTTAGGAGTTGTGTCCATTCCTTTTCTGTTATCAGTCTCTATAAACAAAGTGACACATCAGCATGTGGCATGATATGCAAGCTATGGATCCACCTTTGGGACTCTGTGGTACTTTTCTTATTTCAAGTGTTTTTCCTCCCGCCAGTGTTTGACTGGGTGGGATGCAGTCTGAGATCTGAGTTTTGCTTGTGGTGTTGTGATTGTGTGAGCCTCTTGTGATGCCCTGGACCTTCGCCCGCTCTAGCTGACTGCAAAGCTATTGATGCTCCCCCTTTTTCTCCATGTCCTATCACTCTTTTAGTGCTGCATAGAGCTGTATACAGTTTTTGGGAAACTGATCAAGGAAGAATCATAGTGTGAGTTTGCACAACACGTATATTGCTTTGCAAAATAGCAGTCACCATGAACTTGAAACAGCTTCTTCTCCTTTTTTAAAAGAGTTGAAATGATTCATGGTGCATCTTTTAGTCTTTGTCAGTGATTTAATCCCAAGATTAACATCTCTGTTCAGGAGCAATATAGCTCCAAATACCTGACACTGGATTGTTGACAGTCTCTTTCAAGTTTGCTTGATCTTTTGTCAGCTCCGTGACTGGGTAGATGTTTGTCTGATTCCAGAGCTCAATCAAGTTACTTCTCTGGACTACAGTTCCCAGCTCTCCCTTCACACCACCCTATCTGACTGTGTTGTGTGGGAGCATTGTAGAACAGGAGTTTTTGCATTAGGACAACTTTGCATAATTTGGAGGGGTCAGTGGTTTGTTCTTCTATTTTGTTATGGTGTCATCCATTTATGTGTGTCTGACACATGTGATTTGGGGCTTCCCTTGATGTGTTTATCAGAACATGGAACAGTTGGGGTTTTTTGGACTACATCTTCCAGAATCCCCAAGCTATCATGGCCACTGGGGGATTCTAGGAGTTGTAGTCCGAAAAAGGAACTTTTCCAAAGTCTATTTATTACATTTGTGTCACATTCTCATAGCTGAACGGCTTTTCCTTCCTCTGCCGTAGGGGCTGTCTAATTCTTTAAGGTAGACTGCCTCTGGATGCAGAGCAGGAGTGAGTGGACAGTGTTTGTGAGACCAGGGGCCAGTTTTGTGCTGTGTGTACCTCAGGAACTAGACAGACCACTGAAGGAAAAAGAACAAAAGTGGTCATGTTTCCATTTTGAGTTCTGAAACACAAATTTTAAAATCAAACACTTCAGGAAAGCCTAGCATCTTCTTTAAAAGGAGAATTGCCACTCCTCAGAGAAGACTCGGTTCATTCCTCCTGCTCATTTTGGTCCCCCAAAAGAGGCAATGTGGGCAGTCTGGAGTGGCCAAAGACCCATCAGTCTCCCTGTCTGTGTGCCCAGTCTTTTTATTTGGAAAAAAAAAATCCTCATGATGACCCTGTGAGGCGGATTAAGCTGACAGATAGTGCCTCTGATCCAGAGAGAGTCTTGGCTCAGGTGACTTTGAATCTGGGATTCTCTAATGTCAGTCCAGCCCATGATTTGTGAGACCAAATTCTGACATCCTATCGAACACGTGTATGGCATATACACACAGCTTTGCATTTGTACTAGTCCTGTTGCTCCCAATAGATATTCCCTATTGCGTATATATATGTATGTGGTGTATTTTTGAATGGGGGGTTGAATGGCTTGAGAACAGTCATAATTTTTCATGTTCTCCTATCAATGTCTCAGTTCCTCCGGTTGTCTTATATCCAAGCTTCTAGTCCACTGTAGGTCTCTGTATAGATGCTCATGTTTTAGCTTTGATTCAAGTGTGTCAGCTAGTGCTTTATACAATACATTATCAGGTGTTACCTGCTTCAGCCAGTCATCAATAGCACTCTCAGGATCTTGTTCATCATCACTATGTTGTGGCCATTGTGAAATGTGCTATATTGTGAGACTTCTGTGACTGACACCTTACAAGGCTGTGATTCTTCCTTTTTGAGGTGTGATACTTCTGTATGTATATATATCTATATATATGCACTTCAATAGGAGTTTGTTGGTATTTGAAGTTGGTAATATATCAGTAAAATGATACTTCAATTGAATCAACTTAGGTTTTGTGTGCAAGCTTTTGGGTTCCACAGGGCTCTTTGCCAAGGGGAATCTGGCAGAAAAAAAGGAAGCATTTCTTGCAATACAAAATTGACTGATGGGATTGATTGCTGCAAGATATTGTGATGGCCACTGTCATCCCTGATCAATGAATGGATGGTAGATCAATCAGTGGCAATTAGCCAGAAGAGCTGAAGAAAGTTTTAAGAAACAGTGTATCCATGGTTGGTGGGAAGAATTAACAAGGGCCATCTCTCTCTCTTGAGCTCTGCTAGCGAGCAAGCATCTGACTGACTGCTGTTGGAAAACAGAGTACTGGGGTGGTGAGGCTTTTCTGTTCTTAAGAATTCTGCCTGATGAAGTGTTCTGTGGACCTCCAAAGTTTGCATAATTGATGCTTGCTGAAATGGATCCAGCTGACCCATTTTCTGATGTTTGTGCTCCATGCTGTCTTTTCATGATGTCTTCTTATGCACAATGCTTTGGATCCACTATATGCCCATCTCCACTCTGCAACAACCACTAAGCTACCCATACCTTTGTCCCTTATGGCTGCTTTCCTGCTCAACTTTCAAAATTTCCCAATGGCAGGAGGAGGACTTAAACATGGCCAGCGCTACTGCAAGGCAGAATAAGGCCACTACCTCAGGCTGCAGATGCTGGGGGGACATCAATGACAACATTTCAAGTTCCATCCATTCCTTTCTCCTGCATCTCCAAGGCCATTCTCTTCTGTTGGAGGACAGAACTGGTTTAAGTGGCAATATGGCACCCCCATATCATGCCAGGGTGGGCAGAATTTTCTCAGATGGCTTTGTGTCTAAGTGGGTGAGGTTTCCCACATGTTACCCAAATGCAAAGCTTTCTATTCTCCATTGAATGGACCTCAGAAACTGTGGTCTCTTCATTTTTGGACTTGTTAAATAGTATTAGCAGTTACGTAAGTGTTAGATTGTCGAAGAATGTTGAAAAGTTACTCTGTTTTGGGCTCTAGCTTCTAGAATCCTATCCCCAGACAGTATGGCCCATGGTTATGATGGTTTGAAGGATTCTGTGAGCTGTAGATCATAAGAGTAATTTCTTCTAAGCTCTGCTCTGAACAATCATCTTACAGGGGGGCACCCTGAGATAGTGACATGTGTAATTTCAGTTGCTTCCAAAAGGTAAGATGTCAGTTTGTTCCCCTTAGGATTTCCTCTCACCCATTTCTGCTGAGTAGAAATCATGAATTCCTATCCCAAAGTTCTGTCCTGATGGCATCACTCTGCAGACATACGACAGGGTGATAGGTTGAAAGAGGCTGCTGTTGCATCTCTGTATGAGAACCCGTACAACTGTAGTAACTCTCCAATTAGAATCACCTGGCAAGAGGGCAGCCACTTTGAGTGTGTCTGATTGGCTTATTCAGAGGCTGACAATAATCTTCCCTTTGAAAACAGCGCAGAGCATAAAGGAGTGCTCTTGCAGGGGCAGGATTTTATGCTGATGTCTTTTTCTTTGCCCTGCCAGATGTGCTAGACTGCACACACACCACAATTCCTCAGCCAGCATGGCCACCCCAGAAAGCATGAGGTGGTCTCAAATGTTAGCCTCACTCTCCTCCCATCCAGGGTCCTTCCATATTTTCTGGATTGTAACTCCCATCCCTCCAGTTAATATGATGGAGCCTGTAGTCCAATACACCTGGGGGTTTGCCTTTGCCTTCCCCAAGGCTGAGAGAGTGTGACTTGCCCAAGGTCACTCAGTAGGTTTCCATGGCTGAGCAGGAATCCAAACTCTGTTCTCGCAGTGTGCAAGTCCAGCTCTCAATACCACTACACCATGCTGGCTCTCTCTGGGAGAGTACAACTCCCAGCATGCTGCTTAGGAGATGCCGGGAGCTGCCACACCCTCCCCCTCAAAAAGAGAATCTTTTCCCAAATCCCTGCCTCATCAAAATATACTTGATGTGGTCAAATGTGTGGTTTGTTTGTTTGCTGACACTGCCTGCATAGATGCAAATGAAGCGGAATCTAACATCAGAAAAAAGCTCTTCTGGACCAAATCCAATGTCCATTTAGCCCAGCATCCCCTTTTCCAACAGTGGACAACACAGTGCTTCCTGGAAGCCCACAAAAAGGACATGAAGAAAATATGGCCCTTCTTTCTTCTCCTTCCCTGCCGCTTGCCAGCAGCATCTGGTATTCCAAGATACAGTGCTTTGGAACATGGATATTCCACCTGGCTCTCATTGGAACCTGTGGAGAAAGGTTCTCTTTTTGGACTGCAACTCCAAAAAGCTGGAGGATCCTGAGATTCTTTGTAGTCCAAAGAGGGAAATTTTCCCAAACATTGGCCAACATCTCTAAATAGTTGTGGACGTCAGTGTCCTCTGTGAGAGGTCTTTGAGTGAATCTTTACCCCTTGAAACTGTGCATGGCAGCTGAATCTGTCTGACTTTCATATACAGTCACACACACACAAATGCTGCTCAGCCTAGGTTCTTTTGTGTTTTCCCCACTACTTAGAGTTGATTATCCCCAGGCCTTTTTTTCTTCCCTGGCTGAGCATCCCAGATTATTTGACCTGACTCAGGTCCCTTGTGGAAGCCAAGCCATCCATCCAGGACGCAGGATAATAAATCACAGGGAGGCATGGCTGGAGTAGCGGGAGACGGGAGTGGGGACAGTCTGACTGACTCAGCACCCTTTGGGCCCAAAGGTTCTAATGCCATTTTGGATGTGGAAATAATATCCATTTACCAAACACTCTTGCCTGGCTTCTGCATCAGGACCTGAGGGAAAAAGAAGAGAGAGAGCTGGGAAGAGCTGGGGAGACGTTTCCACATCCTTGTGAATTTGGAAGCTTCTTTTTCATGCCAGTCCTCAGCCCGGGATGGTGAATATACGCCTCTGAGCATGCACAGCGTGCATACTCTCTAACATTTCACAAATGTATGTCCCTGCAACATCATAGTGCAATCAGAATGGCAGAAATCATTAATGAGAAAGAACACACAGGCTAGGAGAGGCTGATCCAGTTTGCTTTTGCCTGGCACTACTGGGAAAGGGCAAGACTCCAGCCCGCTCCTTTCATCTCTCCTTGCTGAATGAATTGAGGGCAAACTCAGATTGGTGCTGATTCAGTTTGCACCAATGGAAGTAAACCAAGGACCAAAGGAGGAGGAGGAGAGAGAAACTAGGACATTTTAAAAGCAGTTGAAAAAAATGGGATCACAGAGTATTAATCAGAAGCTTCCCTGCCAAACTTGGGGTATGAAAATGCCATTCTCAACTTACCTGCCTCCCCATCAAACTCAGCACCTCTGGGACTCCAGGGATAGGGCTTTAGTTTCTCTGGCCTGGATTGTCAACACACATCATTTCAGTATCCCTCTGTACCTTCGTCTCTTGCCAGAGGGACTTTCTCCCCCATTTCATTCCTGGTTTTAAAATATTTCAGTTTCATTCCTACTGGTTGCCCATGCCTCATGCAAGGCCTGATTATCTAGTAGTGGTGGAGGAAGGAAGACTCATAACCTAAAACAATATGAAGAAAGAAAGGAGCCCTAGAGCAGGTGCAGAGTGCAGGTTGCTCACCCTGAAGAAGCCCTAAACAGGGGTTCTTAACTCTTTTTTTGCAGTATGGACTACTTTGGTGATCTTCCCAGAATAGCAGAGAGTTCATAGATTTCACTTCCTTCTCTAGTGGCAGATCTAATAACTACAGTAATTTTGAAGTAGTAACCAGTGTAAACAATATTTCAAGACATCTGCAACAACTGAAATGTTATATAAAAACACCTGTTGTTTTTATTGGTATCCTCAATACTCCTGTGGTTTGTTGCTTATATTCTTGATTGAAAGAAATGTTAAATTTCTGTTAGAGGGGTTAGTAGAAATAAAAATGTAATTTTTTTCCCCTCCATCCAAGTCCACAGACCCCGTGAAATCTATCCATGGACCTAAAGTTAAAATGTCCCTGCACAAATACCAAAAATTGAATGATTCTAGATTTAGAGGGGGGAAGATATTTCTAGATATATATGATCCATACAGCTGTTCATTTGGCAGTTACAAACTGTTATTTTTATAATGTGTAAGGCTTTATAACCATGGAGTTAGAACATACCACAGGGGCCATCCAGTTTAACCCCATTCTGCCATGCAGGAATACACAATCAAAGCGCTCTTGATAGATGGACATCCAGCCTCTGTTTAAAAACCTCCAAAGAAGGAGACTCCACTACACACCCAAGCATTGTATTCCACTGTCAAACTGCTCTTACCATCAGGGAGTTCTTCCTAATGTTTAGTTCTTTTCCTGAAGTTTGAAGCCATTGCTCCATGTCCTAGTTGCTTGAACAGCAGAAAACAAGCTTGCTGCACCTTCCATGTAACATCTCTTCAAATATTTAAACATGGCTATCATGGCACCTTAACTTTCTCTTTTTTAGGCTAAACATACACAGCTCCCTAAGCTGTTCCTCATAGGGCATGTTTTCCAGGGCATTTACATTTTGGTCACCCTCCTCTGGACACGTTCCAGCTTTTCAATATCCTTCTTGAATTATGGTGCCCAGAACTGGGCACAGTACTCTAGGTGAAGTCTGACCAAAGCAGAACAGAGTGGCACTATTGGTGCCCTCAACGTAAGCACAATATTCCTGTTGATGCAGCCTAGAATCCCACCGGCCTTTTTGCTGCCACAACACACAGTTTAACTTAAATTCAGCTTGTGGTCTACTAAGTCTCCCAGATCCCTTTCATGTGTACTGTTGCCAAGCCCAGCTATCACTCAACCTTTACCTGTGTATTTCATTTTTTCTGCCAAAGTAAAGTACCTTACATTTCTCCCCGTTGAATTCATTCGGTTAGTTTTGGCCAAACTCTCTAATCTGTTAAGGCCATTCTGAATTCTGATCATGACCACTGGAGTATTTGCTAACCCTCCTGATTGATCTATGGATTTCTGGGTTGGTCCTAAATGTACATCTTTTATTTCTATCCTCTTTGTTTAGTTGTCTCTGTATTCAGTTCCTTTTCTCCCACACATCTTCCTGCCGCTGTTCTTTTCTAACCCTTTTATCTGTCTCAAGACGTTTTGCTGCCTAAGGCATCAAACAAGATGATGTCTCCTCTCATCCTTGAATTCCACGTACAGAAGCCAACCTAGCTGGCCATTCAGTCTTATTTCCACACTGGTGATGGGACAGCTTCCTCCACTGCACCTAAGAGGTTAGAAAGATTCCCTTTGCAGACTACAGTTCCCAGAGTGGCCTAGCCAGAATGTCAATGGGAATTGTAGTCCAGAAAGAGAAATCTTCCCAAGCTTTTTCTAAAGACAGGCAGCAGTCTAGTTTGGAGGAGACAGGGAATCATGGAATCATGGAATCACAGAGTTGGAAGAGCCCACAGGGGCCATCCAGTCCAACCCTCTGCTATGCAGGAACCCACATCAAGGCACTCCCTACAGATGGCCGTCCAGCCTCTGCTTAAAAACCTCCAAAGAAGGAGACTCCACCACACTCCGTAGGGACAGCAGATTCCACTGCTAGACAGCTCCGACCATCAGGAATTTCTTCCTGAGGTTTAAGTGGAATCTCTTTGAATCCGTTGCTCCTTGTCCTAGTCTCTGGAAGACTTTGAATGCTACGCACCACCTTTGTCCTCCAAATGCAGCCATTGTTTGCTGTCCCTAATATCTGCTGCCTGAGGCATGCCTCATTCTGTCTCATGATAGGGCCGGCCTTGCTAACTTTTCTCTTGTTATTTCCTCCTCCTCCTCCTCCTCCTCCTCTAATTGTGTCTGTTCTGTTTCTTGGCTAATCTGCTTTCTTTTTCAACTATAATTTCTGCCTTCTGATTCCTGATCCCTTGCTCAGGCGACACCATGTCAGAAGGGGTTGATTCTCAGCCGGTGGCCCTTGGAGCTTCCCGAGTGGAGCTCCGGGTTTCCTGTTGGTGCCTCCCAGAGCGTGAAAGTGCTACCAAACCAGACCCCTGCCTGGTCCTCCAGCTACTCAGCGATGGACAGTGGAATGAGGTATGGGTGTATCCCTCGCTGCCCTGCTCTGGGCTAGATATTCTTCTTCTTGTCGTTTTGTTGTTATGTCATCCCACTCTATGGCTCTCAAAATACACAGGGCAAAAAATATTAGAAAGATGGGAAATATGTTGGGAGAATACTTTTTGAAAACATTTAACCGTAGGTATCAATTTAAAAATCTGCATATTATTTTGACTAATTTTGATTTTTCACATTATAGTTATATCTTGCAATATATGAGCAGTTTTAAAAACAAGAGCAGGACGAAAGGAAATAACCCCTTCCTAAAACACGCTGGAGGAAATGTATTAGGTTGTGAAATAAAATCTGACTGCAGATTAATGTTCAAATACAAATGATAACATTTTAATGCATTCTCTGTTTTATTTATGAAGGTTCATGACCTGTTTTTCTATATCCATTTTTTATTATGTATTGTTAAAGCCTGATACTTCATGTTCAATTTTTAAAATATTTATAGTACAACTAAAATTTGTACTGCATACTCTATGGTACTGTCTTAGGGGAGTCCCAGGTTCAAATCCATTCTCAGCCATGATGCCCACTGGATGATTTTGGGCTTTTTTGATTCACCAGGGTGTTGTGTGCTTAAAATGGATGGAAGAACTGTCTGTAACAAGAATAAAGAGCCTCTGTCAGCCCGAGAGTCAAAAATAATTTCAGAAAAGCTCTCCACAGCCATATTACAATAGTGGAAAAGGCCAAAAGTAAAAGAGTAGAATTAAATATACTACTGCATACCCTCCAGTATTTCACAGGATATTGCTTGTGTCCAATTACACCCTAATATACTTGTGTCCAAGCAATATCCTAGCATGGTCAAGATGGCAAACATTGTTAATGAGGAAGAAGAGATAAGCTAGGAGAGATTGCAGCAGTTTCCTTTTGCCTGAGCCTACTGGGAAGTGAAAGTTTCCACCCGCTACTCCCACTTCCCCATGCTGGATTAGTTGAATGCAATCTACTTTGAGCTCAGTTCATAGCAACTGAAGTAAATCGAGGGCACTGTTCTTTAGTGGTTCTAGTTCTGTCTCTCAGGTAGGTTCCAGATGCTGTCGCTGGGAATAGCTGCTCCTCAAAAAATAAGATATTATATGGCATACTACAAGGTGCCATTCTATCCCCAGTGCTGTTTAACATCTTCATGAAACCACTGGGAGAGTATGGCTTATCGACATTTACGAGGTACTAGACATGGATAAACTGGCAATTTTAGTCAATGATAAATCATTAGACAATTTTGGAAATCATTGGGAAGACCTTATCACATATTTTGCTGAGAAACGGGGGGAATCTTTTGTTATAGCTTTTAGAGAATAAGATAGATAACATGTTAAGTATTTATATTCGATTTTGACTCCCTTTATTTTCCTTTGTTTATTCTAAGTATGGAGAGCATTATTCTTATTTAGTTTGCATTCTGTACATGACATTCTGTGTTGACGCAATTTTTTTGTAACAAAGTGGTATTTGTAAATAAATTAAATATCTGGGGGAAAAAATGAAACCACTGGGAGAGATCATCCAGAGACCTGGGGCAGGGTGCTATCAGAAGCCAATTACACCCTAATATACATCTCCATGCCTTCAGAAATAACATGAGCTAAGGATAGTGTGTCTCCTCCAAATGAATGCCTGGAGGAGGTAATGGGCTGGATGTAGAAAAACAAACTGAAACTGAATCCAGACAAGGCAGAAGTGCTTACTGTTAGACTAGGAAGCACATCAACCAGTTCTGGATGAGGTTATGCTCTCCCTGAAAGACTGTGTTTGCAACTTGGGGATCCATTGCTCCAAATGATAGAACAGATAACTACAACAGATAGCCAGGAGTGCTTTATTTCAGCTTTGGATGATGTGCCAGCTGTGCCCCTTCCTAGAGCTGGAGGACCTAAAGATGGTAGTGCACACACTGGTAACTTCAAGGCTAGACTGCTGCAATGCACTGAACATGGGGCTACCTCTGTACTAAGTTAGGAAACTTCAGGTAGTCCAAATCATGGCAGCCAGATTGGTGAGTGGTACATCTAGGAGTGATTGTATTATCCCATCTTAGAATCACTCCACTGGCTGCTAATTAGTTTCCAAGCAAGGTACAAAAGGCAGTTGTTACCTTTTAAACCCTACGTAGGCTGAGTCCAGGTTATCTACAGGATTGCCTTCCCTGTATAATCTGCCTTGTTCACGTCGGTCTTCTGGGAGACATTTATTTCAGTCAGCCAGGACCTGACTGGCCACCATTAACCAGAGGACTTTTTCATCAGCTGCCCCCAAATTGTGGAATGACCTGCTGGAAGAGATCTGATAAGCTGTCTGTGTTTAAAACAGTATTCAAGGCCAATCTCTTCTAGCAGGGTTGTCCAGATGGTTTTTAAATTATGAATTGATTGTTTTTAATATGTATGCTTTTTTTAACTGATGTTATGCGGATAATGTATTTTTAATTGGTGTTCATGTTTTTAACTGTGTTATGAGTCTGTTGCTGCGTTTTAATCTGTTGTTCCCTGCTTCAATCCATAGGGGGAAGTGGGTAAGAAATAAATAAATAAATTATTATTACTACTACTACTACTACTACTACTACTACTACTAAGCTGATGGCAAAGAGAGGAAGTGGGAGGAGGAAAAAAAACTGGGACATTTTAAAAGCAGCTGAGAAGGAAGGGAACAGAGGATTAACCAGGACTGTGTCTGCCAAATCAGGATAGTTAGAGAGTATGCCAGTGTATGGCCATTTCCACATTACACTGTTGTAGTGGTATTATTCCACTTTCAACATCCCATGGAATCCTGAGTTTTGCAGTTTAGGGAAGGCCATTTAGAATTCTCAGCCAGAGAGCTCTTTGGCCCCAGTAAACTACAAACCCCAGAATTCCATAGGATGTTGGAAGTGGAATAATAGCACTATAACAGTGTAGGGCAGAAATGGCCTAAGTTTCTTAAAACTCTTCCTGCCAGTAGCTAAGTTTTAGGACAGTCATTTAAAACTTTGAGAATGAGTGGCGGAGAGGACGCAGAAAAGATGATGGCACAATGGGGAAGGGGACATGAACTCCTGGATTGGGACCCAGGAGGACTGGACTCAGCTCTAAAGTCTGTGGTTCTGCACCCAGAGGTGGCAGAATTCCAGCTTTTTAGATCACATTTGTTTCATTAGAATCCCAAGAGCTACCAACCATGGCCAGGTGCAAAAGATATACTTGTAATATGAGAGAACAAGGGGCCTTTGAACATACTGTTAGCACAGGAATCTGCTTTCGGTAACAGAATTGAGAGAGTCAGCCAGAGAGTCACAGCTGAGTGTTGGACTACAGGACTCTGGCACACCAGAGTTCAAATCCTCACTCATTCATGGAAACCCACTGGATGACTTTGGGGAAGTCACAGTATCACAACCTAAGAGGAAGGCAAAAATGCTCTAAATAAATCTTGCCTGGAAAACCACAAATGATGATAGGGTCACCATAAATTGGAGTTCATTTGAAGACACGTAACAACACAAACAACAAACCGGGATTGATCCCATGACTTCACATGCCTTTCAGCTAAATGTCTACTACTGGTCACCTCAGGCTTTCTTCTTTTCAGAGCCCAATTAAGATGTGGAAAGGGATTTTATTAATGCTACTACTGAAATTATTGAAAGTCTGAAATATTTGCTGACCTATTGCTAATCACTCTCAGGTTGCAACACTAACACATTACCATTAGTAGTTGCTTTTAAAAAGGTACGGTAACTGTTAATCTGACTCATTACTTAATGGAGAGGAATGAGCTATTTTAATTAATTTTTTAAGAAACATTTTAAATATGGAAAACTAACCAAGAATTGCCCAAACTATTGCATCCTCAAATAAAACTTCAAAAATGCTTTGGAAGCAATGTGCAAACATTATTTATATCAACACGCCCCCCCCAAAAGCTCTGGAAGCATTAATCTGAAATGTGGAAAACTAGGTATTGTTAAACTTCTCATTGCCCTCTGCCTCCAAAGTAGGACATACAGTCAGTGTTATTACTTCTGATGTGTTAGTGCCAAGTTCCAAAATCACTCAGAGATCTGCGTTCTCTGATCTAAACTCCTTGAAGGAAAAGGATACAAACAGTAATAGCTGGCAATGCCAGTGACAGTGAGATGGTATATCCGTTCCAGATTTTAACTGGAAATTTAAAAGATCTATCCAAGGTGCTGAATCTATTTTGGGGAGTAGAGTTAAACACCTTGGATAGTTCCTTTCAAGTCTGGACAAAACCCAGAGCAGATTAACCAGTTCACTGCTGTGGAAGCCACCAGCTGCCCTTGAATACCAGTACAGGCTGGCATCAACTGATAGAGTTAGCAGAAATGGACAAATTGTTTGGTTTGAGAAAGGTCATGAGTAACATTTGAGAAAGGTCATGAGTAACATTTCTTAAAAATTGGGAACAGCTTATAAACTTTTTGCCAAAAAAAAAAAAAAAGGAAAATTACTTGGTAGCTTTGGGTTTTGTTGATTAGAAAGAATAGGAGTATGCTGTAATTTTGGAGATGGAGGTATGAATAACTATACCCATGCATATACCAAAAGAAAGATCGGAAGACACTTTTTTCTCTTCTTCTTCCCTTTTTAATTTTCCATTTTTGTCCTGCATTTTTAATTTTTTTTATGTTATTGTATCTCAGTTTTCTCTCTCTTCTTTTTTTGAAAATTTCTGTAATTCTGAATGTATTTTTTTTTGAAAAAAACTTAATAACAGTTATTTAAAAATATATATATATATATATAGGCTGGTACCCTATTCAGTAGTTATGAGGTCATAAGCTAGACTCCCAACTGTATGGATTTTGTCATTCACATTTATGATGGTGACATCATTGTCGTGATTGCAAAGGCACCTGAAAGTTCACTTTAAAAGCAAGGCAGCTACACCGGCTGAAGGAGTTCTGCAGCACTGGTGAATGGAGTGCGGACGGATGATGCATCCAGCCCCCTTCCACCAGGAAGCTGTGGTCGCATGAGCTCCTGTGGTTAGCTTGGCCACCTGTCTTTTAAGGTGGATATTGGGGGGTTAGATTGAGAGGTGGATTATAGCTGTGTCTCCCATGCAGGATCTCATCCATAGTAAATAAGAACAGTTTACCATCAAAATAAATACGAAACAATGGCAGAACTGCACATTAAATACCTGTTGAAATAAATATGTTTCTTCCTTCTGTCTAAAGGATGGGTTTGAAAAATTCTGTACCCACTCTTCAGGGTGCTGATTGCCAGTACCTTCAGTCCATCCCTCTCTCTTGCTCTCTAGGTTGGTCGCTCTGAGGTCCTCCATGGATCTCAGAACCCCGTCTTTGCTCATGTCTTTCCCCTGGACTATTTCTTTGAAGAGATGCAGAACTTGCGATTCGAAGTTTTTGATGCTGATGGAGAGGATGCCAAGAGCGTGGGGTTTGAAGAGGGCAGCTTCCTTGGGTCAATTGAATGCACTTTAGGTCAGGTAAGGCCAGTTGTATTCTTCACATAATCCTTTCCCTGGCCATTTCTGCATGACACTCTTATAGCGCAATGATCCTACTTTCAACCTCCTATGGAATCCTGGGGTTTGCAGAGCTGGCCCCTCCTGGAACTGCAAACCCCAGGATTCCATAGGAGGTTGAAAGTGGAATCATCGCGCTATAAGAGTGTCGTGCGGAAATGTTCCCTGTCTTCCCGAGGGGAGGGTATGTTGTGGCTTTTAGAACATATGTATTCTTCAGCTTGATTCCAAGTGGCCAATGGCTTATTTTCAGAGGTCCTGGGCAAAATGGTCAAGCCCAAATTCTACAAAGAGAAGCCTGTCTCTTTCCAGGCAGCTATTGGGTGGGGAGAAAGAAGGGAGTGGCAGAGAGAAGAGGGGAGAAGAATGCCCCCTCCCACATTTGAGCCCACTTATTGTTATTACACATCCTCAAAGAAATGTGGTTTTTCAAAGATGAAGAAGATTCCTGGTTCCTGTAGCCTGACAAAAATAAAGCAGGAGTTGCTAGTGCAGGCAGAAGAACATAAGACAGAGTCTACATTTAACCCAGTATCCTTTGTCCAAAAGGAGTTAGCCTGGAAAGCTGGCAAGCAGAGCATAAAACTAGTTGCTCTTTATCATAGAATCATAGAAATGTAGAGTTGGAAGAGACCACACGGGCCATCCAGTCTAACCCCCTGCTATGCAGGAACACCCTCAAAGCATTCCCAACAGATGGCCATCCAGCCTCTGCGTAAAAACCTCCAAGGAAGGAGACTCCACCACACTCCAAGGCAGCAGATTCCACTGCCAGACAGCCCTGACCATCAGGAAGTTCTTCCTGAGGTTCAGGTGGAATCCCCTTTCCTGCAGCTTGAATCCATTGCTCCTTGTCCTGGTCTCTGGAGCAGCAGAAAACAAGCCCTCTCCCTCCTCTACATGGCATCCCTTCAAATATTTAAACACGGCTATCCTGTCCCCTCTCAACCTTCTCTTCTGCAGACTAAACATCCCCAGCTCTCTAAGTCAATCCTCATAGGGCATGGCTTCCAGGCCTCTCACCATTTTGGTCGCCCTCCTCTGGACTTGCTCCAGCTTGACCATGTCCTTGAATTGGGGTGCCCAGAACTGGACACAGTATTCAAGATGAGGTCTAACCAAAGCAGAGTAGAGTGGCACCAGTACCTCCCTCGAACTAGACACCATACTCCTGTTGATGCAGCCGAGAATTGCATTGGCTTTCTTGGCTGCCGCGTCACACTGCCGACTCTATGAAGACTCCTAGATCCCTTTCACACGTACTGCTATCCAGCCACGCGTCCCCCATCCTATATTTCTGTATTCCATTTTTTCTACCTAAGTGTAGGACCTTACACTTCTTTCTGTTGAATTTTATTTTGTTAGCCTTGGCCCAGCTCTCCAATCTATCCAGGTCATTTTGAATTTTGATCCTACATTTTTGTGCCATCTAATACAGAACATGTGTGATTTTTATCAGACGTGGAAACATGTTTTGCCAGCAACTCAGTCTCTGAGTTCTCCTTCTGGCTGTGATTTCCCCGTTCAAAATATTTGCTAGATGAAGGAAGGGGCTGCTGTTGGGATGCTATCCAGAAGCTGACATCCCTGCATACTATCTATTGGGAAATCTTATTGTCTGAAGTGGAAAAAGCTTCTTCTTAAGATTGTCTCACTTACTTCCTTCAGTCTTTGGTGAGGGCTAGAAACTTGGATGGCTTTCTTAAAGCTGAAAGTGGAGATTTCCAGGGAGCAAGAATGTAAAGATTAATTGTAGATTTTCTCATCCTCAGTGAAAAAAGGGACAATGCATCAAGATGCCCTGAGAAAACTATGAACTGCTACCAGATTTGTCATAGTTTTTTTCCTGCAGAAAAATTGTTTGCATGACATTGACAGCTTTTTTGTGCAAAAAATGTTGGACTTTTTGCACAAAACCCAAACTTTTTGTGCAAAAGCAAGCTTTTTTGTAGAAACAGATTTTTATTTTGCAGAAAATGTTCCTGAAATGCAAAAGAATATTTTAAAAAATATGCAAAATTTCTCATGTTCTCCTCCAGGCAAGAGAAAATTTTGGAAATTATTCTTTCATGCCAAATTTTTTTTAAAGAAAACTTACATCCCTTTCAGGAACCAAACAGTGCAATAGGTTTTAAATCTAAACTAATCTCCTGTCCTGCATGTCAAACTACAAAGCTTGTTGTCTTTTCAAGTGGAGAAATGAGAATAATCTTTCTTTTCTTTCTTTCTTTCTTTCTTTCTTTCTTTCTTTCTTTCTTTCTTTCTTTCTTTCTCTCTCTCTCTCTTTCTTTCTTTCTTTCTTTCTTCCTTTCATTCCCTGGTGTGTAATTAATTCTACCCTCTACCCTTTCCCCTTTCCCTGTGACTCAATAACTGACTACACAGATTGTTTCCCAGACGAAGGTCACCAAACATCTCATGCTGCCAAATGGAGAGACTGCAGAGAACTCAACGATCACGGTACAATAATTCCCATGAGGGCAGGAGGTAGAGGGAAAGATGGTAGAGAATATCAAGACCTGGAGAGTGAAGGTTGAAGAGGGCAGAAAAAGGAGCTGGGACCTAGTGGCTGGGAGATAAGGGCAGTAGTGGCTTGTGGTTTCCATGCCAGTCAGGTGTTGAATCTGCTCCAGGTTTTAGTGTGAACTTTAACGGCATTATCCAGGTGCTAGGCCAAAGTTTGAGGAGATGGGTTTTGGTGCCTTCTGACTAAAACCCAGAAACAATGGAAGCCACCAGTTACCACAAGGCACGGGGTATCAGGAAAAATAAGAAGTGTGGTGTGATGGGAGGTTACTGAAGAGCTATAAGGGCCAGATGTTAGAAAAGGTTGTTTTTTGGATTACAACTACCAGAATCCCCAGTCAACATGGCTATGCTGAGAGTTTTAGTAAAACAAAAAAGTCGAAATTCCAAGCTCTGTTAACGAGCTGCCACGCATCACTTTGAACACATTTTAACTTCCAAAATCAGCCTTAGACCCTCCTGGCCAGAAATGTTCTTTAAGCATGTGCAGAGTGATATTGTGTTGCTGAACTGTCTTGTGACTGAGACTACAGGATAATGTTTTTATTTAAGGTGTCCTGTTTGCTATCCTACCGGCCTACTATGCAAGGTTGTTGTGAGAAAGATAGTGTTTATGTATGCAAGGAGCTAATGGGTGCTCATGAAACGTTGGAAGAGTACAGAGTCTCAGATGGAAGAATTCCAGAATCTTTCAATCTGAGGACTCTGAGAGGCCTTTCCCCTTTACTTATTAATGAGTTTTCTTAATCGATCACTGTCGGACTCTGAACCTGGAAAATGGCCTTGCTAGCCAGGGGATTCTGGGAGCTGAAATCCAAGAAATGAACTTTGCCAAACTCCAACTGAACTGTCATTTGCTGGGTGACTTATAAAATGTAAGCAAATTAAAATCTCCATTAGTGGTGTTTGTAACTAGATATACTCTCCTCCAGCCATCACAAATAGGGAACTGTCCCCATCAGGTTTACATGTGTCTGTATGAATTTTTGGGGTAAATATACTTATCTGAGTCATTTCTTCTGGTAGATTGAGGCTGAGGAGGTCTCCAGAACAAATGAATTTGTGCAACTACAGTTTCACGGGGAAGAACTGGATGACAAGGTAGGGAAAAATCAGAGCACTGGTCTGACAGAAAGGGAACTGGTTTTAGAGCTTAACAGAAATATTTGCTCTGGAGAGGAGAGCTGTGGAAACAGAAAAAGAAAGTTTTGCACTGTGATTGTGTTTGGCACAATAAAAACCATGTTGTCTCACCAATGAAGCACTCCCAAATGAGAAATAATTCAGAAGGGGCAGGTAGGTAGGTTATGAAAGAAATCAAGTTAGGGACTCAGCAAAAGATCCCAAACCTCTATCTAGGTCAAAGTGTAGACCTGGGATATATCAAGTAGTCTCATGAAATATCCAGTTCTATTAAAGTCTCCCTTCTGTTTGAAGTGGTTCGAACACCAAAGGTTTCATCAGAATTTTATACAAGTGTTGTCATATCCTGCTTAAAGGTTTTGCATCCAGAAGTTGGTGCTTCTTTTTATCACCTTGGAATCATGCATGGGGCATCAGAGAAAATAATTGCTCACCACAACATATTTCTGCAGTGCGCTTGAATTGTCTTTTTTTTTTTAATAAATGCTGCAGATGTTATGGTTAGTCCAAGCATCTTCAACCTGCAGGCTTACAATTTTGAATGGCACTCCCTGGACCACATCAGAACATTTCAATGTTCTAGAAATGTCATCACATAAGGCTGCCATTTTGGCCAATTTTCTTTTGGAGAGATTTTAGGTGGTTGGGGGAACTCTGGGGATGGAAAAAGTAAACTGCTACATTTGTGATTGATTTTGGGTCAGTTTGGTGTGTCTGTAGGTGAAAAATCACCTGAAATTGGTGTGAAAAAATAGTTAAAGGGTTTTTTGTTTGTTTGGGGGCTTCAGTGACTGCTCTTTGGGGCCCCTACAACCTGTGGGACATACTACCCACCCCTGGTTTAAATGATAATGAGATGGATGCCTAAGAACATGGAAAGGCCATTCTAAAGTCTTCTCTTCCGTTCCCTCGGTGGTCCAACAGGAACCCTGAAAGCAAAAATTTCCCCATAGATTTCTATGGGTCTAACCATGCCTTAAGTCTCAATCCAGTCCAATGTTTTCAGAGAGCAGCGAACAGCAATTCATGAGGAAGTCTCAAACTGAAGATTATTTCAGCCTGCCTTTACTTCTTGTTGTTATATGCCTTCAAGTTGACACAGTGCCACTTCCGCACTACACTCTTATAGCGCGATGATTCCACTTTCAACATCCTATGGAATCCTGGGGTTTGCAAACTCCAGGATTCCATAGGATGTTGAAAGTGGAATCATCGCGCTATAAGAGTGTAGTGCGGAAATGGTGACTTGGAGTGACCCTCTCCTAGAGTTTTCTTGGCAAGATTGGCGATTGCCTTGCTCTTCTGTTGGGGAGAGAGACTGTGTGACTTGCCCAAGGTCACTCAGTGGGCTTCCATAGATAAATGGGGATTCGAACCCTGGTCTCCCTGGGCGTAGTGGTTTTAGCATCGGAGTATGATCCTGGAAACCAGGGCTTGATTTCCCACTCGGCCATGGAAACCCACTTGGCCATGGAAACCCACTGGGTGATCTTGGGCACATCACAGTCTCTCTGCGCACAGAAAACCCTGTGAAACGTAAACCTTAAGGTCTCCATAACTTGGAAACGACTTGAAGGCACACAACAACAATTCTCAGAAGCCTTACCCAGCACTCAAGCTTCTTGTTGTTGTGTACCTTCAAGTCATTTCTTGCTTTTGGAGACTACCATATCCAGAAATTTGCTTGGCAAAATTTCTTCAGAGAAGGTTTGCCATTGCCTTCCTCTTGGGCTGAAAAAGTGTGACTGCCCAAAGTCACCAAGTGGGAATTCAAACGTTGGTCTCCCACAGTTCTGGTTTGGCATTCAAGCCACCAAAACTTAGCTTGAGTTATGAAACAAGTACAGAGTGTGACAGGGAGGGAATGGCTGTATGTTTGTTTTTAAAAATCTTTCCTAGAGATATCTGGTCTCAGGAAATCTGGATCAGCTTTGTCTCTCATGTCAAACTCCTTGGCAATGTGCTTGCTTCTGTGCCACACCCCATAATATCCTGATACTCGAACTGGTTTCCTACTTCCTTTAGGATTTCTTCAGCAAATCTGACCCCTTCCTGGAGATATACAAGGTCAACACAAATGAGACGGAGCACCTGGTTTGGAGGACAGAGGTGAGGGTATTATGAGCTGCAGAGTGTCTGTAGTGGGGGGCTGTTGGAGAAGAGGAAGGTGGAGTTCTCAGAATGGAAGGAAAGATTATGTGGGTTTCATGGTGCTAGACGGAAATCAGCTGAAGAAGTAAAAAAAGGGGTGATGCCACCTTGCTGAATGGAAGCTAGTGAGAAGCAAGAAATGACTTACAAATATCAAGGCCCGGAGCCTGGAAAAAATAACCTTTTTGTATTGCAACTTTCAGACCCTCACCTACCCGGCCAGCATGGCTGTCTCTTCCAAGCTTTGATTCAATCAAACTTCTGACTTTTTGTTTTTCAACTGGCTAATTGATGGATTAATTGATTTTGCTTCAGAAATTGCAGACCTTGCAAAACAGCAGAAGCAAGAACACAAAAAGCTAAACTATGAATTAAAAGTTTTTTTCTTTCTCTCATCAATTGTGTTGTGTAGTAGCAAAGAGAGTCAGCATATAGTTGATGCCTTTTCTTCAGGAGATGTCTCATAAGAGGCTATGGGCCTTTCCGCACTACACTATTATAATGCTATTATTCCACTTTCAACATCCTATGGAATCCTGGGGATTCCATTTAGAAGTCTCAGCCAGAAAGCTCTTTGGCCTCAGTAAATTACAAACCCCAGAATTCCACAGGATGTTGAAAGTGGAATAATAGCACTATAACAGTGTAGTGTGGAAAGGCCCTATGAAATGATTGTTTGTTTTCCAAGTCTGCCTAAATATGGGAAAGGCAGAGAGCATGCTGCAGAGAGCATATTGAAGTTCCAGAGCCACCACCTAAAAGGCTGCATCTCTTGTTGTGTGCCTTCAAGTCATTTCCAACTTGTGGGGACCCTGAGGAGACCCTATCACGGGATTTTCTGAGGCTGACACGTCCAGAGTCACCCAGTGGGCTTCTGTGGCTGAGAGGCAAATTGAACCCCGGAGGACAGAGACTAAGCCAAACAGGGATATAGAGAAGGAGGAAGGCAGAGAAAGCAGTGTAATAGGATACACTAGGAAAATCTCCTTTGAGATGAATGCCTTCCATCTTTTTGCTTTCCCATCACGCACCAGGTAGTGAAGAACAACCTGAGTCCCCGGTGGGAACCCTTCCGTGTCTCCCTGCAGTCTTTGTGCAGCTGCGATCCTGACAAAACCATCCGGGTGAGCTTCTACTTGGGAAGAACAATTCTGGGAGGTTTGACAATAGGGGACTGGGAGGAAACTGGGACCAGAGCTGGAAAAAGTTATTTTATTGACTATAACCCCCAGTATTCCCTAGTAAAGGCCACTAGGCATGTTCATCATTATGGGAGCTGCAGCCCTCAATGGTAACCTTTATCAACTCTTATTGGGACACATTGAGCTGGAATACGTAACCTGAGATCCAGGTCTCCAGGGTTCCCAACAGATGTGGAAGTCAAGGTGGTATAATGGCCACTCTGTATCTGTCATGCACTTTAGAATGTGTATGTGCCAGTATTTGTTGCATTCCTTTGAAACTAGGCCAGGAATAATTGGAAGGAAGAGTGGCTGGCTATGGAGAGTACTGGGTAGTCTTAAGCTGAGTGCCATTTTCTCAGCCTTCCATGTGAGAGTAATGTTCCTGAGTTACCTTTTAGGACTGCATAACTGTAAGAGACTACAAAAGGATCACCAAGAATATTTATGATAACAAAAAAGAGTGTCTGCTTGTCTTTGGAAGCCACAGTGCATCAGGAGACTGTGCTAGATGTCTCAAAAATTTGACAGGCTGTTTTTGGTAATTGTCTAAGTGCAATGCCCAGTTTCAAGTTGAAATCCCAAATCAGAAATAAAAAAGAAGGGCCAACCAGCCATAAGTTAGCAGAAAATATGGGAGACTACTTAAAATTTGACAGTATTTTTTTTAGTAGTTATCCAAGTTCCAGTTGTCAGTTTGAGGGCAAGATTCCAAAGGAGAGATTCCAAGAAACCAAAAAGGGGAGCCTGCCATAACTTATCAGGAAGTATTATTTTCAATAAGAAGTGGCTAGAAGACAGGAGAGACCGCTCTGAATTACTACTGCTAAGATTTCTGAGGCAGGAATATAAAGGCAAGAAAACAGAAGAGGGTTTTCTGAAATAATGCTGGTAAGATTCCTGAGGTTAAAAAAAATGATGAGCAGGAAATCAGGGATTATTTGGAGGTATTATTAAGCACTGACAGTGCTGGGTTCACTTCAGCAAGCATATAATACAATAGATGGATTTACGCTGTGCGTTGCAGCCTAAAAAGTCTGTTGTACTAGGGCTTAATGCTGTCTAGGTTTGCCCAGAACTGGACTGTGCTTTGTATTTTGTGGGCTTGGTGGAAAGATTGATCCACATTGCTAAGGAATTACAGCTGGTCCCACTCACTTGGCTTTAACCCATGCCCCTTCTCTTAAGCCCTAGAGCACTTCTGACCCACATTTCTTGTTCTGCCTTTCCTTCTTTCTAGTGTGTCATTTATGATCATGACTCGAGTGGAAAGCATGACTACATTGGTGAGTTCAGCACCAACTTCCAGGAAATGCTGCAAGCCTCTACTGGAGATGAGGTAGTTTAAATGGCAAGATGAGAATCACTGAGGTGAAATGGGGAGGGATGGGAGGAGGGAAAAGCAAGTACAGGGAGCCCCCACCTTTTCACATCCCATGATCTGACATCTTGCTCTTTTGACGCTTCCAAATTAAGGGCAAGTTCCATTAATTGGACAGGGGTTCCGCTCTTTCACCCTGACTTCTTACTTACAGAGGATCTCTTGGAACTGTCTGCATGTGCATGCTGCTTGCAAAGTGAGGTGAGAGTGGGGGAGAGGGTACTAAGCCAGCTGAGAGACTTTGCAAGCAGCATACAGTTGGTCCCAAGTGAGTCTCCATAAGTCCTTCATGCTCCCTACAGTACAGCACATAGGTTCTGCTTTTCAACCAATTCTGTTTTCTGGTCCCTAGCCTGTCAGATAAATGGGGAAAGCGTGTAGGACCAAACATAGGTCTCATATTAAAAACAGACCACACAGACTCTCCCACAGCTGTGGGAAGACCTTGGGAAAGTGTTATATTTTTTTTTATTACAACTCCCATAAATCCTCCAGCCGGCATGGAATATTGGCCATGTTAGCAAGGGGATGCTGGGAGCTGTAATCTAAAAAAGGAGTTTTACCAGACATTTGCTATAGATCTGGGGAAGTGAATTTTGATTATAAAACTTGCCTTATAAGTTAACTCAGCCCAAATATACCTCCCTCCCATATTTATTGAAAATCTGTTGTTTTGGCATGATGTGGTAACAAAAAGACACAAATTTAGGGTACATCTAGACTGATTAAAAAGAAGTACCCAGATTTTGATCCTGTTCTTTCTGATTTTATTTTAAAGATCCGTACATGATTTGTTCATCACAGCGTATTTTCTGTCAGCTCTCAGTACAATAAGAGACTTTTTGTACCAACTCCCTGGGTCAGTTTGTTTTAACCCAATATAAAATTGTAAAGAACAGGGCCATTTCCACACTACACTCTTATAGCGTGATTATTCCACTTTCAACATCAAGTGGAATCCTGGGGTTTGCAGAAACTGCAAACCCCAGGATTCCATAGGATGTTGAAAGTGGAATAATCACGCTATAAGAGTGTAGTGTGGAAATGGCCTTTAAGAAAAAAAATCTGGGATTGATAAATTAGTTAGATTTGTATTCTGCCTTTTCTGAATGAGGCAGGGTGAGATACGGAACGGTCCTCCTCACTGCTCTTTGTGCTCACAACCACCCTGTGAGGTAGGAAAGCGGACTGAGAGTGATTAGCCCAAGGCCACTCAATCAAATTTATGGCTTAGTCAGAGCCAGCATGGTATAGTGCATTGGAGACCAGGGTTCGATTACCTGCTTGGTCATAGAAACCCACTGGGTGACCTTGGGCACATCACATGCTCTCAGCCCCAGAAAACCCTGAAATAGGTTCACTTTAGGGTCTCAATAAGTCAGAAATGACTTGAAGGCACACAACAACAAAAATAACAGGACTTAAACCTAGAACTCTCAAGTCTGAGTAGAATGCCTTAACAGGACAACTATGGTGGGTTTAGGGGTCATGCAGCTCTTTGGCAGCCATAGAGACTGCCAAAAATATTCCCCCCAAAAGAAAAGCAAAACAAAAATGTCCCCCAAAAGAAAGCAAAACCAAACCAAAGTAGCTGAAAGTCCACCTTTGGTTTTGAAAAATAGCTGCCAGAAAAAGAGCAGTTGAGGGGTCTAGAAGGGTTGGGGGGCTACAAAAAGAGCCTTAGGTGTCCAACCTGTGACCCCGGGGTACTGTTTGCTCACCCCTGCACCACACAGAAATGATATATGGAATCCGCAGCCCTCAGTGGGAGGAGGGATGAAAAGCACTTATTTGACTGTATTCAGAGGGATTAGGTAATACAACAAAGGAAAGAGATAGGCATTAGCTGAAATAAATAAGTCCTCCATGGTAAGAAGCAAGGAACCTCTGAATATCCTCCAGATGTTTTGGACTACAATTCCCATAATGCCTCACTACTGAATTGTGGGCAACAGTGGAGGAGTGTCCCTTGCCTTCCCACCTGCTTAGAGGCTTCTAGAGAGGATCATGTTGGCCAGTGGGGAAGCTGGACATTTCATTAGATGAAGCTTGCTGGAGGATTCTGGGAGCTGTAGTCCAAAAAAGATAAACATTTGTTCAATAAATGTAATTAAATGGGCCTTTCGTCTGATCTAGCAGGGCTCTTTTTTGGATATTGCATTCTAGGGTGTGTTGTAACTTGTCAACCTAATTCTGTTTTTTTCCTCATCAGGTGAAATGGGAATGCATTAATCACAAATATCAAGAGAAAAAGAAGCATTACAAGAACTCTGGGTACATTGTTCTCACTCAGTGCAAGGTGAGCCACATGCGATGTAATCAGCTGTTCAGCAGGCCTAACTGTCTTATGCTCAGTCCAGATAATCCTGAACATAAAAGAAACAACATCCTTTGAAGTTCTTAAACTGACAAAACATTGCTTAGTTCTCAATGGCTAAACCCTTTGGTTATAGGACTCCTTGCTTTAAAACTGCCTGACCAAGAATGTCAGCAGATGCTTGCTTTAAGCACTAGCTTCCTAGCATGTTTGGTTTTCGGATATGTATGACAAGGTGTGCATAATGATTTTGACAGATTAGCTGATGAAGTAGTGATGTCAAATGGAGAATTGCTGCATTTGATTCAGGAATATGCAGTGGTGGAGTGGTAAACGTGTAAGTAGGGATGCTCATCTTGCCAGAGAGATGAACAGTGGTGTCGATTCTAGTAGGAATAAGTATTCTTGTCCTGGAGAAGACTTCTACAAATACTGTGGACCATCAAAAAGACTAATAAATGGATCCAAGAACAAATTAACCCCGGATTCTCACTAGAAGTTAAAATGACTAAACTGAAGTTGTCTTACTTTGGACACATCACATGAGATGATGTGACTTACTGTAAAAGAAAATAATGGACTTACAGGCTGTACGCCCAACTTTTAGTTTAAAGACTCCATTGACCACAATTCTTCCCAGTGTGGCAAATCCTTCTGTCCCAAGCATCTTGATATCAAGAATCCTTTGGTAGGCGGCATTTGAAATTAGACTGGCAGCTGGTTAATGCTCATAATGCACCAATCAGGATTGCAGTTGGGATTGTGTAGCCCATTGACGTTACCTAAACTGAGAAATTGACAATTCTGATCAAAGAAAGTGTCTATAGCTGAGGAGCAGAGCAGCTGTATTTCACGCATAAAGTGTTAAGCTGTCAGTTTTATGGCATCTCTAGGTATAAAGGATTGTGGGAGACATGTGATGAAATCTCGGTCTGAGGTTCTGTAGAGCCATTCCCACTGACAGTAGACTCAAAGCTTGGAAAAGTTTGTTTTTTGAATTAGAGCTGGCTAAATTCTCCAGTCAGCAGAATTACTAGCCATCCTGGCTAGGGCGTTCTGGAAGGTATAGTCCCAAAGAAGAACTGTTTCAAGCTCTGGTTACACCAAGATTGATAACTGTGGTTCTCTAGATATTTTGGACTACAGTACCCATAATGCCTCACCATTGGCTGTGCTGGCCAAAAACATTGGGATAGTCAACCATTTGTCCACTTCTGGATTAGACCAAACTGCTTGCTGACATGCCGCATGAGAAGGAGATGGATGGGAGAGTGAATTCGATATTTTTGGCATATGTTCAAAAATTAGAAAAGAAAAGAATGAAGAATGGCTAGTGTCCTTTTTTGTTTGTTTTGTTTTTGTTTTGTTTTGCTTCTCTGCAGATGGAGAAAGTCCATACCTTCTTGGATTACATTATGGGTGGCTTACAAATTTCCTTCACGGTAAGAGATGTGTATATCTATATCTGTATCTTGGTGGAACCTACCTGGAAAAAAGCAAGAGAGAACAGCTAAGAGACCTAACCCCTTTCTCACCCTACTTTTTGAAGCAGTGTTCAGAACATCTTATACTTCCTCAAAGGAGTTCAGTGTGACATATGTGGTTCCTTCCCCCGTTTTAGCCTCACAACAACCCTGTGAGGTAGGCTGCATTCAGAGAGAGAGAATTGGTTGGAGGGACTCAAGGTCATCCTAGAAGCTCTGTGACTGAACAGGAGATTCAAGCTTAGGTCTCTGTGTTTGAGTCTGGCACTGTAACCACTTTGCAACGCTTCCTTTTCTCACTGTTGCCTCCCCAGGTGGCCATTGACTTTACAGCCTCCAATGGGGACCCACGGAGTGAACACTCCCTTCACTTCATCAACCCCAAGGAACCCAACGAGTACCTGAAAACGTTGTCCTCGGTGGGAGAGATCTGCCAAGACTATGACAGGTACAGGAGCGATTTTGTGGCTTCTCAGCCTGAGGAAGACTATCACAGCTTAGGAAAACTTCTAGATTTTTGGACAAAAACATGCAGAAACCCCCAGCCAGCCATGCTGGCTGGGGGATTCTGCGTGTTTTTGTCCAAAAATCCAGGAGCTTTCCTGAGCTCTGCTGGTTGGGCTCACACCATACACAGTCAGGAAGGTATTTTCTCTCCAGTGACCTAGTTTTTCCCCTTCCAGTGACAAGCGGTTCCCAGCCTTTGGCTTTGGAGCACGGATCCCTCCAGACTTTGAGGTGAGTGCCCAGGTGGTTTCTGGGATCAGATTAAACTAGACAGACTGGCGATGAGTCATTTCCTTTCTCCTCTGCTGGAATTCAAGCTCTTTTTTCCCCCTTTCTGTCATGGACAGGTGTCTCACGATTTTGCTATCAACTTCGACCCAGAGAATCCAGAATGTGAAAGTAAGGGCACTCTCTTATGTGTATATAAGAAGATGGCTAATTAACACACTTCTCTAGTCATGTATTTAGCTTTTGAGGCTGAAATCACTGAGACTATCTGGGGACAGTGGGTGTCAGAGCAGCTGGAGTAAAGATGGGGTGAAAGGGAGAAAGATATGGAGACCTTAAGAAGTAAACAGTGAGTCATGTTGTATGATCCAGACTTTTTGCAAACATTTTCAGATTTAGCAAAGAAAGAACCATGAGATTGTTCAGTTCGCTAGCTGTAATTCCAGGAAGAGAAACCAGGAGCCCAAGCTAACACATTTCCGAAACTGTCTTCTCCAGATGTGCTGGACTACACAGCCCATCCTCCACAAACATGCTGGGTGTGAATAATGGGAATGGGAGTCTAAGGCATCTGAAGGTCATTGGGTTGGGGAAGGTCGTTATTGTGCATCAGAAGACTGAGAAAGTGGAAATCTTTAAACAAAATTACAATTTACAACTGTGACTAATTAAGTTAAATTAAACTAATTTAAAAATAAAGGTAACAATATGCCAATTGACAAAATTTTAAAAAATTGCAACTTCTGACAAAATAATAATTTATGATATTAGTCAAGGGTTTCATCATTTTTTTAATGCAAAGGCAGCTGTGCCTGTACTTCTTGAAAACTGGCCTGGTTTGTTCCTGCTACTGCTGGGGTGGCGGAGTTTTGCTCATTGGATTTCTTCCCATCATGCAGATGTTAAAATAGGGATGGGAGTCATGGAGGAAGTGGACAGTATGTTATCTCAAGGCTGCTTTTGTGACCTGTGGAACCCATGTCCCAATCCTGCCATATCCCATATTTCACAGCCAGCATGGTATAGTGGTATGACCATGGAGACATGGGTTCAGTTCCCTGCTCAGCCATGGAAACCTACTGGGTGACCTTGGGCATGTCACACACTCTCAGCCTCAGAAAACCCCATGATAAGTGCACTTTAGGGTCACCATAAATCGGAAACAGCTTGAAGGAGCACCACAGCAACAGGAAATATTAGGGATGTTCATTTTTGTTCATTTTTTTTCCTCACTTGCAAGAACAAATAATGCCAGCAGTTTTTTTCCTGCTTCACCAGAGTGTGAAGGGTGCTGCCCAATTTTATATCTCAGGACAAGTTTCGGGATAAATTGTTTCCACAGGTATCCATGTGGATTTACCACACAAGAAAGTTTTCTGCCCAAAAAAAGTGTTTTTTGTCACAAAAGATACCATTTTCTGGGCAGAAAATGAATCTTCTATGCAGGAAGCAGTGTGCTTTGTACTAAAAAAAAACCAGTTGCACATGCGTCAAAAATCCACATGTGTTTCTGTGCAAATGAATTGTCTCTAAAGACCCCTCCCCAACACCATTTTACAGTTGTTTCCTTTTGTCTGGCCAGATTTCCCTAGTGTTGGTTCACTCTTTTTGTTCTGTTAAGGATAAGAAAGCTAATGAGTTTTATTCACATCTCTGGTAAGATTATAAAAACATTTCTTTCACCAGTGTGGAAATATAAAGAGTATTCTCATGCTGATTGGGAAGTATAATAGAACAATTAGACTTTTGCACAGTTTTCTCCCAGTATTCAAGCATCCAGAAGAGTTGTGGAGGTATATTCTGCAAAAAGTATACATTTGTGTGTGTGCAATAATGTTTTTTTCTCCATGAAAAACAGGTTTCTTGTGCAGAAAATATGTTTTTGCACAAAAAAGGGCACAAAAACCTCCACACTTCCATAATACTTTGGGATGTTCAAATACCAGGAGAATACTGTGGAGAAATATTCATTTTCTCCTACAATGGAGAGCAAACTATAGTGATTACACCTTCTTGCACATGAGGACAAAATAAGGATTTGCATCTCAACAATCAGAGAGCCAGCATGGTTTGTGTGCTGGACTATAGACGCTTCCGCAAGAGACTGTTATAGCACTATGATTCCACTTGCAACATCCTATGGAATCCTGGATGTTGCAAGTGGAATCGTAGTGCTATAACAGCCTAATGTGGAAATGGCTTATGACTCTGGAGACCAAGATTCAAATTGCCACTCAGCCATGGAAACCCACTAGGTGACCGTCAACAAGTAACTCTCTCTCAACCTTGGAGGAGGGCAAATGTAAACCCCACTCTGCTAAAATAACCGTATGGTACGGTTGCCTTAGGGTCTCCATGTCAGAAATAACTTGAAAGCACACAACAACGGCATGCAACAACTGGGTCATTCTATTCTCTTCTTTCCTAGGGATTGCTGGTGTGATTGAGGCTTACAAGCGTTGCCTGCCCCAAATCCAGCTCTATGGTCCAACCAACGTCGCCCCCATCATTAACAAAGTGGCCGCCCCTGCAGCTGAGGAGGAGAAAACTGGGATGCCCACGGTAGAGTGGGAAACACTAGGAGGGCAGAATATTTAGGGGAAAACTGCTCCAGACCCCAGAGCAGAGGTACTCTTTGCCTTAGTCCTAACCCACATGTCTCTCCTGCTGCACAGAAATACCGCGTGCTGTTGATCCTCACTGATGGTGTCGTGAGCGATATGCCAGAGGCGTGCGATGCCGTGGTCCGGGCCTCCCGCCTGCCGCTCTCTATCATAATTGTGGGTATCGGGAATGCCGACTTCTCTGACATGCGAGAACTTAATGGGGACCGTGGCATGCTGGAGTCAGATGAGGGCAGGGCAGTCCGTGATATTGTCCAGTTTGTGCCTGTCCGGGAGTTCAAGAAGGTGAGAGATTCCATCTTCCCCCACTGTGCCCACTCCAAGCAGGTCATGCCTGTTGGATAGCTAGCAGCCAACAGCCATCAATACCTTTTAATTTTGTGCTTTCTGCATTCATTTTGTCTACCAGTTCTCCAGATTCCATGACCAACATTAGGGGTGGGCAGTTCTGCAGGGGCCAATTTTCCATCTTTTGAAATAAAAAATAAAAGCTTGAAATTTTTAAAAAATTAAATAAATATCTATTTTCCATTTCATTGATTGGGGATGGATTAGGGTCTCTGCTGTTGGCATTCTTGCAAAGCCACTGCTTCTGGAGGCTTCCAGAAGTGGGAAATTATGCTTTTGTCTAGGTTTTTTTGTTTTAACAAGGAGGGGGTCCTGGGGATGTGGGCAAGAGTCATAAAAACAGTGCAGGCTTGTCGATCATATTCCACACAGAAGTCCACTTTCCTATTCTTCTCCATCTCAGTCCTTTTTCTGGTTATTCCATTTCCTATTTGCTTCCTTATCTCTTGCTGTGTTTTCTTTTACCCCCCACCCCAGTGCTGCTGTGTTCTTCCTTCATATATACTTTCATGTTCCTCATTCTGTGAAGCAAGTGGAAACTCTCAGGGCAAGCTTGTATAAAACTAGTTCCCCTGTGAATACTGGATATGCATGTTGTTTTTTAAAATAATATTTGTGTATTTACATATTTATAAATTGAGCTGGTGGGAATTGAGGAGGTTGCCAGGGCAGTGAGAGTGATAATGCTAGCCTTGAAAGCTGAATAAATTCTCTGAAAAATGACAGCGTTCTCTCTAAGTACCTCTGGTTGCAAAAATCTAAATGACTCTTCCCTTCACACAAGCAACTACATTGAGGACTATGAAATGGTTTTCCTCTGTCACTCCCCTCCCCACTACCTATCCACCAGAACAGGTTTTGTTATTTAGCTAGTAGCCATCAGTCATCAAAAGCCATTAAACACCTTCCACGTGCCTTGGGAGAAGGTATTTTGCCAGCTTGACATCAAATCCATCCCTAGACCTGTCTGTTCTCTTCTCCTCCTTTCTCTTCCCACTTTCCCTTCCCCACATCTTTGGCCTTGCTGGCATTTGAATATGTTTCCAACATCCTTTTTTCCTTGTCTGTCTTCCAGGCACCGCCCAATGCCCTCGCCAAGTATGTTCTGGCTGAGGTCCCCAAACAGGTTGTGGAATACTATGGAAGCAAGGGCATTGCCCCTGGGACGCAGAGATCTTCTTCCCCCAGCCCCAGTGAGACTCGTATGCACCTTTCCCCCTGGGCATGGTTTGTCCAGCACCTCAATGTGAGTTTCTGGATGAATTTGGTGGCAATTGGCAAGATGGAATAGGGGAGAAATGGATACAGAAGAATGAAAAGAAATGGATGGGCTAGGCTGTTGCAGTTATTTGATAGCTGTCTGATTATTTGATGGCTGATCAATGAATAGTTGAATAGATCTGATGAGGATAGATAACATGATGAGATGAGACTGAGGAGAGAAAAGGTGCTTGGATTTGGAGTGCGGAGTCCTGCAATGAAATCCATCCTCAGCCATATGTGACCTTGGGCAAATCACTCTCTCAGCCTAACCCATCTCACAGGAATCTTGTGAAGGGGACAAAAATGACACGATAACCCCAAAAACTCTTTAGAGGAAAGTTGTGATATTTTTATGAAACAAGTGAAGCAAAGAGTCTTTCAGTAAAAAGAAAATGGTCACTATATGGCCCAAGATGGCTGCTTGTTTTAAATGGATGCTGCATTCCCAATCACCTATTGTGAGGGATTGATGAACATGTGGGCAACAGATTGTGAGGTGATCTACAAGTATGGACAGACAGACAGTGTGGATGTGTGTAAAAATAGATAGAATATAAAACTGAGAGGGATGCTGCCTGGAGGATTCTGGGAGTTGCAGTTGAAAAAACAACTTTCCCCAAACTTAAATGCCAGTGCTGGAAAGGGGAGTTATTCAGTGTCAGTGGGATGACTTCTTTTGAGGTGTGCCCACTCATATAACACTAGTATTCATCATCCACAGGTTATCTCTTTCCTTTCTCTTTGCCTGTTTCTGTCTCCTTCAGGTGCCTGTTTCTCTTTCCCCACACCTCTGTCTTCCAGCTCTTAGTCCCTTAGGACCCCTCCTCTGCCTTTTGTGGTGGGGAAAGAGAGAAAAACGAGAGAGAAAACAAGAGAGCACTTCGTCTCTGGCCTACGGGCCTTCACCTTGCGACTCAGGACGGCAGCTGGAACTGCACTCCATCCAGATGTACCCAACTGTTCCCCATCTCCCCACCACACCACACCCCTCACAGATCCTCGCCCCAGATAGCCTGCATTGGTGAATCCCATCTCCTTTAATAAACCAGCTCTCTTGAACACAGTTTGATGTCTTATTGCAGGCTCTTTTCTTTGTCTGTCTATAACCTCTCTAAGAAACTAGAGATAGTCGCTCTCTACTTCTTTCCTTTACTACCACTCACCAGTGAATGTTGACATTTGCCAAGGACATTGCTGACACTTGCCGAGGACACTGCTCACATTTGCCACTAATAATAACGGTGATGATATTATTTTTACTAATTTTATTTATACCCAGACTTTTCTTCAAAACTCAGACTCAAAGCAGCCTGCAAATTAAAACCAGTACAATATAGCTAAAAACATACAAAAAATCAACATTGAAATAGAATAAAACTTTAACAACATTAAATACAACTAAAATAATTTAAAAGTCAGTTTAAAAATACAAATGAAACAATACAGCACACTCTTTAAAATCTTTTCTTTAAAAACTGTCAGTCCTACAATCCCCTCAGAATGAAAAAGACAGCAGAGAGGGTCCATGTTGTCCTCGCTAGATAAAGAGTTCCAGAGTTTAGGGGAAGCCACCGAAAAGGACGTCTCTTGGATCCGCAACCACCCATGCCTGCGATGGTAATGGGACTGACTCCTGAGGAGCTCATAGCTCAAGCAGGCTCATATAGGGAGATATAGTTTGTGAGACAGCCAGACCTAAACCCTTTAAAGTCTTTATAGGCTATGGAAAGCACTTTGAATTGTTTTGGTCCTTGTAAGACAACTCAATTAACACCAGTGGAATGCTGATAGTTTCCAATTTCTGGCTTTTGTGGCAGGATACCTGTTTGTTCGACAGATGACCTCAAATGAGGCATGCTAAGCAAACCATAGAGATATTAGGGCTGGAATGGAATTCAGAGCAGGCCCAGCTAGAACTCATGCTGTCTGGAGGAATGCTGGGAGTTGTAGCCCAAAAGATAAGTTTTCCAAGCTCTGGCTCAGCCTGTGATGACCTTTGAAGAAGCATTTAGTGAGTTAAATTGCTGAATTGGCAGTACAAACACTTGGATGAACCAAGTCTTTCAATAGTGAGGAAATAGCATTGTAGTGAGAAATGTTTTGGATGACCAAAATGGGCAGAGGTCTGGAAAATATGCCCTATGAGGAGTGGCTTAGGGAGCTGGATATGTTTAGCCCAGAAAAGAGAAGGTTAAGAGGTGAAATGATAGCCATGTTTAAATATTCAAATGGATGTTATATGGAGGATGGAAGTTTGTTTTCTGCTGCTCCAGCCCCAAAAATAGGCTTAAAAATTTGCAAAGCTTTATTCAGGAAACACTGGAGTAAAAGTTGCACATTCTGGCCATTGCCAAAACTAAAAGCCTTATTGGAATTGCAGCGTCTTATAAGCATTAACATTACAAATGTGCACATATGAGGCTCTTATTTGCCAGCTAATTAAAACAACTCCTTTTCCCAGGCTGGCTTCCCACTCACTGGTGTCCTGGGCTTGTGTTGCCTTTGTTCTCTTCCTTATCCAGGTTCACTATATCAACATACTCTTATTCCCAAAACACAGGTTTTTTTCTCTTTTCTTGTTCAGTTTCCATCATTCCCTCCAGCCTCTTTTACATGGCAAGCAACAGAACACTACATGTATTACATAGAATCAGTAAATCACTACTGAAGGCATTACCTGGCAGCAAACAGCAAATAACCTGGTATGGTAGTGCATGATGAGGTACAGAGTGTTATATGAAAGCAAACATCAAAATACTACATGTAGCTAGGTTGGCATTAGGATACTACAGCAGGGAAAGCAAAGTGACCTGACAGACATGGAGCAATGGATTCAAGATAAAGGAAAAGAGATTCCACCTAAACATTAGTAAGAACTTCCTGACTGTAAGAGCTGTTTGACAATGGGATACGCTGCCTTGGAATGTGGAGGAGTCTTCTTTTTTGGAGGGTTTTAAACAGAGGCTGGATGGTCATCTGCTGAGTGCTTTGATTATGTATTCCTGCATGGCAGAGTGCTGGACTGGAGGGCCCTTATGCTCCACTTCCAACTCTGTAATTCTAGGATTCTAGCCATGCAGTTAGGCATCTTTGGGTGGTACATTTGTCAATGTCTTCAATATATCACCTTGTTCGTGGGGACTGTAGAAACAGCCATGATGCAGTATTCCCCAGTGCACCATGGGACACAACCAAGCCAAGCAACATCTGAGTGTGGTCAAGATGGCAAAAGTTATTATTGGAAAACGCACAAGCTAGGAGAGCTGAGTCTTCAAGGAAGGACAGGATTCTTATACCACCTGTCCTCTTCCCCTTGCTGAATTGAGTACGAACTACTTTTGCTCTTTGAACTTAGTCTGCAGTAGTTGAAGTAACCCAGGGACAAATGAGGAAGGTGGGAGGAGAAGTGAGAAACTGCGAAATTTTAAAAGAAATTGAAAAAGTGTCACATCTTGGATAACTTGGCTCACAAACTTCACTCAGATTTAGAACAGAAGCATTTATTTGGAGCAAAACAAGCAACACAGCAACTTTCCTAAGAAGTTGCTGAGACTAACATATATTGGATAGTTAACCTTGCGATACACATTTCAGCATGCATAACTGTGATTAGTGAAAGTCATAAATGTCACATCATCCCACCCATACAAGCACTCTCTCAGACCCTCCATTATTTATATATCTTTCATCCTTGAAGCTAGAACAAAATTTTTGTCCTCTTATCTTTCACTGCCAGTTCCCATAACACCTTCCTGATAGTTTTTGCACTTCCCCTTCTGCTCTTCTTCCTTCTTGCCCAGATACAAAGCAGCAATTAACAGTCAAGCAATTAAACTTTTTGTGCCCTGGAATACCTTATAAATTCCAAACAGATACTTAGGTCATTTCCGCACTACAGTGTTAAAGTGCTGCTATTCCACTATTAACCTCCTATTGAATTCTGGGGTTTGTAGTTTAGGGAGGGGCACTTCAGATTCTCAGCCAAAGAGCTCTTTGGTCTCAGTAAACTACAATCCCCAGAATTCCACAGGGCATTGAAAGTGGAATAGCAGCACTTTAACACTGTAGTGCGGAAATGGCCTTAGTTACAATTAGCAATTGACAATTGATACTTGGTAGTGCCTTAGCCATATCTAAGCTAGCAAAGCCATTCTAATTACATATACTGTTACACATCCAGCAGGATACTTATAACAGAAGCCATGCATCCTGACAGATGACAGAGTATTAATTGGTACTATTCCTGCCAAATTGGGATATAGCCTGTATTGTTTCCTAAGTGGGCCTACATTTTTGAATTACCTACATTTTTGAATTAAAATTCATACTCTCCATTTTAGTAATGTTAACAATGATGTGGATGTGATCACGTCTACCTGGAAGAAGAAGGCTCAAGCAGCAACAACCAAAGAACTCACGCTGCAGCTGCTCCCAGCAACTGTCTCTCTGAATGGCTGCTTTGAGAATGTCTGGCACTGGGCATTGGGCATCCCCCCTAACTGTCCTAAATTGGTAGGTCAGTCCTGATCCCCTGTTATCCTGTTCTTTAAATGCCCTAGTTTCTCTCTTCTTTTTCCACTTCCCCCCTTCATCCTCCACTTACTTCAATTGCTGCAAACTTAGTTCAAAGTGCAAATGTAGTTTGTACTTAATTATCTCAGTCGGAGAAGAGGAGAGGAGGGAATGGACTCTTGCTCTTTCCATGGGCTCAAGCAAAAGCAAACTGCTGCAGCCTCTCCTAACCCATCTGTTCTTCCTCATTAATATTTTTTGAAATAATGATCACACTCTTAATGTTGCTTGGCCACATATATCCTAGGTTTCATCTGTGAAATCTTGGAGGGTATGAGAATTTTATCCAGGATTGGGACCTAGATAGGAGACAAAAAGCTGACAGGGAGGGCACCGTGCTTTTGAACATGTCACTGAACATTTCTGTGGCAGGAGAAGCCATCAGTGTGGGGAAACACATACTTACCAAATGATAGTTACTCCGGATTCAGAAATCTAGTGAAACAGTTCTATCGTCTTCTGTATACCCTGTGACTCAGGTACTATTGATTTTGGTAGGAGCTCATTTCAGCTAATTTATTCTGCACCTGACCCTGTGTTTTGGGTGAAGACTGAAGAAGGAGTTCCATTTATTTGTCGTAGAGCTCTTGCCAATCTATTTGATTGGACAATCCTGAATTCTTATGTTATGGCAAGGGGCAGAAAGCTTCTCTGTGTATGTCCTTTCTCTACACCTTGGAACACTTTATAAACCTTCATTATGTCCTCTGTTTGAAAGAGTTATCTCAGGGATTTTGATAACTCATGCAAGGAAGCGTGTCTGAGGCCATTTCCGCGCTACACTCTTATAGTGCTATTATTCCACTTTCAACATCCTATGGAATCCTGGGGTTTGCAGTTTAGGGAGGGGCACTTAGAATTGTCAGCCCGAGAGTACTTCGGCTTCAGTAAACTGCAAACCCGAGAATTCCACAGGATGTTGAAAGTGGAATAAATAGCATTATAACAGTGTAGTGCAGAAATGGCCTATGTCCTGATCCCACCACTGAATAAGCAAAGTCTTGTCTCACTAGAGCTTGGAAATGCTACTTTTTTTGAACAACAGTTCCCAGGACATTCTAGCCTACATTATGGAAGATGTATTCAAACACAGTAACTTTTCTAAGCTGTGATCAGAACCCACTGACCCTCAGAGAAAAGCTTTCAGGGCAGGCTGGAACCTCAGCATCTGATGCCATTCATTTCCCCATACCACGGATTCCATGGCTTTGAAAAACTACAAAAGAGGCAGGAATCCAACAGGCAAAGCTATGTGGAAGCACAGCAGTGGGCCCGTTTTAACTAGGGGGGAGCAGAGTGAATAGGGTGATTCTGAAAGCCACATACCTTTAGAAATACCAAGGAAGTAACTGGTACTGCATTTTTGATGCCTTAGTTTCCTGTCTGCCAGAAAGAATTTATGGCTGCTTTTTCATGCTTCCTCCCCCGGGAGCTAAAATGGAGAGCGCATTAAAAGATGCTAAAATCCTTGCATATAGTGCAGAAGTGGGGCAAGGAAGAGGAAGAAGGGAGGGAGCTGCATCTTCGCCTTCTTAAGTTATTCTTCCCTCCCAAGCCACAGTTAATAAGTAGAAACTCTTTGCAGAGTAAGGGACCAAGAGGCTTTCATTACTTATTTATGAAGAGCGCCTCATTGGGTATGTAGCTGCTGGAGTGGGTTTTTCCACTTGCAGGACTCCCTCAGTCACGCAATGTTGGTGGATGGGGAAGGCTGCTGTCAAATCGACCTTTCTTGATGATAGCCAAGGTGGGGCTGCATTAAGGTGGATCAGAATGCAGGAAGTGGGACAAACAATCACAATTCAGGATTGGTGGGAAGGAAGCACTGTGAGCCACAATCTGAATCAGGCCTTAGACTCTGCTCCCTCCATGATTTGTTTTTAATGTTGTGTATATCCACATTAGGTTATGATATCATTTCAGTAACTTCCATAGTATCAGCTTGTGGAATCCTAGGATCTGTAGTTTTGTGAGGTCATTAGGATTCTCTGTAGTTCAGGGGAGTTCAGTAGAGCATACCCTCCAACATATAACAGATGAAGATTGGGATGTATGTGGCCATGCAACATCAGAGTGTAGTCAAGATGGCAAAAGTTATTAATGAGGAAGAACACACAAGCCAGGGGAGAGTGCAGGAGTTTGCTTTTGCCTGAGCCTGCTGGGAAGGACAAGATTCAACCCTCTCTTCTCCCCATGCAGAATTAACTGGGTACAAAACTACTTTTGCACTTTGAATTTAGTTTGCAGCAGTTGATGTAACCTGAGGACAAAGGGGAAAAGTGGGAGTCAGAGAGAGGAACTGGGACACTTTAAAGGTGGCTGAAAACGTGGCACAGTACAGGATTCATCAGGACTGTTGGAAAGTATGCTAGAGAATTCTGTGTACCATCCTGAACTATAACTGCCAGGATTCTGTAAGATGGAGCCAAGACAGTTAAATTGATATCAAAGTGCTATGCTTGTGCATTGTGGAAAAATCGCAAGTCAGGGCTGTCCAAAGGTATTTTGCTGCCTGAAATAAAGGACAAGATGGCACCCCTACCCAATATGCAAAAGGTAACTAGACTCCTACCTGAATACTGGCAAATGAGGAGTGCAATCTACCATATCTGAGGGTAGCAGGCCAGTTGCAAGGAACAAAGCAAGTTGCATGTGGCAGATACATACATACACAGACCTCTAATGGCCAGATGGCTAAGAAGAAACAGCTAAAGACTTCTGTTTCCTGCTGTCCAGTATCTGCTGCTTGAGGTGGTTTTCTCACTCTGTCCAGGAGTAGGGATGGCCCTGTCACTGTCCCTCTGTGCAACATTTTGAAGCAGTGTTTCAAGTAACAGTACTTCCAAACACACACAGAAAGAGGGTATCCCAGGGAAATTCCTCTGGGATCAATTTCTTAAAGGGAAGGGCTATATTTGGTCCATTTTTCAGAGGTCCTCTTTCCCAAGCTAGGCCTGTGGTAAGTCTCTTTGAGTGGTTTTCTTCCATTGTAGCGTTCCCACATGTTTCATTTGTGGCAGCTTCTTAGAAGCTCTATTAATCTCATGGTGCTATGTGGTTGCTGCCTTGGCACTGAGAACCTTTTGGGACTGGATACGAAATATGCAATGGAAGTGGAATAATTTCAAGCTGGGGTGGGTCCATTTCTTTCAAAAATATAAAATAGATAGGGGTGTCCATCCTGCCATCGCATATTACTCTGGGTTAGGGATCCTCCCTGCAGTCTCAGGTGTTTGTGCACAGCTGCAGTAGCAGTTGCTCTGAAATGTATTACTCCAGAGAAATCAGGATTGAGCCTATCTGGTGCTGAAATTGGCCAAGTCTTGGCTCAAAGCACCCTCATTCTTCCCAGGACAGCTGGAGCAATTTGCTCTGCAAACATTTTCTTGCAATTGAGAGCACACAAGTAGAAACCAAGCCTGGCACACACCAGACTGGATTCACCATTATGCTGAGCATGCCACAGAAGTGGCAACCTCAGCTAAATCAGCCTCCTCAGGCTGTAACAGTTAATTACATAGGAGTTCCACAGTCTTCCAGCTCGCTGCATGAATTCCTTTTCAAAATTCTCTGCAGTTTAAGAAGATGGTGTTTATCAAGCTGATGTTTTGTGAAACAGAGGAAGGAGATGAGAACTTTTCAATTTGTGGTTTTCCAGAAGGTGTTCCCTAAAACCCTGGAGTACCTCAAATGCTCATCAGAGCAATTCAGGAGAGATGAGCAAAGGCAGACAAGATTCCCACAAAGATCATTTGCCTGACATTACCCCTGTTCCCCTGCAACATGTAGTGCTGTGCTTTGAGGTTTTGCCCCTTTCTAAGAGTACCTTCTCTGTTCTCTCAGGATAAGGAAGACCCTGTGGGTCAGTTCGTCTTAACATCAACTCTGACTGATGGTGACTCTTTCACTGGGCTTTCTTTGTAAGATCTATTGAGATGAAGTTTACCATTGCCTTCTTCTAAAGCTGAGAAAGTGTGACTTGCCCCAGGTGCCCCCCCAGTGGGTTTCCATGGCCAAGCAATGATTCATACCCTGGTCTTCTGAAATCCTAAACCAACACTCTAACCACTCTTTAAAAATATGGTTTTCCTAGCAAAATTTATTCAGAGGAGGTTTTCCGTGACTTTCCTCTGAGACTTGAAAGAGTGTGACTTTTCCAAGGTCTCCCAGTTGCTTTCCATGGCTGAAGGGAGATTCAAACCCTGAGTCTTAGTTCAACACTTAAACAACACCACACTGGCTCTCTGTGGGCCAAGGCAGATTGCTAGAAATAGGGACCTATATGGCGGAATTAAAAGAGTCTACACTGTCATTTAACAGGATTCTCATCACCCTCACAAAACTACAGGGTGGTTTGAAGGGTAGCCATGACAGGTAAACTAGTGTAACACCAACATGTACATTTGGAGAGCAGATATATTCTGCTGAGATGTCTATAGTGTTTTCCAAAATCCTTTGCAGCTTGGGGGGCTTAGACAGCGCAGAAGACGAATTAATAGAGAAAGTGTTCCACAGCTATAAGAAGCTAGGTGAAAAAAACTGGATTATGATATGAGGAAATGCTTATACTGCACTATTCTTAAATGGCAGAGGCCTTCCGAGAATCAATAGACCCTTTGGCCAAAGTTGGGGATCTTTTAAGGCTGATTCAGGGCTCTACTGCAACTGCACTGACTACTTGGGGTAGTCCGTGGCAGACTTAATATTTTAGATTTGCCCCACATTTTTTTTATTTTTTGAGCTTTCAGGGGTAACCCTAACAGCAGTACTGAAAAATCCCTGAGGTTGGTTCCCACCCCTCCATCCCATGTGGGGGATTCAATTTTCCCCACTGTCACCCCGCACATTAAGATATTTAGCACTGATGGGTCTCTGCTTCTACGAGGCATTCAACGGTTCCTATTTTGCTCTTGGCGATTCATAAATAGTATTGATTTTTTTGTTCTCCCTAGCATTTCCATTTTGGAGGAAGAGCCAAATGGTGCCAGGGTGGAGGAAGGGACTCCTTTTTAATATTGCTTCCCCTGCACTGTAACTTACTGGAAGATTTACATATGGGGAGGGGGGAGGGGATTGCTGTGTCAGCCCCCTGAACTAAGATGCAAAGGTGGTATCTTTTCTGTTGTTTTGTATCATCACATATATTGCTTGCGTCTGCGTCTCCCAGATGGCGTTATGAATTTTTGCAACCATGGAATTTATAATTATGTTCCAGCACTGCTGATTAGCCGCCCTAATATTTTTTAGCTCATGGAATTTATAATTATGTTCCAGCACTGCTGATTAGCCGCCCTAATATTTTTTAGCTCAGTGTCTAAGAAAGGAAAGGACAAAGGGGGTGGAGCTGAAGGGGTCCCAAATCTGCGATTTTGTTGTTGTTGCAGTGTGCCTTCAAGTCATCTCAGACTTATGGCAACTGTAGAGGCAAACTGATCATGGGGTTTTCTTAGTAAGATTTGTTCAAAGGTAATTTGCCCTTGTCTTCTCTCAGTCTGAGAGAGTGTGATTTGGCCAGGGTCAGTCAGTAGGTTTCCATGGCTGGGTGGAGATTCAAATCCTGGTCTCCCATTAACACCATACTGGCCCCTGCTGGTATTTTACCATCTTACAAACCCATCCAGAATCTTCAGTTCTGGGAACACAAGTACAAACTGGTCCGAATGGAAGTTTTCCCACCACCCTGCTCAGTAATGATAGTTGCTCAACTGTGAGGGGAGAAATACCCTGTGTATATTTGGCAACTCTGTGCCTTATAATAATTTCTGATGTCCCTAGTCTTGATGTTGAAAATGGATTCCTGAACTGAGCCTGGACACAAGGGTTAATTATTCGTCCCACCTGGTTCAAATATAGCCTCCTTGCAGCTCTTAAGCCAGAGGTAATGTTGCATAGTGGTTAGAGCGCTGGGCTTGCTGGTTGAGAGGGGCATATTCTAATTCCCAGTCAGCTATGAAACTCACTAAGTGACCTCGGTTTGGTGATTTTCCCCTTTTTAGCCTGATCTGCCTCATAGAGTTGGGAGGATGTAGTGGGGGAAAGGAAAGGTAGATACTGAAGTTAATTAATGAAGGAAAGAGGAATATAAATATGACTAAGGCCATTTCCGCACTAGCCTCTTATAGCGCGATGATTCCACTTTCAACATCCTCTGGAATCCTGGGGTTTGCAGTTTCGGGAGGGGCCAGCTGGCTATAACATCGCGCTATAACAGGCTAGTGCAGAAATGGCCTAAGAGATGATAAATAAACCTGTCTTCACTCCATCTGCCCACTGGCCAACAATAAGTAAAATGGCCTTTTGTCTCTACCACAAATTCCTCAGCTCCTCTCTGCCATAGGAAGAAAACAGTATCTGGGGAGAGTGCTAAACTTGTGACGATGAGGTCCAGAATGTAAGAACTCTTAGGGAGCAGGGAGATGTCCGTGCCTCCCGTGCTTAAGGCCGGTCCTACTATTAGGCAGTAGGAAGTAGTTGCTTCAGGCAGCCGAAGCTGGAAGCTGGCAGCAAAATTCTGACACTGTGTACCACACAGCTTGCCTGCGTCCCCTAAAGTAGCCTTCAGGTGAAATGAAGAATATTGTCTCATTGTCGGTACTGAGGAAAGATTCGCCCAGGCAGCACTTCTACTCAAATGGAATAGGATGCCATCTTTGCTTCAGGCAGCAAATACCTTAGACTGGCCCCTGCTTATACTTTCTCCTCAGTGCCATAGCAAAATCAGTAGCTGTGCTGAGAGAGTAGGATGTGGCAGAGTAGGGAGTGTGCTGGATAGGAGCAGAAGCATGCGTTCAACACCATTTGTGTATTAGGGTTGCCAGGCCCTAAGATTTCAGGGCAAAACCCAAGACCTAGGGATGGCCTCACTTGTGATATCACAGGGGATGGACCCTGGTGATGTCACATGAGTGATGTCACAAGGGGTGGGCCTTGGTGATGTAATTAACCATGATATTTTAAGCATAATAGCGTTGCCCGACTGAAATCCTGGAACGGCTCCTATACCTTTAAAAGAGGGAATTTCAGTTGATGTTGCTTGTCATGCAACCAGGTAACAAGGGATTCCTGCTGAAATTCCTTCTTCTACACAGCTATTAAAGGTACAAGGACCCCTTCCAGTTTTTGTCAGAAAAGGTTGGACCAAACCTCGAGAAAAATACTTTGTGATGTAAGTGTAAATGTCATGTTGCTTTAATTGCTTTAATTGTTAAGTGCACCTGTGGAAAGGAATGTGAGTCGAGCTAATTTGTTCTGAGTCAAGCTGATGAGCACCAGGTGCAGCCAATGCAAGGGCTGGCCAGGATTGGCTAGGTGTCTGTATAAAGGTAGCACAATCCCAGCCAACAACTGCACATGTTGCCTCATGCATGTTGCTGGAGGCTCTGCCGGAAAGAGCAAGCTAGATATGCTGGATTGCCATTGGGACTTTGTAAATATTGTATATATTTTGTAACAAAGAATAAAGAGCCTCCACATTGGAAGATTACAAGCTGAGTGGGTGAGTGTTACTGGCTTAGTGCATTTGTTGCTAAAGGTGTTCTCTGCAGCTTGGCATGCTTTGACAGCTGTGTGGAGCTATCTCTGCTTATCCATATAGAGTTTTTCTTGGCCAACTGTTCTTTATTTTCCCCCTTGTTCTCAGGACCCTAAGCACACAGAGTAGTGCCATTCAAACCAACAGCAAACCAAAAATACCAGGTCTAACAACTTCGGAAAATTTAAGTACACATACTTTTCAGGATGGTACCTTCACCCTGAGATTCCTCCTCTTAGCTGTGTGGGCTAGAGGAGGAGTCTAGACCCTGAGACCTGGCAAGGTTTGTGTGTGTATCTTTCTCACAAACATGAGTGGGTAACCATGTTCATCTTTCAGAAAAAAACAACAACCAAGTATCTTGTGACACCTCAAAAATTAGGAGTTTTATTTGGCCCCAGCCATCTGGCTGCTGTTCTTGAAAGCTTATGTCACCAACACCTCAGTGGTTATGGTGCCACCAGGCTCTTTGAAGATTTCTCTCAGCGTTGACGATTTCACACAGCCTTTTTATGAAGATAAAGGGGAGGCAGTCAAAGGCAGCAAGCACACCTTCCACAGCAGTTTGGAGGAAAATCAATTAATTAATAAATCACTACCGGAGAGCTGGGAGAAATGGGAAGCAGTTACAGGCCTCTGTCCCTCCCAAACTTCTTCCCCTCCATTCTTCTTGTTTCCTAGTACTTTTGCTGGGCAGAGGATGGGGTGGCTCCACAGTTACTAGGCAACCACAAGATGCTATGCCTTCTTTCTCTCTCTCTCTCTCTCTCTTTCTTTTAAAATTAAATACGCATCCCTTTTCTCAGTGCAGGACCCAAGGCTGCTTACAACATGAATGAAAACTTGATACAACAGAAAACCAATCAATTATATCTATGAGCCACTTTTTAAAAAATAACCTATTGTGGTAAAACCAAGTGCTGAATGAAACAATCTAGAAGCATTTCAAAACATAATGAGGAAGAAGATGAAGATGCAACACACACATGTTTTGAGAAAGACAGAGGGAGAGTGACCAGTTAATGGCCAAAAGTCCATTTTGAGCAAAGAGCCTTTTCCTCTAACAGTGAGGGCAGAGCAGAGAGGAAGCCAAACTGTGGAGGGGAGTTCCACAGTCTGTCAACAGATGCTCCAAGTTTGGCAGAGACAAGTTGTCTGCTTTTAACATGTCCCAGTTTCTCTCTCTTTCTCCCATTTTCCCCTTTCTCCTCTGCATTGGTGCTGAGTTCAAAGTACTAGAGTAGTTTGCACACAATTAACTCAGCAGGGGGAGAGGAGAAAAGAGGGCAGAATCTTGCCCTTTCCTGTAGGCTCAGGAAAAGTAAGTTACTTCAACCTCTACTAACTTGTATGTTGCTTTCCCATTAATAACTTTTGCCTTCTTGATCATACGCTCCTTGGCCACACACATCTTGGTTTTCATCTGTAAAATGTGGGAGGATATGGCAGCCACCAGAACAAGTGTGGTGTAAGTGCTTTGAGCATTGGATGACCGTTGAGACGAGGTTTAAAAGCGCATTCAACCACGGAAGCCCACTGCGTCACTCTGGACTAGTCAAACACTCTCAGCCTCAGAAGAAAGCAAAGGTAACCCCCTCTGAACAAATTGTGCAAAGAAAACTCAGTGATAGGTTCATGTGGTTCACATTAAGGTCATCATAAGTTGGAAACGGCAGATCAAGTGGTTTGGGCATTGGACTATGACCTTGGAGACCAGGGTCTGATTCCCCATTTGACCATGGAAACCCAGTGGGTGATCTTACGCAGGTCACATATTCTCCCCCCCCGCAAGGAAACCCTGTGGTAGGTTCGCCTTGGGGTTGCCATAAATTGGAAATGACCTGAAGGCACACAACAGTGCAACAATAGCAATAGCAATAATAGCAATAGCATTTTTTTCTATACCGCCTATCAACTAGTGTTATCTAAGTGGTTTACAATGTATTTTAGCTAATTGCCCCCAACAAGCTGGGTACTCATTTTACTGACCTACGAAAGGGTGGAAGGCTGAGTCAACCTTGGAGCCTGGCAGGATCGAACTCACAACCTTGTGGTTGCAGTACTGGCATTTAACCACTGCGCCACCAGGGCAGGCTTGAAGGCACACAACAACAACATGTCAGCAACCAAGAAGACCCTCTTTCTTGCCCTCAGCCAACATACCTGTATAGGTGGTGAGACCAAAATAAAACCTTCCTGTAACCAAGGATGAACAATGCCTCATTTTTCCCATTAGATACCCAAAACTTGGAGCCACATGTAAAAATAGTGGTTGAGAATGAAGATCTCAGATAGGGTTGCCAGATCTCAGGACAAGGGAAAGGAATCTCCAGGGGAGAGAGCTCCTTTTGAGAGGTACGTGTCTGTATTCTTCCTTCGTTAGATTTGATGTTTCTCATATAAATGGTGACCGCTATGGTTGATGCTTAAGGTTGATGCTTAAGTTAACAACATTACTAGGATTGCCCCATGACATCACAGGTAGTTGTCTCTGTGTCTCAGGTTTTGGTCTTGAATTCCCTTGGCCCTAGGATAACACTGTCACATCAACCTTAGTTTGAAGGTTGGGATTTGGGATTAAGGAATAGGGCACCTGTGAGGGCAGGGATTACGGAATAGGGCACCTGTGAGGGCAGCTTGGTCCAAGAGTTTGTTTTTCAGTTCTAGAACTGAATTTTTCCATCCTTCCACAAAATATTTTTTCAAGTTCTCCATTCATTCCCCAGTAAGTTTCCTTTATTTTAGCTGCCAAATTTTGTGGAACAAAACTCAATGCTATTGTTTAACCATTGTTAAATAACAGGACCCTTCTTGACCTACTACAAATTATGCAGAAATCTACCAGTAGATCCCAATCTACCTTCTGTCCTCATATCATCATCGTCACCACCACCACCACCATGATGCCACTTTCCGCCTAATCTGGCAGTTTACCAAAAACAAACCAACCCTATTTTTAAAAAATGACCTCATAACAAAAGTTTAAAATATAATTAGGCAATCCATAAAATTAAAAGCCATTAAAAGCATAACCCGCTTTGGCCCGTGAGCTGGCTGTGGAACACACTCCGGGAAACTGATGGCGCTGTCCCACAACGCTCTTGCTACCCTGGCACAACTGCCCACTTCAGAGTTACACAATGGGGACAGCTTAGCTCAATGTCCTGGGAGTTGGAGGGGACTCAGTTGGCCAGTGTACCTTCTGTTGTGATATGTCCTCCGGAAAATCGTTTGCAAAGGAATTGGAAAGTGGCGCCATGGCAGGCGGCTCTGAATCCCTGCCCAGGGAGTGCCGCACTGCAGCGAGTTAACAATGGAAAGAAATCTGAGGCAGACTGGCACTCACATCCACTGTCCCTAGGAACAATGCCCTTTAGGTGGCCAGGGGCCAGTCGTATTCTCTCCTTTTTACCCACCTCGCAGGGTTGTTGTTAGGATAAAATGAAGCAACTGCTACATGTTTATACACTTATTATTTAAATACTCTATCTCACCCTTTATCATGGGATTACATTTATTATTTAAATACTCTATCTCACTCTTTATCATGGGATTTCAGGGTGGCGTACAATATATAAACAATTTAAAAGACTTCCAGTTTAAAAACCATATATAATTGAAACAAGAAATAAAACACATTAAACAAGACAGCTGTTAGAATAACTTTAAAAGCTACAACATAACCGCCGATATTTCACAGATGAAAAACAGGTCACATGTAGTCAGGCAATATTGTCACGTGGACAAGATGGCAAAAGTTATTAATGAGGAAGAACAGGCAAGAGAGGCTGCAGCAATTTCCTTTTGCCTGAGTCTACTGGAAAGAGTAGGATTCCCTCTCCTCTCCCCCAACCATTGAGTGAATGGAGTACAAACTGCTTTTGTCCTTTGCACCCCATTGACAGCAATTGATAAAGGTCTGGGGAAAATGGGGAAAAGGAGAGGAGGGAAAAGAAACTGGGGCATTTTAAAAGCAGCTGAAAAAGTGGGACAACAGCAGGATTAATCAGGACTCTCCTTGTCAAATCAAGATAATCAGAGGGTATCCTAAAATAATTTTAAACCATGTACATGTACACTTTGAAGTAAATTGATCACTAGATGCCTTAATGAGAAGTCATATTTTTGCCTTGGTGCTGGCAAGAAAGTAATACTGGCACCAGCTGGGGGTCCGAGGGAAAAGCATTCCGCAATAGGGATGTCATAATTGATTAGGCTTTCTTCCAAGGTCTCCCACTATGGCCATTTCCACACTAGCCTGTTATAGCGCGATGATTCCACTTTCAACATCCTATGGAATCCTGGGGTTTGCAGTTTCGGGAGGGGCCGTCCGCGCTATAACAGGCTAATGCAGAAATGGCCTATATATGGCACTTTCAGCTCTGAGCAAGGCATAAAAGCACACAAATGACCTATAGCACACAAAATACTTCTTGAGAACACTGGAACCACCTGACTCTCTTTCCCAGATCTTGGAAAAGATTACTTTTTAGACTATAACTCCCAGAAGCCCCCAAACCAATTCCCTCTAATTCATGGTAGTCCAAAAAGGTAACTTTACCAAGTCCTGCCTGGATGTTTCCTCTTGAAGTCTTTCCTTTTGAAGTCAGGCGGCCCCTCCCAAAACTGCAAACCCCAGGAATCATCGCACTATAACAGGCTCATGCGGAAATGGCCATAGAACTCAGTCTGGGAGTCTGCTTTCAGTGTCTAAGGCCATTTCCGCACGAGTCTGTTATAGCGCGATGATTCCGCTTTCAACCTCCTATGGAATCCTGGGGTTTGCAGTTTAGGGAGGGACCTCAAAGGCCTCTCCCTAAACTGTTCACCCCAGGATTCCACGGGATGTTGAAAGTGGAATAATAGCACTGCAACAGTCTAGTGCAGAAATGGCCTAAATGGCATATTACAGTGAGGATTATTCTTATTCTGGCCTCACACAGAGTGCATTCCCGGTGTGACTGGGTAACTGCAGCTTCATGCCAGAATAGACAGCATCTAGGAAGGCAGGCCAGCTTCCTCATGTGAAACTCCTCTTTTTTTAAAATTAGCCAGTGACATTCATGAGGACTAGAAGCATATTGTAAAAGCCAAAAACCCAAGAGTCGCCCATTTTCATCTATATTTGTTAGCCATATTCTGTTCTCCATTGCACCCTCATTAATGGTAATGGTAGCCTTTGGTGATGTAAGAAGGATGGTATATTAGAGGCAGTGGAGTACAGTTGGCCCTCCATGTTCACTAGGATTAGAGGTGCAGGAGCCTCGCAGAAGTGGGGAAATTATCAATATCAAAATGAACAGGGGGAGGGCCGAGGCATGGTGGAGAGGACAGGCACCCAAGGTCCAAACCAGGGCCATTTCCGCACTAGACTGTTAATAGCGCTATGATTCCACTTTCAACATCCTATGGAATCCTGGGGTTTGCAGTTTCCGGCGCCTCCCAAAACTGCAAACCCCAGGATTCCATAGGATGTTGAAAGTGGAATCATCGCACTATAAGACTGTAGTGTGGAAATGGCCCAGGTCAGGGAAAGAAGAAGGAAGGAGAGTTAGCATGGTGGCCCTATACTATCTGTCTCACACCCATCTCCTTCCTTGAGTGGGGGGGACATTGGGAGAGGGTTTGGGCTGCAAACTATCCTTTGATGGCCAGACAGTGGCTAGTAGAGGAGGCGGAGGACGACCAGAAGTGAATTTGAAGGGGCTGCACAGCCTGATTAGACCCACCCAGAGGGAAGGCCCCAGAAAAGAAGCACCTAAGGAAGGGGAGCCAGGGGCTGAATAAATTCACAGATAATCAAATTCATGAAAGTCAAACCCCCAAATGTAAGGGCCAACAGTATTTAATTCATCTTTGGAGCAGATGAAACCCTGCCTTGCAAGCAGAGAAGAACACAGACCTCTGTTATCCTTCCCTTCCCTTCTTATTTTTCTTTTTCCTCATCCTAAACACCAGGCTTGGGTTTGTTTGTTTTTCTGTTTTAATTCCTTGCTGCAGTGATCAACCTGCCAGATCTTGAAGTGCAACCCTCACTTCCCCATCCCCATCTCCTTCCACCAACCCTGCCAGGAATCTCTGTATTTGGGACAACTGTCAGAAAGAATTTAAAAGAACAAAACTGAAGAGAAAGCCATCCTTCCCTCTCTTCCAAAAGAAGAAGAATCAAGGAGTGAGAAATTGAGGGGAGGTTGAAGGCCTTTTTTGAGGTGCATTGCAGTCATCTTACTCCCCTAACACTTTGCCTTCATCACCTGAAAAATACAGGGAGAGAAGGAGGAGAGAGTGGGGGAGGTGATATTAATTACCAGGACGTTCATTAAGAGGATGGAGGGCAAAGATGAGGATTATTGGCGACATGGTGGCGATGGAGAGTGGTACTATCCTCCCCCCATCCTACGCGCACACACACCACTCTCCTTTCCTATGAGAAAGCTGGGCAAAACGCCAGGCAAAAAAGCCTTGGGCCAAAGCCAACTTTTCAAGCTGAAACCGAATTTCACAGTAGCAAATCCATAGGGTATTTATTGCTGATGTAATGGATGGTGGGACAGAGATGGGAAGGGCACGGATGCGTATGTTTGGGAAGAACTAGGAAAGCAGAACTGAACCAAGGAACTGTGTTGTCTGGTTAAAGCAGCTCAAAGAAATTAGACTCTGAGGTTCATAAGGACTAGAAGAGTCGGGATGAAGAGGCAAACCTGAGTTTCTCATTTCTGCCTGAACTGGTGGAACCTGCCTTCATTGTTTCTTCCCTTCCCAGGAACTGGTAATCAGAGAAGTACAGAGGATCTGTTTAACAGACATTCATTAACCTCTCTTTATTGTGAATCCTTTTTTTTTTAAGGCCATCCAGCAATTAGAGGGAAATAATCCTAAATGGGATAATGGGCTAGGAACAGAGAAAGCAAGGCCAATAGCTAATGGTGTTGGTGTATTTTGAGAAGATGGATGAAATCCCCCGAGATCCTACAATGAAGATTCATTGGCCTTAACAGAACTGGATAAGGATGAAATCTGTACTTAGAAGCTGTACTAATATATGAAGCAACGAGGAGGTAACTCTAGATATGTTTAGATGTCTTTCCTCCTCACCCCCAGCGGCACTGATGCAAAACTATCAGATCTTCTCACTGCACACTGTTTGGAATATCCATGGCCTGGGATTGTGGTCTTCATGTGCAAAGCAAGAAGAGTATGCCATCACAATCTCTTGGAGAAGAAGAAGTAATCTGTGTCAAGGGATCTGAAAGATGCACTAGTCCTTAGGAACATAGACATAGACTCGCTAGTTCAGATTGCAGCACAGAATGTTTTGCAAAAATCCCAACAACAAGCCAGCCTTCAGTGGCCTGCCATAAATTGATCAGATATCCTACTCCTCATATATGGATTTGTGCATCGCAGTGTTGTAATGGAGCCAGAGCTCAAAGTTTCAAAGTGGTATGACTTTTTGATTAACGGGAATAATACCATTTATCACATCACCTTCTCTGGGCTATCAAACTTCCTCTGATCTGAACAGTAATCCTTGCCACAACCTCACCAGCTATGAACACAGAGGGAGGAGAAGGGAAGAAATGAATTTTCCCACCAGCAATTGATGTTTGTGTACAAAGTATTTTACTATATCTGCAACATATATGACCATGTAGATATTGCGTGTATATTACCATATACGGAATGAGAAATGCCAAACATCCCATCTGATTCAGAAAAGGAGAAGGCACCAGAGATCATGTTGCAATCATAAGCTTGCAGTAGTGGAGCCCACCAAAGATTTCAAAAAAGAATCAGCCTGTGCTTTACAGCAAAGCCTATGGATTACTCTAAAACAAATGGGTTTGCCACAACATTTGATTGTCTGACTTCTGCTTTGGACAAGAGGATACTGTCAGGTGAGAATCTGGAGAAACAGAATGGTTTTTAGTTGATGAGGGGTGCGTTTTATCACTTTTAAATTAATATGCAGAAGATGTGGAAGGTGGGATAAGCTTCAGAGGAAAGAGGTGTGAAAACTGAAGAGAGAAACATCAATAATTTAAGATATGCAGATGACACCATATTACCAACACTTAATAGCAAAGGCTTGGAACAACTGAAAGTTAAAGAAGAAAGTGCAAAACCAGAGTTACTGCTAAACATTTAGAGAGCAAAAATGATAAGCAAAGAAGATTTGTATAACTTTAAAGTGACTGATAAAAACATCAAAATTGTTCAAGATATTCAAGATCCTAAAATGTAAAGACAGAGATTGAACACCTAATTCAGGATTATCCAAATCATAGTTTTTGCAATTTCTATATGTGGTTATGATTGAAAGCTGAACAGTAAAAAAAGGCTGGCAGGAAGAGAATCAACACATTTAAAATGTATTGCTGGAGGAGAGTTCTACAGGTATGGTGGACCAGGGAAAAGACCAATAAAGGTATCTGAGAGCAAAGCAAGCCTGCACTCTCACTAGAGACCAATACGACTAAATTGAGGCTGTTGTATTTTGAACATATCATGAGACAATGTGACTCACTGGAAAAGACAATAATGCTTGGTAAAGTGAAAGGCAGTAGGAAAAACGGAAGACTGTACTACAGGTGAGAGTCACAGAATCATAGAGCTGGAAGAGACCATAAGGGGCATTGAGTCCAGCCTCCTGCCATGCAGGAATATACCGTCAAAGCATTACCAGCAGATAGCCATCCAGCCTCTGTTTAAAAACCTTCAAAGAAGGAGACTTTACCACACTCCAAGGCAGCATACTCCACTGTCAAACTGCTCTTACCATCAGGAAGTTCTTCCTAATGTTTAGATGGGATCTCTTTTTCTGAAGTTTGAAGCCATTGCTTCATGTCCTAGTCTCTGAAGCAGCAGAAAACAGGCTTGCTCCACCCTCCATATGATATCCCTTCAAATATTTAAACAAGCTATCATGTCACCTATTAACCTTCTCTTCTCCAGGCCAAACGTACCCAGCTCCTTAAGCCACTCCTCATAGGGCAAGGTTTCCAGGCCTTCTACTATTTTGATCACCCTCCTCTGGACATGTTCCAGTTTGTCAATCTCTCTCCTGAACTGTGGTGCCCAGAACTGGATGCACTACTGATTAAGCCAAGGAAGCCACAGCTGCCCTAAATTTGCAAGAGCTGAGAAGGGCTATTCATAACAGAGAGCCTTATTACACTACTCCTTACTCTGCTTTATTCCATTTCAAATCTTGTGAGCTTAGCTGATTGTTGACACTCTTTATTGCACCCTTGCCACATTAGTGCTTTAACAGTGTCATTAATACATTATTTTCATCCTCATTAAGGCATCGTTACTGACTCCTGTATCCAATCCTTTGCTTCATGATTAGTTCCTGTAGCTGTAATAGTGCCACTGCATTATGACTTCAGGACACTACGACACCATTACATCCTAACAATGTGAGATTTCCCTAGGAATCCTTGAGGGAAGGATTACCTAGCCAAACTCACACCACACCACAAATGGTTCTTGGGCAGAAGAAAGCACTATGAGACATCCACACCTGAACTGGTTCCTAAATTGTTATGTAAAAAGCGGCCATTAATGGATTATAATACATCATGCAACCTTTCAAAATGTGTTATAAGTGTAACAACAAATTTTGGGGCAGCTTGGTCTTGAACAGGGAATTAAGGCTCAGTAGCCAGCATAGTTTAGCAGTTTGAGCATTGGATTACAATGCTGGAGACTGGGGTTCAGTTCCCCAATGAGCCATAGAAACCCCACTGAGTGACCTCGGCCAAATTACAGCGGCAAAACCCTTCTGACCAACTACTTGCCAAGAAAACCCCATGAGAGGTTTGCCTTACAGTTGTCATACATTGGAAATGACTTGAAAGCACACGACCACAAAGCTCCTTCATATGGGGATGAAAACAACTAGAACAGCTTTGTTGATAGGAATCAAGACAGCTGCCTACATTTTTGACAGGGGTGTGCATAGCTATGAGGACAGTCTAGATAAGTGCCACTGTTTCAAAATCTGTTCCTACACCTTGGGGAGAGGAGGGGTAATGCCAGTTTGGATGCGTGTGCGTGATGGCTCTTGGTTTGGTTATGGATTAACATCCTATTTAGTTTATACAAGTTCCAAGGCGGTGAGAAGTCAAGAAGAGACAAGGTAAAGTAGTCAAATTATCACAAGCAACACAATGAAGCATCATTTGGCACCATCACTTCTGCCAGGTGAGGGGATTTTAGTGGAGCACTGTTCAGAGAGGAACAGAAATTATGAAAACCTTCTCTGATTTCATGCCTCTAATTTTAAATGGCATCCTGCAACATCCAGGGTGCTCTCCCAGCTCTGTGGCATTTTTACGCTGCTTCTCAGCCAGCAAGCGGGACGGCTTCCATAAAACTAGAGAATAAAGCCCATGCCTGGTGCCTTAGAACCTAAAAAGGGAAAAATTAAATAGGCAGGAAGAGAAAAAACAATCGAGTGGCTTTTCATCAGGGCTACTGGCCTGGCTTTCCACCTCATCCATACCTTTCAACTGTCTTGATTTGGCAGGGACGGTCTAGATTAATCCTCTGCCATCCCACTTTTTCAGCTATTTTTCAAATGCCCCAGTTGCTCCATCCTCCTTCCACCTTCCCCCTCTATCCTCAGCTTGCTTCAGTTGATGCAAAATGAGCGTAACGGTAGTTTGCACTCAATTAACTCATTGTGAGGACGGGGCAGAATGTTGCCCTTCCCAGTTGGCTCAGGCACGGGCAAACTGCTGCAGCCTCTCGGCTTGTGTGTGCTTCCAAATTCATAACTTTGGCCATCTCGGCTACACTCTGATGTCACTTGGCTACTCTTGTTCCCAATTTCTGTCTGTAAAATGTTGAGGGGGATGTTCGTCTCCTTCTGTTAATAGCTTGCTGGAACAGCTGCTGTTGGTGGCAGCTAAGAGGCACCTTTAAGGAGGAGGTTCTTTTACAGGACTAGTGAAATGGTAAAAGAAAAGAGAAAAAGAGAGAAAAAAAGGATATTGAGAGAGCTGGTCACAGATCTTTAGACTGTTGGATTATATGGTCCCAAGTCAAAAAAAAAATATTGGGATGAGATATAGAAGGTTTTGAGTCAAGTAACAAATCAAAAATCTGCATTTCTCAGGGTCTCTATTTTCCATCCTTGAGGCTCTAAAATAATACTAATTTTAAAAAATGCTTAAAATTAGTATTATTTTAGAGCCTCAGGAATGCTTAAGCTGTTTGGATGTGGCTGGATTGGAAATCACTAGACTCAAGTGTGAGGAGATGGATGGATAGAGTATGGAATCCTGCCTTGATGGAAAAATTAACAAACAAATTGGAAGCTGAGCAAGGACACAGAAAAGAGGACAAACTCAAGGAGAACTGGTGCCTTTTTATTACACAAGCTTTCAAAGATTCATCAATTAATTGTAAGCTGTGTAGTCATGAAAGATTTTGGAGAAGCTCTTTCTGATATTTTATAACCTAAAAGTGCCATCAACCCCATCCCACCCCCCAAATTAAACTGGCTAGTTTGTAGTTACAGGGAGATTTGTGGAGAAGGGGGAAAATAAATAGATTGCTGTTATTCTTGTTGTTCAGTGTGTTTATCTATTTCCTGCAATAAAAAGAACTAAACAGCTCTCAAAAGTGTAGGAAGTTGGTCCAGTTCCAAGGGACAGGCTGGGAATTTATTCACTTTCCCTTGGCTGGCCTGGATATTTGAGGCAAGGAGAAGAAATCCTGGGGAGAAATCCCTCTGGGGTGTATGTGTGGTGAGGGGAGAGGGTATAACTGTGGGGCAGAAGTGCCAAGGAGGTTCAGATGCCAGCCAGGGCTTGGGATGGCAGCTAGTTTCTGAAGCAGCCCTGGCACACGCACAAGCTATGATCCATTGCATTGGGACTTAATTACCAGGTTCAGCTGCCATGCAAAAGCTGGCACAGCAGCAGGACTTGGGGACGGGTTTCTTTTTTCTTGTTAACCTCCCCAGGTGGGCGTTTACTCAGCAGGGGCTGCTGTACCAGTACAGTATCACCCTATTGTCACGCTTGCTGGCTGCATCCATCTACAACCCCACCTCCACGCAGGTGTTCCGAAGGACGAAAAAGACTCCCAAAACATCCTCATTGGGAGGAGGAGGGAGGTTAGTAAAAGAACGGGTGGAGGGAGGCAGCTCTGCCCAGGCTGTGCCACAACTGGAATCTACCAACAAGGGTGGATTTTGGTGGGACCAGATCTCCGACTTGGTTTTTGGCTTTCCCTTCTCACCATGACAAGTTGAACTGCCCTGTTCCCAATGCAGTTCCCAGTGCATCCCTTTCACACGTCCTGTTATCCAGCCACGTGTCCCCCATCCTATATTTGTGCATTCCATTTTTTCTGCCCAACTGCAGGACCTTACGTTTCTCTCTGTTGAAATTCACTTTGTTACCTTTGGCCCAGCTTTCCAAGCTGTCAAGGTCATTTTGAATTTTGTTCCTGTCCTCTGGGGTATTAGCAGCCCCTCCCAATTTGGTGTCATCTGCAAATTTGATCAGCATGCCCTTGACTCCTTCAAGTCATTGATGAAGATGTTGAATAGCACTGGGCCGAGGATAGAACCTTGTGGCACCCCACTAGTCACTTCTCTTCAGGATGAAAAGCAGCCATTGGTGAGCAACCTTTGAGTTCGGTTGGTCAACCAGTTACCAATCCACCTAACAGCAGCCTGACCAGCCTGCATTTTACTAGCTTCTTCACAAGAATGTCATGGGGAACCTTGTCAAAGGCCTTACTGAAGTCAAGATATGCCACGTCTGCAGCGATGGCAGAAGATAAGAAGTAACACACAAGACAAGAACACAAGAACCTACAAGATGGGAGAAGATAAGAAGGAACACACAAGCTGGGAGAAGTTGTAGCAGTTTGCTTTTGCCTGAGCCTACTGGGAAGGACAACATTCCAGCCCTCTTCTCTGTTTTCTCCTCCCCAAGTGTGCCAATGGTTTTAGGGGCCTTTTGAACCCTGGTCACAGCAAGTAAAATAAGCTGAGGGCAAAGGAGGGAGGAGGAGGAGAGAGGAACTGGGACAATCAAAAAGTAACTAAAAAGTGGAACAACAAAGTTAATCAGGACTACCCTCACCAAATCAAGACAGTTGGAAGGCATGCTGCTTGGGTTCACCTTGTGTCAGGAGTGGAAAGGTGAAACAGGCCTGGTGGCCAATTTTTGTGCTCCTGGGATCCCTAGGAGGGCTGCATGGACTACCAAAGGTCAAAAACCAGGAACAAACTTGCTTCTGCTTTTGAGAAACTTTTTTTTTTTTTTTCATTAAATAATAAATTTAGCTGGTGAAGCTTACTCTCCTGGAACATATCACCACGCTGGCCTGTCCAGATTCTTGCATGCCCGTTTGCACTCTCTTTAACAAATGTGAAAGTCACAATGGAGCCTCGAGATGAGCAAGAATATAAGAAGGGTGTTCCCTCTGGGGATTAAGAGTGAAGGAGCAAAGCATGCACGAGCTTACGCTGAGGCCAAGATCAGCCAAAGTGAGGAATCAGCCAAGGAAGGTGACAGCTTGGAACAAAGTGCCTTTGGGCATCCTTGGAATGCCTTTTTGTAATCATTTTCCAAACATTTGGATAGAGGGACAAGGTATGATTTCTCCATAAGGTGTGGGCCTTGAAACCTTATAAATTTACCTTTTAAATAGGTACCAGGTCCACCCTGCACTTCTAGCAGTTTAAAAAAAAATCTTGTTTTTCAAAACCAGAAGTGGACTTTTCAACACTTCTGTGTGTATGCCCCCCTCCTGCCACTGCAGTCTTTGTAGCCCCTAGGGGTTCCCAGCCCAAACAGGAGCAAGTGGGCTTTTGGATGTCTTGTAAGTTGCCCACTCCTGTCATAAACCAATAAGCAACCCTCTCTTCGGGCCTCAGAGAAGTAATTTTCCTGTGCTTTGGTGCCACCCTGTGTTCATATTTCACAGCACGCCTTCTTAATTTTCACCATCTCCTCTAGGCTGGGAACAAAAGTTAGTAAAATTGTGATGCAAGTTCCCATGCCAAAGAAACATCGGTGGTGAGTTTGTCTGGTTTCAAGCAAGTCTGAGCAGGAAGAGCCCGAAGCTTTGATGAGATCACGCTTTCTTTATACGCCACTTTAAAGAAATAATAAAGTTCATGGGGTTCCGCAGTCTGCACGGCCCTCCTGTGGAATAAATTCTTAAATTTAAATCCTAGTTGGAGCTAGTAGGGGGCAGCACATAGCCCTGTGACCCATCAGCGTGCCAATTGAGACGGGGTAGGACTGTGCCTGGTAACTGTTGCAGAACCTGGTAAAATGGTTGCATATGGAGGTACTTAGTACCTCCTTAAGCAATTTCAGAAAAAGTCCTTAGACTCATGAAACCCTAGCTTATGACAGCATGAGAGTCCAGGAGAATTTCTGCTTTCCTGCCCCATTTCACAGATATAGAAGAGTGATGCATACAGGACTTAACAGAGATTACTCAGTACATCTAAGGCTGGGTGGACTTTGAGCCTAAATCTCTGAGTTTACCTCCACTCTTTTTTTTTTCTTTTTCTGTTGGATGGTATCCAGATCAGTTTGTCGGGGCAAAAGGGGAAAGAATAGACTTTATGCCAAAGTCTATTGGCATAAATACGGAATAAAGTGCACAGCAAGTGGGGAGGATTGAGAGGGTCAGCAGAACACTTCTACTGATGTACAGCAATAAATCGGCTGGTTCATTCATCCGTGCCATCTCATAAACACTGATACAATTTGGTAACGTTTTCTTTTTGTTTAAAGGATCCTTTTATTAATTTAAAAATGCAATGCATAACAGAAAAACTCCCCATCCCCTTTTCCCCATCAGCTGGCTACTTTTTGTGGTTTCACTTCAGAGCAGCAACAGGGAGCCGGAAAGGAAGGTTTTGCAAAATAAATAGTAGAAAACGTTCAAAAGCTAAACGGAAAGGAAAAGGAAGCTGATGGGGAGAGGAGGGGAGAGTTGGAGTTTAGAAGCATCCCTTTTTTGGACTGCACCCCCAGAATCCCTGAGCCAGCTTGGCTAGCTGGGGATTCTGAGAGCTGTATTCCAAAATTGGACTTTTCCCAAGCTCCACACGCTAAACAGCACACACATTCGTGAAGCATGCTAAAAAAAAAATACACACATTTGCACACCACTTTGTACTGCCCCCTCCCTGAATACACGTGGCCCCAGTCACACGCACAAGCAAACCACACACCAGTCTTCTCAACATTGTCTCTATCACACTCTTGCACATTAAAGAACACTCAGGCACACTTGACACATGCTTGCTATCCCTGCTAGACCTGCATGACTGCTAGGCCTTCACAAGGTTCGGGAGTGTGTATCCAGTAACCGGGGTGACTGCGATTGTACAAAGCAGAATTAAGCCCGTGCGAGGGTGGAGTCCATTCATTTCATTTATTACGGCAAACAGCCAGCAGAGATGGTGGAATTGTGTTGCTGCATCTCTTGCCATGGGAGGAATAGACTGCATGCCGCTACTTTGAGCACTGCGTTTCTCTTGGTGTCACAGCACATACCTAAAAATCCTGTCACACAGTTTGCCATTTGGTGACAAGCAGGGCTCACGCACAAATGCAACAATACAGTTTTGTTTAAGGGTCTGCGCACCCCTGCAGACACAATCTCACTGGCAGAGGTGTCCCCACAAATTACTTCTCCTTCCCGTGTTCACATGCGCACACACATACACGCACAATATGTTCCGTCCTGAACACAGACACTCTTATGCTCAACCACACTGAAATTCTCTCTCACACACACACACTTCTATAATAATAGGACCTGCCTAGTGTGTTTACTTTTTTTAAAATATAATTAAAATAATTGTCCCTTTGTGGTGGTGAGGAAAGCAGACTCCTTTCCTGGAAGCCTTCCCTGGGTGCTATCTCCTCTCTCCACCCAGAAAAGCCCGGTTGATCTTCTGATCTTTGGACTCTTGAAATGCACAAGAGGGCTGGGTAACTTTGGATAGATTCCTCTCCCTCCCACCCACCGTCTTGCACAAATGTGCAGAGAGGGCAATTTCATCCTGGGGTGTTGGTAAAGCTCCAGAAATTAACACAAGGGGAAAGGGAGTGGGAACATTTTAATTGTTGATCTTTTTTCCTCCTCCTTTAATTGACAAGGGCTTGTCAAAAGATTTTGGTGACTCGTTTTTGGAAACAAACAAGTATCCTTTGGGTCTTTTAGAGACCTTTCCTCTCTTCGTTTTCCCCTTGCTGCTTTCTCTTCCGCCCCAAAAACTCTCCAGATCCCCGCAGAGGCTCACGGGAACATTGTGTCATGTCACACGATGCCATAACACTCTAGTTCCACACTGAGCTCTTTTGCCTGGACACATAAAGGCCAGAGACGTAGGGAGGGGTGGGGAGGAAGGAATGCTGTGGTGGTTGCTTAGGAACTGCAGTACGTGCTTTCTCTCACAGATATTTCCACAAATTTCTACCCAGGGATGTTGCACCACCCTCTCTCCCCTCCCTTTGCATTTTCCCCTCTGACTTTGAAAAAACAAAACAGAAAGTTGCATTTTAAAGGGTGACGCAGCAGCGGATGACCCGCAAAGGAAGAGCCACGGCTGAATGCAAGACAGTTTTGCTTCATGCACCATCTCGTCCATGCCAGGCGACAGAGAGAATTGCTGCAACACGCCACAAATGCACACTAACCATTTTGCCAGGATGAGCTTCTTTTCTGAACAAAATTGCAAATCTGTGAGGGGAAAAATGTGTAGATGGAAATAAGAGGGTTGTGGGAATTGAGGGCAAGAGCCCAAGACAGTGGGTGGATTCCCAGGCGCCCAGAACTGGTCCAAGGGACCTCATTCGATCCGGCTGTGGCGCCATTGCCCAGTGGGTGGTTGCTAGGGTGGAAATGGAGGCACCCCGATCTTAAAACGCCTTGCCACATATTTACCAACCTGAGAGGCTTTGGCCATAGACTCAGTCAGGGTTAAAAGGCATCCTTTCTCCTTGGAGGATCTTGGGATCTGTAGCTGTTTTGAGGTGGGCCTAAGGAAACTCTAACATAGGAGTTGGCAATTGGAATCCCTCCATTTTTTGGACAACTCCCAGGATCCTCCTGATTGCATATAGTGGCCGTGTTGCGTGGGGAATTATGGGAGCTACAGTCTACAAAAAAATGCTAGTATTTTCCAGTTCTGATGGGCTCCATTCACAATGTACCACTGTAACACTTGGACACAGTTTTAACTGCCATTGCTCCATCCTACACATCAATGCTGGAAAGTGTAGTCTAGTGAGGCACTAGAGCTCTCTGGCAGAGAATTCTAAGTACCTTGTGAAACTACAAATCCCAGCATTCCATATGATGGAGGGACTGCAATTAAAGTTGTATCAAAATGCTATAATGTTCTAATGTAGAGGGGATTGCAGCTTCCATAATCTCTCGCTATCAGCACTGCTGGCTAGGACAGATGGGGGATGTAGTTCAGTGACATGTGGGGAGCCACAAACTGTCCACTCCTGTTCTAACAGAACCCTCCCTTCTTCCACATGACAATTCCCAGAATTCTTTGAGGGGAAAGAACCCATGATAGCTGTAAAACCTGAGGTATGTTTGCAGAGTAGATGTGCCCACTGGCTTCACTGTACTGGAAAGAGCTCTTTTGCACCACCTGGTGGGAGGAAAGGGGAGCGCCCTTCCGAGAGCCTTTGTTCATATTGCCCTCTGGTGGACTGAAAGGGAGAAACACCTCCATTATCCTTCATCCGCTAGGCTGGAGAAAGAAAAGGGACATGCAAAGTTCAACTCCCACAACCCGCAAGGCCAGGAAGGGGGCGCCGAGGGCCACTCATAGGAAAAACTGGGCTAGTGAGGTAGGCTGAGGAGTTGGGGATTCTGTCCCCTCCTCGCAGGGCCCTCCTGCGGTCTCTCCCAACAGCTTCTGACACCGGGCCTTGTAGATGTCTCGCTCGTGGGCCACCCGGGCCATCTCGACCCGCAGGGACTCCAGCTGCTGGGCCAGCTGGGACTTCTCAGCCTCCAGGACGTGGCGCTGCTGGACCCGCTTGAAGCGGCAGGACTGCGCATATCCCCGGTTCTTGAGGGTGCGCCGCTTCTGCTTGAGGCGCTGCACCTCTTCCTTGCCAAAGCCGCGAAGCTGCCGGTTGAGGTCCCGCACAGACATGGAGACCAGCTGGGCATCGGAGAAGCGGTCGGAAAGCAGGGGAGGAAGCTGGGGAAGGAGGGAAGGCAAGAGAGAGAGAGAGAGAGAATGAAGGTGGGTGAACACCAAGTTGGAAATCAAAACACCACAAGATATTATCACCGAAGGCCCTTGCACACTACACAGTTACAGTGCTATGATTCCACTTTAAGTGGCTTGGCTGCATCCTATGGAATCATAGCGTGTGTAGTTTGGAGAGGTGTTAGAGTTCTCTGTTGGAGAATTTTAAAATATTCCTTTTCTAAACTACAAATCTGAGGATTCCATAGAACAGAGCCATAGTAGTTAAAGTGACATCAAACCGCTAGAATTCTGAACTCTGGCACAACTCAAAAAAGTCTTTCAGGTGTCGATTCTTATGGTCATTGGCGGCTGACGTTCCTCTAACCCTGGAGAATTAAAAGTCTGTTTTCATGCCTACCCATGACCTCCTCTTGCTTTCTAAGCAGGTTATGCTTGATCTGACTCAAGGCCATTGGGGGAACTCTGCTCACAAACCTCTGACAGCTGTTGATTGGTGGTGAGGAAAGGATACTCCATACATGCTCAGAGCACTTTCATCTTCATAACTCACAGCCTGCAGCACTGCACATGGATTCTAGTGTTGGGTTAAGCGCAGGCACAAACAATGACCTCAAAAATCTATCCCCCTTAATACCAAAGATTTATGGGCTAGCCACAAGGTACTTTGCACAGGCTCAGAGAGATGCTGCATTAAGTCACATGTTCCAGACCAGAACTCTGAATTTAGGTCTCTGAAACAGAACTTGGCGACATATCTTCTTGGGACCATAATGCCCAGAATCCCACAACACCCAGAATCCCACAACACCCAGAATCTGCTGGCCACGCTGGCTGGAGATTCTGGGCGTTGTGGTCCTCCCAAAAAGAAACTTTGCCCTCTCTGTCCTTCCTCACCCCCCAATCTTTGCTCTTCCCCTTACCTGCTGCTGATCTCCAAGCCCGTCAGCTGCTCCTCCGAACCCCTGGAGTTGCGGGGTGGCCCTCCCACGGAGCCCCCCTTCCATCATGGGGGCCCCTAAGAGAGCTTCCACGGCCTCATCTAACCCAGGCATCAGCTGGGCCTCAGGGCTGCCCCCCGCTGCCGCCGCCGCCGCCAGCGTCTGGTGAAGCGTGGCCATCCAGTAGAGCTCTTCCAGGGTGGACTTGGGGTCCCCGCCAGCCTTGTCGAAGGTGGGCGAGGGGGGGACAGAGCTGCAGGGGGTGGAGTTCAAAGAGGAGCTGCCTCCCGGCCTGGGGGCCTCCTGCTTCACCTCAAACTTCAGCAGATCAAAGTCATCCAGGTAGTCCAGAGCAAGGGGGCTGGGCGTCAGGGCATTCATCCTGAACAGGAGCAGAAAGAAAGAGAAGATTAGGGAAGCAAGGCTGAGCTTCTCCCCTGACTTTGGAGGATTGGAGACCCGCTTAATGGATTACGCTCATGGCACAAACCAACCAGCATCCTTGTCTTCTTCATTTGCAGGCAGGCAGGCAGGCAGGCGGCAAGGAAAGAAGGAAGGATTGGGTCCACTGAGCCTTCCTGCCTACCCTCTTCTATATCTTTAGGGTTTATGGAGACAGCCTGTGGCCTTGCTTTAGCCATCACACTTCTTGAGGGTTCCACACATGGCATTCATATCCTGCACATTTGCCACACATTGTGCCCACAGGAGCATCTGAGCAGAGCATGATGGCTGGGATCTGGGGAAGCATAATTCCTAAGCCCAGCTGAGGTTGTGGAGAAAACTTAGACTGGGTTGTTCCACCCTAGGGATTTTGAAATATCAGGACACATTTGCACCCACAAGTTCACAGAGGGGTTCTTCTGCACCAGGTGTATGGACCGGCAGCACACAGAATACCTCTGACGCCACATACAGATTACTAGTGCCAGCAAACAGGATCCCACCCAGGATAGTCACATAGCCCCACAGAATCCCAGCCAAGCCTTGATCGGTGAGGCGATTGGATATTCTGGTGAGCAGGCACACAAATTTGCAACCGCTTCATCCTCACATGCGAGGGTGAACAACAAGCATAAAGAAATGGATATATCTGTGCAGCATTCACTCCGTAATGAAATCTCCCAAAGCATTCTGGGAAATCATTCTTTGCAGAAGTACATGTTTTTCTCTGTACAAAAAGACAAAAAAATTCTGCAGTCTTGTGCAGAAAACAACATGCATTTGTGTGCAGATCAAACCTCAGAATATTTTACAAAAGTCTTGCAGCTCCGTTATTCTTCTCAATGGGGTTTCCTCACTGTGGGGAAACCTGATTTTTGACCAGGCAACAAAACAAAGAAATTAAAAAAAAAAGATTATTTCTTCATTTTACACCCCACATCTTAGGAGAGTTACTTTTTTGGACTTCAGCTCCCAGAATCCCCTAGCTAGCATGGCCAGGATTCTGGACATTTTAGTCAATAAAGCAACTTTCTCTGCACCACTCCTAGAGATCGTGGCCAAAGAGTGGTTTCCTCTTCCGTTCTCTTCCTCTGCAGAGTTTGTCTTCTATACCAAGTGATCACATACAGTGACACTCACACACACACCCCTGAATTAGGGCATTTACGGGTGCTCTGGGAGATAGACAGCGTGTGGGCAGCTGTCTCCCCAACTCACACCTCATCACAAAGCACTTGATTTGTGATTCAGAATCTGTGCCCAAACCTCTTGTAGCTTATCTAAACTTCTACCAGACTTTAAAACAAGGAGTAGAACCATTTTCACTTCCCACTTCTCCTACTCTCCCCACTTGTGCCCCACCTCTGATGTCCAGCCTAAGAAGCGCATTCGTGTCAGTGCAACAGACTTCTGAGATAATTGCATCAAAAGACTAAAATAACATTGCGCGCTTGGTTTGATCATCCCAGTGACAGGCTCTCCCGGATCTCATTCATTTTTTTTCAGATGCACACACATATATATACCGACACACACACATACCTGTATGCACCAAGCACATCAGCTTGCACACTTAGTTTCCTGTCTGTATCTGCTCATATACCCTCACCATCCCACTTACTGCTTCTTTATCTTCCATGATCACATCCTTTTAAAAAAATAAGTAAAAGAGGATTATTGTAGGTGGCAGTTCTTGCACACTCAGTGGTAAGCCCCAGGGACCTACTTCTGAGAAGAACTGTTTCTGAAGGCTCCACAGGGTTTATCAAGCTGCTGGCCATTGGTGGGGGCGCATAGGTCTGGGTCCATTCCCTCCCTGTGATGCACATACCGTCAAACAGGGACTCTCTCCCCTGTACCTGGCCAGATTTGAGAAAAGTTTTCTTTTTAACTCCAACCCCCAGAATCCAGCTGGTTGGTGCATTCTAGGAGTTGTATTTTAAAGAAAAGTTTCCTAAGCTGTGCTTCAAACTCAGTGCTGTGCTGTGAAGAGGAAAAAACAAAAAAAAAACAGCCAAGAACTTTGCCCTGGCAGGTTTCTTGAGGCAACACCTCCAGCTGTACCTACCTGTTTGTTTGGGGATCCATCTGTCTTCCTTTTTCAAGCCCCCCAGTGCTTGGGGTCCAGTTGCTTTCTTGGCTAGGGTGCCCCTGTGCACTGCGGCCAGGGAAGGGTGGCTGGCTGCTGCCAATCCCAGAGACCTGAGCCAGGGCACCCGGGGCCCCAAAAGCCCCAGGGAAGCTGAGCTCATAGGAATATATTAACGGCTGGCCAATGAGGACCTTGGGCTTTATTAGCATAGCAGGAGGAAAGAGGCAGGGATCCCTCCCTCCCCCCCCACCGCTCGTCCCTCTCCCCCTGCGAAGAAGTCACTCCTCCTCCTCTCCACTTCCTCCTCAGGCAAGCAAAACGGAGACGCTCTTTGGTTGCACGTTCCAGCAGCCAAAGCTGACTCCAGATGTTCTGCTGCCTGAGGCAAAGGGCCAGGCAGTGCCCCTCCCCATTCTATTCCTAACATTGACCCCAGACAAATCTGCCCCCCACCAGGCCCCATAGCTGAGGGCAACAGTCTAGGGCCATTTCCGCACTAGCCTGTTCTAGCATGATGATTCCACTTTCAACATCCTCTGGAATCCTGGGGTTTGCAGTTTCGGGAGGGGCCGGCCAGCCCTTCCCGAAACTGCAAACCCCAGGATTCCAGAGGATGTTGAAAGTGGATTCATCATGCTAGAACAGGCTAGTGCGGAAATGGCCTAGGCTAGGAAGGCAAAGCGGGCTGCCCCACACACACGCCTCTGCCCTTCGGTGCTTTGCTGCCCATTCCTGCGACCCCGGCATCTGCCACCTGCGGCAGACAGCAACCTCTGCCAAATGGTAGAGGCCAGCCCTGAAAGCAGCCTCCTTGTACGGCAGGGATGGGCACCTCAGCAAGTCTAGGGGCCTCTTTCCGTCATGGGACCCTCAGGGGCCTCATATACAACTGAAAAATAATTTTTAAAAAAGTGGCCAGAAGTCCCTTTCTGGTTGTGCAAACTGGCAACCCTTTGATGCTGAAGCGCAGAGGAAGGCCTTGCAATGTACACCCCAGCTGTCCTGATCGGGTAGCTGCTCGCCGGCCGTCCCACTTTTCCCGCTGCTTTGAGAATGTCCCCGTTTCTCTCTCCTTCTCCCACTTCTCCCCTTTACCTCCAGCTTACTTAAGTTGCTGCAAACTGAGTTCAAAACGCAAAGGTAGTTTGCCCTCAGTTAGCTCAGTAGGGAAGACAGGAGAGGATGGGGCAGAACCCTGCCCTTCCCAGGAAGCTCGGGCAAAAGCAACCTGCTGCAGCCTCTTCTACTTTGTGTATTCTTCCTCGTTCCTAACTTGTCATCTTGACCACACTCTGATGTGGCTTGCGCACGCATGTCCCGCTTTTCATCTGTGAAATGTTGGAGGATATGTTGCGACCTATTTAAGAAGTGAATTGTAGCACCTGGAGGCTTCCAAGGCCAGCAACTCACCCTCTCCTTTTGGCCAGAAAAAAAGGTGGGTTTAGGGATTCTGGAGTTGTTGAGGTCCTTGAAAGCATTCCTAGGGGCTGGACCCATAGGTCCACCCCTCTTCTACTGCCTCCCAGATTCCCCTTCAACTGTTTCAGACAATTCTCCCCCGTCTCCCCCTCCCCTCTGTCCAGTAGTAGGAGAGGTAGTCCAATGCATTTGGGAAAACTGGGGAAAGCTTGGCTCACACAGTTACCATCTAGGACCTGTGGCCTCCCTCCATCCTGCCTGGAAACCACCTGGAGAGAAGAGGCCAACCTTGAAAGCTTTTTGGGAGGAAGGACATACCCTGCAATTGTCCCAATCTGGCAGGGACAGTCCTGATCAGTCCTCTGTCATCCCATTATTTTCAGCTGCTTTTAAAATGTCCCGGTTTCTCTGCCCTCCTTCCACTTTCCCACTTTGTTCCAGGCTTCCTTCAATTGCAATTACAGTAAATTGAGTTCAAAGAGCAAAAATAGTCTGCACTCATGTGGGAAGAAGAGATGAGGGGGAAGAATCCTGCCCTTCTCTGATTTGGTAGTGGGGTAGTCCTGGTTAACCTTCTGTCATCCTACTTTTCTGTTACTGTTGGATGGTCCTGGTTTCTCTCTCTCTTCCTCTCTCCTTCATCCTCAGCTTACTTCAGTTGCCGTGAACGGAATTCAGTGTGCCCCATTGGCACTGGGGAAGAACCAAGGAGGGGGTGGATGGTTGCCTCCCTCCCGGTAGGCCTTAGGGAAAAGCAAACTGCTGTAGCTTCTCCCAGCTTGTGTGTTCCTTCTCTTTAATAACATCTGCCATCTTGACCACATTCTGATGTCGCTTGGCCACATGTGCCCAAGGCCATTTCCTCACTAGACTGTTACGGTGCTATTATTCCACTTTCAACATCCTACGGAATCCTGGGGTTTGCAGTTTAGGGAAAATTTGGCAGGCATGGAAACAGAGAGTGACCGAGAATGTAGCTGCTATACCACTGAAACACAAACCCCTGGCTCTGTTTTCCATGCTGCTCTCGTGTTGAGGCCAATAATGTCTTTATTTCCTCTCTGCCTGAATATAACCCAGCAGTACAATTTCTTCCACTTCAGCTACCTCATTACATTTCAGCTCTGGCTCAGTGTCAAGGGCAAGGTCCTGGAACATTATGAAGCAATCCCAATTGGTGTCTCTGGGCATATGCAGAATTGCAAGATTTACCTTCCTTGGGTCGGGAACAGGAATGTCAGGCAATTGATCCTTCTGTCCAAGAAAAAAAATATATTAAGCTATTTTCTGCTGGGAAGGAGGGAGGGAAGAAGCACTCTGCACACGCTCAGAAACAACCCCTCCAGACTTTTTTTTAATAGTAATTGCTTCCCTTCAGAAGGGAATAGCACTTCAAACATGTTCCTGGCAATATGAATATGCTACTCTATCACTCTGTAAGTCAGAAATGTAAGTCCCAGGCTATAAAGTCAGAAGATAACAGGCTGTGCCCACGCTATATCTCTCTCTTGAGGCAGATGAGTCAGCTCAGCTCTTTTCCAGCTTCTCCTAACCCAAGAGAGGTTGTTGGGTTGAAGTCAGTGGATGAAAGGGAACAGGTGGGTTCAGGTTTGAGTTGACCTAGGGTTTCGGTATATTTCTGCTCCTTGTTGAGCTTGGTGTGGTCCCAAATCCCTTCAACCCACATCCGTTTCTCCCTTCAGCAAAACCTTCCATCATATTTGTTCTCATCACAACTCAAAGGCTGGTGCAAAAGGTTTTTAAAAGGACAAATTCAGAAACACCGAGAGAGAGAGATTTCCAGGATTGTCAGACCGAAAACTGGAGAGAATGCCTATCCCTGTAATCCTTGTGTAGAAGAGGAAATTTTAACAGGTGTTGCTTGTTACCTGGGTGTGCGACAAGCAACAGTTGCTGAAATTTCCTCTTCTACACAACCCTTCGGGGTACCGGCACCATCTCTGGTTTTCAGTCTAAGTGTGTGTTAAGTGGTTGTGTGGACGGCCAAAATAGCAGCGGAGGGCACTGACTCTAGAGTCGTTGAGCCACAGAGAATGGACGAACGGCTCGCTGGGGCACCATAAAAGTCATGGGTCAGGCAGCGGGGCGGGGTGGGGACGGGGGACAGGAGGTGCACGTTGTCAGAATTCAGTCCCATGGCCCGGTTGCCATGACTTCGGTCCCAGCCTACCCCGTTCTTAATACCTAGCAGCGGCCGGGACAAAAAGACCAAGCGGCGTTGCTAACCCTTTGTGACAGGGGATTCTCGGCCTATTCAGGGTGACGTCAGCCTGTCATCAGGCCTCACCCCACCGTTTGCCGGGGCCCTGCCACCCCTGGCGTGACCTCCCCAGCTGACCGAAACGGGGAGGGGGGCCCCAGCGGACACCGCATAACAGCCCTCTTTCTTGCTAGTTTTTCTGAGAGCCCTTCTGTGATTCCCTCTAAATCATGGTTTTGGGGTGCATACACCAGGTCCCCCTTCCCCCCCTTTTCCTCTTTGCATTAATTCCTGTGGATCACATCATCAGAGGAGTGAGCAGAGAAGTTCTGTGCACAGGCAGAAATTCAACAGGACGGCCCCTTTCACTGTAACAAGGAGGCCGTGCCAACATGATTTTTGCCCATCACCCACATCCGGAAGCTGTGTGTGTCTGAGTGCAGATTTCTGCAGTGTGATTCTGCACAAAATTCAGTTTGAAATGTACCCTGTCACAAACCCAGCCACCAGGAAACACAACCTTGTCGGAAAAGAAGCACTTTATAGAAAACCATTTTCCTTAAGTCATTCCTGGTCTGGTTTGGGTGGTTTCTGCTAGGTCAGAGCTTTCCAGACTTTTCATGTTGGTGACACACTTTTTAGACGTGCATCATTTTGTGACACAGTAATTTCAGTTTTACTAGCAAGCCAGAGGTTAAACTAACCCCATATAAAAGATACAGACACATACATAAATTGTAATAACAAGATGTATGCGGACACAATATATCTCATGAAAACCTTTCATATACTTCTAATTTTTTTATGATTTATATATGATTTTTAAATAATAACATACATTTTCAAGATTGTAGGTGACACCCCTACGGGCTTCAGGCGACACACTAGTGTGTTGCAGCGCACCATTTGGAAAGCCCTGTGCTAGTTCATTGCAACCACCTCAAAAAAACAGAGAGAGAATGGAGGTGACTTTACCTGTTGGATTTCAGACAGTCACGCAAGTAGTTAAGGCTGCAAAAAAAAAACAATAGCAGGGGGGGCAAGTGGGCCATCTGTGAGGTTTTTGCAGTTGTTGCCCCTCAACATGACCATTCCTGGAGAAAGGGTTGGTCAAAAAACTGTTTCATAGAATTCTTGTTGTGTAACTTCAGGTTATTTCTGACCGACGGCGACCCAAATGCAAATCTATCATGGGGTTTTTTGGCAAGATTTGTTCAGTGAGGGCTTGACTTTGCCTTCTTCTGAGGCTGAGAGAATGTGACTTGGCCAAGGTCACCTAGTGGGTTTCCAAGGCTGAGCAGGGATTTGAACGCTGGTCTTCAGAGTCCTAGAGCCTTTCCGCACTAGACAGTTATAGTGCTGTTATTCCACTTTCAACATCCTATGGAATCCTGGGGTTTGCAGTTCCGGGAGGGGCCAGCCGGCCCCTCCCGGAACTGCAAACCCCAGGATTCCATAGGATGTTGAAAGTGGAATAATAGCGCTATAACAGTCTAGTGCGGAAAGGCTCCTAGTCTAACATACAAAAGTGTGGTGTACTGATTAACAGAATTGTTATTTTGTACCTTCAAGTTGCATCCAACTTATGGCAACTTTAAGCAAATGTATCATGGGGTTTTCCGGGGCTGAGAGTGTGTGATGCTCCCAAGGTCACCCAGTGGATTTCCATAGCCAAGCAGGGAATGGGATTCAGGTACATATAGTCAAACTGGGAACAGAGCTAGGCCACTATCACCAGTAAAGCCCCACGTCGTCACTTAGCTTTAACGTTATTACGTTGAGCAATCTGTTGTATGCCGTGCTTTAAAAGGGTGCAGAAAGCCCCTCCGATAAAGAACGGGATCACGCCCTCTATCCCCTCACATGTTTTGTAAATAAAATTGAGCTCTGCTAATCACTTGAGGATCTATTCTCTGTTTAATTGTCCAATCCTCCAATTCCTCACTCCTCCCAAATATCTTTGCCCCCTCCGAATGTGTGTGTCTCGACCTCGTTGACCCACATTTCTCCCCCACTTAATCCGGACGCGGGCGACACCTTTAATGGGCGCTCAGTCCAGCCGAGCCGGATTGCCTCAACCCCAACCCCGTCCCAATAAGCCCCCTGCCGTCACCCCAGCAAACAAACACACCGATTAGCTGGGTGGGGAGACTTTTAATGGGATCAGAAGAGTGGGCCAGAAGGAGAGATTTCTCCTCCCGGATCAGCCAGGGGTTAAACTTTTAACCCCGATATAGAGTCCCCAGCCCCTCTAGCCCACCCACCCTCCATTCAGTAAAGAAGACCAGATTATCTAACCCCCCCCCAAAGCTTCAAGGGGGTAAACCGAGCCAGAAGGTTTGACAAAAAAAGAGGGGGATCCGATGCACCCCTCACAGAGCGTGGCTGCTGCCATCTTGTCTATCAAGGAATTATCATCGTCGTTGTCACCATCATCATCATCAATTATCTCATCATCATCAACATCACCCCACCTTTTCCCCAAAATTGGGATTTGAGGCAGCTTACAGTTTAACACAAGTACACTATGGCTACAAACCTACAAAAGTCAACAGAATGTACCTAATAACAATATTAACACTATGTAAAACAGAACTCCTACAAAGAGAAAAAGCAGATTAAAACGGTGCCACAAAAAAAATATATAGTGGGCCCTCTGTATCTGCTGGTTCCAGGATGCCCCTGCCCCATGGATCCCAAAATCTATGGATGCTCAAGTCCTGTTTACAATGGCATAATAAAATGGCATCCCTTGAATAAAATGACAAACAGCTCAAAGAAGTGCTGGAGAGACCCTGAGTGTCTGTGAAATGGTGGGAGGCTACAGTAGGGTATGCTTATACTGTAGCGCATGGCAAAATCAAAGTTTGCTTTTGGGAATTTTTTTCCCAAATATTTTCAAACTGTGGGTGGTTGAATCCATGGATGTGGAACCCATGGCTATGGAGGGCCGACTGTAGCACCCTCGAAAGCCTTTTCTTTAACAACCTTCATTTCTAAAAGCCTGTTAGAATAAGATGTCTTCTGAGGAGGGGTCCATTCAGACCCTTCTTGAGGAAGGGAGTTTCGGAGCCTGGGGCAACCACTGAGAAAGCCTAGTCTTGTGTCCCCACTAGCTGTGCTTAGGAAGGTGGCAGGACTGGCTGGAAGGCACTTCGTGAGAATCTCGGGGCCTAGGCGGGGTCATATGGTGAGATACAGCTTGTCCGACAGTCTGGAGCTACAATATATAGGGCTCTGTAGGCCCTAATCTACACTTTAAATTAAGCCCAGAAATAGACCAGCAGCCTGTTGGGAGAGGTGAGTGCAGGAGACCACGGTCATTTCCACACTAGACTGTTATAGTACCATTAGTCCACTTTCAACATCCTATGGAATCCTGGGGTTTGCAGTTTAGGGAGGGGCCTCAAAGGCCCTTCCCTGAACCGCAAACCCCAGGATTCCATAGGATATTGCAAACCCCAGGATTCCATAGGACAGTGGTTCTCAACCTGTGGGTCCCCAGATGTTTGTAGACTTCAGCTCCCAGAAGCCCTGAGCATTGACCATAGTGGCTAGGGCTTCTGGGAGCTGAAGTCTACAAACATCTGGGGACCCACAGGTTGAGAACCACTGCCATAGGACATTTCCACACTAGACTGTTATAGTGCTATTAGTCCATTTTCAATATCCTATGGAATCCTGGGGCTTGTGGTTCAGGGAAGGGCCTTTGAGGCTCCTCCCTAAACTGCAAACCCCAGGATTCCATAGGATGTTGAAAGTGGAATAATAGCGCTAGAACAGTCTACTGTGGAAATGGCCATATTGTCTGAATGCCTGGGGAGATGCTATTCCCTGTCCAACAGTAACCATGCCCTTCCTCTAGGGGGCAGAACTGTGATCTACCAGTAGTACTGGTGGGCTACTGGCCAGTTTCCAATGGGCCAGCAGCCAATGCCTGCTGATTGTGTTTTGCGTGGAAGACAAGGTACTAGCAAAGATAGGACTCGCTTGGATTGAGCAACACCGATTCTCACGTTCTTGAGCCGAAGCTCATCTCTCAAGTTGCTTTACCCGAGGACCATCTGGAGCTACCATTTTGAAATTCTTATTTTCCAGAAGATATTACTGATTATCACCTGCCCAGTGACATGTTGAAATGATAATCCTTCAGCGATTAGAAAATTACTTTCAAAAGTAATTAGTAGCATTTATAGTTTCAAAGCCACCCATCCCATAGTAGCGTTTGCTGTTGTTGTCACTTTTTATTTAAAGTCCTATTTTCCTTACTGTTTCTTGGAAGTAGCTATGATAATTCAGTTGTTAGGGCTTTATGCATGCACAAATACACACATATATCTGAACGATACAAGCTACCAGTCTCTGGTAAAAATACACTCTCTTCCAGTCTTCCGTTTTGTTGCTTCAAAACCCACAACACAGCATGAGGCACCAGCGCAAGCCAAGACTTGAACAATGGGATAGTCCTCCACCATTTAGTGAGAGTACACACTCTATGCAGAGAACTAAAAGTTACAGTTATCTTACAAATGGAGTACATTTATCCCCTGTTATTCAGCAATGCTGTTTGGAGATTCTAAGATAGAATTGTTGTGTTCCTTCAAGTAATTTCTGACCCTAAGGTGAACCTATCACAGATTTTCTTGGCAAGATTTGTTCGGGGGGGTAGCCTTTGCCTTTCTCTGAAGCTGAGAGAGTGTGACTTGGCCTAGGTCCCCCAGGGAGTTTTCATGGCCAAGCAGGAATTCAAACCCTGGTCACGAGAGTTGTAGTCCAATGCTCAAACCACTACACTACGCTGGCTCTAAGAGAGCGGGATGCAAGTCATATAAAATAAACAGAATAAAATAAATAATAATTTATTTTTTAAACATATATGAATAGATACCTATATAACATGGTAGTACAATAGATTTAAAGAGCTATCATGGCATAGTGGTCTGGGAGACCCAGGCCATTTCCGCATTAGACTGTTAATAGCACTATGATTCCACTTTCAACATCCTATGGCAGTGGTTCTCAACCTGTGGGTCCCCAGATGTTTGTGGACTTCAGCTCCCAGAAGCCCCAGCCACTATGGTCAATGCTCAGGGCTTCTGGGAGCTGAAGTCCACAAACATCTGGGGACCCACAGGTTGAGAACCACTGTCCTATGGAATCCTGGGGTTTGCAGTTGAAACTGCAAACCCCAGAATTCCATAGGATGTTGAAAGTGGAATCATAGTGCTAAAACAGTCTAGTGCGGAAATGGCTCCAGTTTCAAATTCCAGTTCAGCCACAGAAACCCATGGAATGACCTTGGGCAAATCACACTCGCTCAGCCTTCGAGGAAGGCAGTGGCAAACCTCCTCTGAATAAATATTTCCAAAAAAAACCCTTTTTGATAGGGTCACTGTAACTTGGCGTTGGCTGGAAGGAACATAAAGACAACAACCAAAATATCTTTGTTGTTGGGAAAAGGGATATCATAACAAACATCTAGCTTTTTTGCAACTACAGTCAGCCCTCTACATTCGCTAAGGTTAGGGGCACAGGATCCCTGCCAAATCGCAAATATCAAAATGTATATCTTTGTCTGTGGGAAGGGGTTTGAGCCATCATGGGGGGAACAGGCACCCAGGTCCAAACCAGGTTAGAGAAAGGCAAGGGAAAGAGTGGGTTGGCATTGCGGCCCGACACTTCCTCTCTCTCTCCCATCTCCTTCCTTGGGTGTGGAGGGAGCATCTCAAGAGGGTTTGCGGTGCTGAGAAATCCTAAGTTGGCCAGGCAGGGGCTGGTGGGGGAAGAGGAGAACCAGAGGCAGGTTTTTAAAGGGCTGCATGGTCTGATCAGAGCGGTGGGGAGGGGTCTTCCTCTGGAAGAGAAAGGGCAGAAGTTGGAGAAACTCACAAATAGTCAAATCCATGAGAGTTAAACCCACAAATGTGGAAGGCTGACTGTAGTTATTCCCAAATTACGAGTGAGGTGTGAAGACTGGGGCACTTCAATATGACACTATGGGCAATTTGACACTATTGCATGAGAATAATAAATGGACAATAGGAAGTACTTGTGAAAGCATCCTAAAATGCATGATTTCTATGTAAAACCTTAGTTCATGCCAGCTAAGGATGATGGGAGTTATACTGTAAGGGATTTTTAAGGGATTATTTCCTCAGTTGTGTGGTCACTCAGTAGTTTTATCCCTTTTGCTGACTGTGGTAGTGAATTTTATTTTATTTTTTTTAGTGTAGGCTCCAGCATATACAAGATTCCCAAAATAATTCCATGTAAAAGATCTGGGGGAGACTACATTTTGCAGATTTAAATATATTGGTGGACCACCCACCTTATTCTCAAGGCAGGTTCCTCCACTTCTTTTTGTTTTTAAACAGCTGCCTTATGGCAACCTGAAATTCAACAGGTAAGGTTCCTTCCCAACTTGAAGCCACACAGCTGTGAGTAAAGCTCAACCTGATGAATTTTCAGAGTTCATGATGCAGCACTTTAAACAACAGTGGGAAAATCAGTAAGGAAGCCAGTAGCACTTTTGAGACTGGGGAAAAGACATTTCTGATGAAGGCTTTAATGGGCTATAGTCGGCTTCATCAGACGCAGTCTAATGAAATGCATTATAGTCCAGGAAAGTTTTTGCTAGAATATTTTTACCTGTTAATTTGAAAGGCGCTACTTGATTCCTTTTGGGCTTTTTATGCTCAGATAGACTAGCATGGGTATCTCTTTTAACATTTCCGCACGACACTCTTATAACGCGATGCTTCCACTTTCAACCTCCTATGGAATCCTGGGGTTTGCAGTTCCGGGAGGGGCCGGCCGGCCCCTCCCGGAACTGCAAACCCCAGGATTCCATAGGAGGTTGAAAGTAGAATCATCGTGCTATAAGAGTGTCTTGCGGAAATGGCCCTCGAGTCATCTGAAATTCAACAGATAAAGTTCTTCCCTGTCCGTGGAGTTATACAAGTGTGGGTAAAGCTATGCCCGATGAATTTTGCTACTTCATTTAGCACTTGAAAGGAACAGAAGACTTTGCAAGAAATGAGGGGCAATAAATAAAGGAGGTGTGACTGGGAGAGGGAGAGTGAAATGGTAAGGTTAGATAAGAGACCAATTATATAAGACTTCCGAACAAACTTTTGGTTTCTTGCGGGAGAAGAGGAAAGAGGCAGCGGGACCAAGTTGGTTAGTGTCCTTTAAAAAGCAAACAATGCAGAAGTAAGCTGTAATGACTTAAAAAGTCCGCTCAGTCTCAGTGAACTTGTTTGAGTGTTCATATGTGGGGGCAACATTATGTGCTGGATGCCTGCCATAGGGTCAAAGGTCTCTTCTAGTAATTCTCCAGCTTTCTTCTCCGTCAATCAATCCCAGCCCTCGGCCAGAGGTTAAAATGTTAGAGGATGGCTGAGATAGACAAGGAGAAAGGAGGGTGTTTCTGGGAATTATCAGAACAAGTTCATAACTGTGACCACTTCCAGCCAGAGGGACAAGTCGAGGGATTGAAATAGACCAGGAGGAACACTGACATGGAGACTCACCTGTGAGATGTCTTATTTGCTCCCAGAACAAACCCCAAGACACAAAAGATCTTAAGTCTTCTACCAGTCGCCTTGGCCTAACACAGTAGTTCTCAACCTGTGGGTCCCCAGATGTTTGTGGACTTCAGCTCCCAGAAGCCCCAGCCACTATGGTCAATGCTCAGGGCTTCTGGGAGCTGAAGTCCACGAACATCTGGGGACCCACAGGTTGAGAACCACTGGCCTAACACTCTAGCTGGGGCATAACTTAAGTTCCCTTTCACACTAGATAGTTACAGGGGTCTCTGGTCACATCCATGTTCCTGGATGTGACTTCCTTAACAGAAAATTTGATATCAGAGGCAGAAAGGTTCCCTCACCAGTTAAAAGCCAGAGCAATTCAACATGTTTTGGCAAACTTTTTATTCAAAACTAACCATAGGTACATGTGGAAAGAAACATACAGGTCAGGTAAGCCTTGCTTAAATAAACAAAAGCGTTTTGAACCTTCTAGAGACCACCTAAAAGCTTTATCTTAAAGGCACCCAGGGATGACTGTTTCTTTCATGAGCCTCCACCTATGATTTCCATTCTGTCTAGAACTATGCTTTTGCTTTTAATATGCGGGTGGCTGCTGGTGAGACAGGCTTATCTGCTCCCCTCCCCGCCACCACCATTCTTTTCTGGTTTGCTATTCACACATGCCAAGTTAGGGAATCTAGAGTTAGGTCTCTTTTACCTTGCCAATTGTAGGCGGTCATACACAGCTACGGCAGGATTGGCTACAGTAGAAATACCATTCCTTCTCAGATCAAGTGTTATTGCATTTCTTAGACATGGGGCTGCAACCTGACACCAAAAATCTGTTTCCCTAGCAGTCCTTCTCCACCTACCCAGTGCTGATGCTGCTAGACGACTTCATGCTAGAAAGATGACAAGGAGGGAAAGGGAGGCTGGGTAGGCGTAAAAAGACTTTGCTAAAAGAAGCTTCTTCGTCAAAGGCTTTGTTCACGGAGGCTATTTGTATACCACTTTGGTGCCACTTTAACTGTGATAGCAGCATCCCATGGAATCCTGGGATTTGTAGTTTGGTGAGGAATTTTCATAGCATCATAGAGTTGGAAGAGACCACAAAGGCCATTGAGTCCGACCCCTGCCATGCAGGAATATACCATCAAAGCATTCCCAAGAGATGGCCATCCAGCCTCTGTTTAAAAACCTCCAAAGAAGGAGCCTTCATCACACTCCAAAGCAGCATATTCCACTGTCAAACTCTTACCATCAGGAAGTTCTTCCTAATGTTTAGATGGAAACTCTCTTCATGACATTTGAAGCCATTTCTCCATGCCCTAGTCTCAGGAACAGCAGAAAGCAGACTTGCTCCACCCTCTATTTGACATCCTTTCAAATATTTAAACATAGCTTTCATGTCACCTCTTTACCTTCTTTTCTCCAGGATAAACATTCCCAACTCCCTAAGCCACCTCTCATAGGGCTTCATGGTTTCCAGGCCTTCGACCATTTTGGTCACGCTCCTCTGGGCACATTCCAGCTCATCAACATCTTTCCTGAACTGTGGTGTCCAGAACTGGACACAGTATTCCAGGTGAGGTCTGACCAAAGCAGAATAGAGTAGTACTACTACTTCCCTTGACCTAGACACTATATTCCTATTGATGCAGCCCAGAATCACATTGGCTTTTCCAGCTGCCATATCACACTGCTGCCTCATGTTCAGCTTGTGGTCTACTGAGACTCTTAGATCCTTTCCACGTGTGCTGCGGTCAAGCCAGATGTCACCCATCTTATATCTGTGCACTTCATTTTTTCTGCCCATGTGTAGTACCTTACACTTCTCCCTGTTGAAATTCATTTTCTTAGCTTTGGCCCAGCTCTCTGATCCATTAAGATCATTTTGAATTCGTTCCCTGTCCTCTGCAGTGTTAGCTACCCCTCCTAATCTTAGAATTTTCTGCTCGAGAGCTTTAGTGTCTTTTGGGCATCACTTTTCTGAGATGGCTTCACATCTTTTATCTTGTAAAAAGTTTTGTCCACAGTGTGTACCAAGAAGCAGAGGACTGACACATTTCCCTAGACAGGTTCTGGTATTGCCTAAGAAATGGCAATTCTCCACCTTGGATTTTAAACTCTCAGTTTTATTTTCAAAATCCAAGTTACTAGCCCTCAAGGTTGTGAATGATTACCAGTGCAGGAGACTTAACACTCTGCAAAACAAAATTAATTAATTACCTTTTTATTGGATTTATTTCCTGCCTTTCTCCTGAGATGGGATTCAAAGCAGCAAAACAATGTTCTTTCTCTCCATCTTGGTTTTCTTTCAGTTTTTGGCCAGGGATAGCAAAGCATCTACTCTCATCAGATGTGGGAGATGTGGGAAACCTGGTTTTAGTCATGGAAAGAGAAAGGGCAGGACTTTTCTTCTTCTATAAATATAGTTTGTCAGATAGGAACTTATGAGTCCGATATGGGGAGAAATTGGGGATGTAAATAACATAAATAAAAGAATAAGAACTTTGAGGCGGAAGCAGAAATAACAGTAAAACTAAATGGAAAAAGTATATTGAGGATTCACATTCAGCAGCGATAGAAGATGTTACTTGTAAATAATAAAACCACAAAGACTGGGGTTACTTTGAACTATGGCTCATGTATGGTTTACTCCTAGGCCATTTCCGCACTAGAGTGTTATAGCGCAATAATTCCACTTTCAACATCCTCTGGAATCCTGGGGTTTGCAGTTTCGGGAGGGGCCTCTCGGCCCCTCCCGAAACTGCAAACCCCAGGATTCCAGAGGATGTTGAAAGGGGAATTATAGCGCTATAACAGTCTAGTGCGGAAATGACCTTGAAGGCAAATACACGCATATCCAATCTCCTTAAATAGGTAAGAAGGAATAACCCCTCCATTTCACCTTGATCTGGAGACAGCCCTTTTAATTCAGATTGTGAATATGTTCTCTCTCTTTCTGTGTTTGAATGACAAGCTGTGAGGAAGCGTGGTTCATACGCAAAAGACATCACAAGTCTCAGGTTTTTGGCTCAGAAACCTTGGGACTCGGGACAGTCCAGAACTGGCAACGCTAGCGAGGACTGAAACTTGGCACCCTTTGCACGTCCAGCCTGTGCCCTCACCTCTGAGCTACGGATCTGTTGCAACGGATCCTCAGCATCCTCTGAAAAACCCAGGCCCAAGGTAGATCCGGCAACTGAGCCCTCTCTTTCCCTCCTGCGGATGCAGTCCGTCCCCTTCCCTCCCCTTGGGGGGATTATAGGGGTTAAAAGTTTAACCTCAGCACCCTCTGGCTGATCCAGCAGGAGAAATCGTCCCCTTTTGGGACACTCATCCCATTAAAAGTCTCCCCACTGGCCTAATCCACCTGTTTGTTTTTCGCGGGGGATGAGGGAGCGGGTGGGGGGCAGAGGAGGCGGGGAGGGTGGCCCAATCGGCTTTGGGAGGAGGAGATCAGAGCTCATTAAAAGTGCCACTCACTTGAGGATTAGACAAGAGGGATTTCTTAACTGGAAGGCAGGACACTTGAGGGAGGGCAGTAATGCCTAGTGGGCAGCAGTTTGGGGCTGCTGAGAGCTCAGGGCCGGGATGCCCCATTTCTATGGCTTCGGGGAAGAGGAGCTGAGGTTGCAGCAGGAACGCTGTAGGCATCCTGCGGACCAGGATACACGCGTGCCCTTTCTTCTGAGGTTGCTCCTGCTCTCCTGCTTATTTATCGCCCCTTTCTGGGCTGCTCCACTCCACCAGGTGACAATGGAGCAGGACGATTATCGTTAATCGGCTCATAACAGCCTCTGTTATTTTTATGGCTTCTTATCAGGCGTCTCCACCTCTGCTGGTGGCAGGAACACAGAAGGTGATGTGTGGAGGGCGGGGGGACGGGGGAGATCACAAGGTTCCTAAGCTGGAGATGCCCGTATCCCACTCGGTTGTGTTGTGTGTGTCTTGATATATACTCAGAGCTGGTCCTGTTTCCTCCAACTCAATTCCCGTAGCCTTTAATAGCAGCATGCCAGGCAAGAATTCAGCAGGTGATGCTCTCCATGGCATGGTAATCAAGCAAATGGAGAAAGCTTTGCCTGTGATATTTCTGCCTGCTAAATTGCCACTGGTGGCATAAGAGCATCCCTGTCTCTGTCTGTCTGTCCCACTGATAATACCCGGTCACTAATCCGGACAAGTAATCTCTCCCTCTCTCCCTCTCTCCCCCCTCCCCCTCCCATAGACTCACTTTTAATTTGCTTCTTTTGTAACCTTGCATAAATACTGTCTCAGGACAATGTGGCGATAAATTAGATTTCAAAGCATCATTTTATGGTGTCAGATGAAAGTTGCAGGCTTCTCGACCTCATGTTTACAAAGTCAGACTTAGAAGAGTATGGAAAAGAAGTGAAACTCTGAAAAATAGCAGCAGGGGTGGTTTCATAACAACTTAAATCGGGACAGTTTGGGTGGATGCGGAGAGGGGTTGCGGAGCTTTCATGACACAAAATGGAGCTGTTGCTTACCCCCCAACTGTCTCAATTCGGCAGGGACGGTCCTAATTATTCTTCTCAGTCATCCCACTTTTTCAGCTGCTTTTGAATGTTCCAGTTTCTTTCTCCTGCTCCCACCTTCCCTCTTTATCCTAAGCTTAATTCAGTTGCTGCAAAGCACTGAAGGAGTTGCACTCAATATACTCAGCAGGGGTGAGAAGAAGAAGGGGTGGAATTGTGAATCTTCCCAGGAGGCTGAGGCAAAAGCAAACTGTGGTGGCCTCTCCCAGCTTGTGTCTTCTTGCTCACTAATGACTTTTGCCATCTTGACCACACTCTGATGTTTCTGGGCCACACATGTCCCAGCTTTCATGAAATGTTGGAGAATGTGCTGTCATGCAAATTGAGCTGAGCTGGGCTTTCATCCGAAGGCCTATCCAAGGCACTGAGACTATTTTTGGACCAAGTTTTCAGCATCTAGGGTAGCTCATTCCCAGTTCAGGCTAAAACCTGGAGCAGATTAACCATCCTGAGATCATTGCACCTTTCAGAAGCTCTGTCACCCCCATCCATCTGCTTTCCCCTATCATCACCTGGAACACCTCTCCTTGTCCCAAGAGTCAGAATTCGGTAAATAGGATCACATGGCGGTAGAACGTATATATCATTAGCTCAATAAACAGCTTTGAGCTTGCTTGGCCAAAAAAGAATAGGAAAACAAAGCCTCTACAGGTATACCTCAGTTAACAAAGTAGTTATCTTCCTGGGCACCACTTCTTTAACAGAAACTTTGGCCATTTCCGCACTAGGCCGTTAATAGTGCTATGATTCCACTTTCAACGTCCTATGGAATCCTGGGGTTTGCAGTTTCGGGAGGGGCTGCCTGGCCCCTCCCGAAACTGCAAACCCCAGGATTCCATAGGACGTTGAAAGTGGAATCATAGCGCTATTAATGGTCTAGTGCAGAAATGGCCTTTGTTACCCAGGGTTGGAAAACACAGAAAGGGTAGAGACAAACTAAAAAAGAATAGCAACTCAATATGTTTCAGCAAGCTTTTTTGTTCAAAATTAATAATGTGCACATGTGAAACGAACCAACCAGGTCAAGGAAGCCTTGCAGAAGTGAACAAAAACACTTTGAATCTTCTGGAGACTGCCTGAAGCCTTTTTCCAGATTGCATCCATGGATGACTTCTGTTCTCCCAAGTCTCTGCTTTTCTTATCATTTCCATTTTGTTGGCCCGACTTCTAGACCTATGCTTTCTTAGACATGTTAAGAATAGCTAATGAGGCAGGCTTAACTGCTTCCCCTTTTTTCTCTCCATTTTGCTGTTCCTGCATCTTCAGTAAAGGGTTTTGGGGGCGGCTGCTCTTTACCTTGTCTACTGTGGGCAGCAAAGGCATATCTAGGGTGGGGCAAATAGGATATGTGCCAATGCCAGGGGGGTGCAAATAAGATTTAGTGGCAGAGGAGGAGGAAGTGGCCTTCAAGGTAGGGGCACAACTTCCACGCTTGCCCTAGGTCTTCTTTATGCTAGATACACCTCTGGTAGGTAGGCACATGCTTCTGCCCTGGGATTATAGAATCATTGAGTTGGAAGAGACCATAAGGCCCATTGAGTCTAACCCACCGCCATGCAAGAATACACGATCAAAGCATTGCCGACAGATGGCCATGCAGCCTCTGTTTAAAAAGCTCCAAAGAAGGAGCCTCCACCACATTTTGAGGGAGACACATCCACATCCCTGAATCTGCAAGACCTGAGCAGGGCGGTTGATGACAGAGTGTTTGGAGATCGCTCATCCATAGGGCGGCCATCAGCTGAAATCAACTTGACGGCAGTTAACAGCAACAAACTTTTGTGACGATAGAAAGATGTGTACAGTGTAATAGAGAAACTAGAGAAGTTGAGATAAGGTTGTTACATACAACAACTGATACGCAGAACAGAAGTACTTTTTCTTTCCTTTTCTTCTCTTTGCTTATTCTTACTTTTGTTGAAAGATAATTTGTAATTTTAGTTGTAGAGAGTGTTTATTCTTCCCTGCTTAGTTGTTCTGTTATACTTTCTGAAACATAATAAAATATTTTGCAAAATAAATACCTTTCCAGCTAGACAGAGGACAAGCAGGAAAAGGGAGGCTAGATAGGCATAAAAAAGAATTTATTTAAAAAAAAAGAGCTTCTTTGAGGTTTATCACATGCCACGGTATTGCACCATCATAGTGATGCATTAGTCCCACTTTTGCCTCAGCCTTATCACAGAATGTTGTTGCTCTCCAGGCATTGCTTTGCATCGCATTGCAGAATAATTGAAAATGTGTTTATTTTCACAGTGGAGATAATCCATACACGACCATCCCCCTTTCAAGCAACAATTTAGTTCAGGTGCAGATGTCTCATAGCACTTTCTTCTGTCTATGAACCATTTGTGGTTGTGAGTGTGGCCAGGTAATCTATCTCTCAAGGATTCCTAGGAAAATCTCACATTGTTATGACACAGTGGCATTGTAGTGTCACGGAAATTGAAACACTGTGGTGCAATTATAGCTACGGGAACCACAAAAATTCAATAACCAGTTCAGTTGCAGGTATCTCATAGCGCTTTCTTCTGTCATAGTGTCATGATGTCATAGCATCGTGACATCATGGCGCAATTACAGCTACAGAAACTGCAGCAGTTCAGTAATCAGTTTGGGTGCAAATATCTCATAGTGCCTTCTTCTGTCCTAGCATCATGATGTTGTAGCGTTATGATGTCGTGGCACAATTACAGCTACAGGAACCAATCGTAGAAACAATGATGCTTTAATGATGCCCTAACGTGGATGAAGAAACCATTTACACGGTGCTATTAATGCGTAAGCATGGAAAGGTGCAATGGAGAGCATCAGCAATCAGCTATCCTCACGAGAATGACAGGAGCAGAATTCCACAGGATTAACACAAAATAAAGGCCCAGTGTGATAAGGCTCTTTTTAGTCCAAGGTTTTGTTAACAGAGATAGGCCTGTCTTCCATTTTTGAATCAAGAGGTTCTACAACTCAGCACGGCTGCTCTGACTTAGGAGCCCTTAATGCTACGAGGTTGATTGGGACAGTTCTGCAGCAAAACAGTGACGCTCTGTACATGTTCCAAGGCACTCAATTTCTTCATCGGTTCCAAATGAGAGAAAAAAATCCTCAGGAGAAGAGATTTTGAATCTCAGTGAATCTTATGAATGTCAGCATGAGTTTATTGTGGTCTGGATACAGGTCCTTAAAAAAAAAGATTACGGGATGCCAGCTCTGATTCTGATGTGACTCTGGAAGGAAGAAAAATGCAACTTTTACACTCCCTTTCTCTGTGGTTTCTGTGAATTCTATTCTGGTGTCTGGGGAGGGATGCATGACACAGCTCCCCCGCCAAAGGCATGTGGGAGAAAGAATTTGAAGGCAAGGAGGGGAAGCAGTGGGACGGGTGAGGAAACAGGTTGCAGCCGGACAAAAAGTGACTCAGCGCCTTCCCATTCTGGCCACCCTGACTCAGCAAAGTGCCTGCCGCCTGAGTTCAGGAGGAGGAGAGTCTGTTCACACTTAGTAAACCTACTCACAATAAAAAGGAAAAGAAAACATATTTCAAGATATGTGTTCCATGGCCTTAAGGGTGAATAGGCTTGTCAACTGACCTGCTTTTATGCTTCCAGTCACAGCCTGGTGTTTGCAACCAGTTGCCAACCATCGTAGTGGTGATGGATGACGCAGGTGCATCAGAGTTTTGGGAAGGTTGCTTTTTTTGAATGACAGTTCCCAGAGTTTCTGGAACAGGTCATCAAAAAAAGTAATTTTCCCAATTTCTGATTTATATCCATACAAGTTTTCCTGCCTTAACATGAAAGTGGAAACCAAGAAAGGGAGAATCCTCCAGCCAACATGGATAGTTTTGAACAGTTCAGCAAAAGCAGAAACGCAGGTCCTGCTGTGGTCCCAGGTGAGCTTTTGGGTGAAATCCTGATTCCCTGCTTGTCCACAGAAACCCAATGGGTGACCTTGGGAGCCCCAGGAAACCCTGTGATAGGTTTGCCTTAAAGTCGCCATAAGCCAGAAATTACTTGAAGGCACACAACAACAAATCCACAACCAAGCGGTAGTATTGGACACTACCATGCCTGTCTTCTCTGCTCCATTCTAGCAGGGCAGGCAGCAGCACCCATCACCCTTAATCAACAGCTGGTGTCCCAGTATCATAGAATCACAGAGTTGGAAGGGACCCCAGGGGCCATCCAGTCCAAACCCCTGCTATGCAGGAACGCACATCAAAGTATTCCCAACAGATGGCCATCCGGCCTCTGCTTAAAAACCTCCAAAGAAGGAGATTCCACCACACTCAGAGGCAGCAGATTCCACTGCCGGACAGCTCTGACCATCAGGAAGTTCTTCCTGAGGTTCAGGTGGAATCTCCTTTCCTGCAGCTTGAATCCATTGCTCCTTGTCCCAGTCTCTGGAGCAGTGGAAAACAAGCCCACTCCTTCCCCAACATGACATCCCTTCAAATATTTAAACATGGCTATCATGTCCCCTCTTAACCTTCTCTTCTGCAGACTAAACATACCCAACTCCCTAAGCTGCTCCTCACAGGGCATGGCTTCCAGATCCTTCACTATTTTGGTTGCCCTCCTCTGGACACGCTCCAGCTTGTCAATATCCTTCTTGAATTATGGTGCCCAAAACTGGACACAGTATTCCAAATGAGGTCTAACCAATGCAGAATAGAGTGGTACCATTACCTCCCTCAATCTCGACATCATTCTCCTATTGATACAGCCAAGAATCGTGTTGGCTTTCTTGGCTGCCACATCACACTGCTGACTCATGTTCAGCTTGTGATCTACCAAGACTCCTAGATCCCTTTCGTACATACTGTCCAGCCACATGTCCCTCATCCTATATTTGTACTTTCCATTTTTTCTGCCTAAGTGCAGGACCTTACATTTCTGTTGAAATTCATTTTGTTAGCTTTGGCTCAGCTCTCCAATCTGTCAAGGCCATTTTGAATTTTGATCCTGTCCTCTGGTGTATTAGCAACCCCTCCCAATTTGGTGTCATCTGCCAATTTTATCAGCATGCCCCGTGCTCCTTCATCCAAGTCATTGATGAAGATGTTGAATAGCACTGGGCCCGGGACAGAACCCTGTGGCACTCCGCTAGTCACTTCTCCCCAGGATGAAAAGCAGCCATTGGTGAGCACTCTTTGGATTCCTTCGGTCAACCAGTTACAAATCCAAGTAACAGTAGCCCTGTCCATCCCGCATTTTACTAGCTTCTTTGCAAGAATGTCATGGGGAACTTTGTCAAAGGCCTTACTTAAATCAAGATACGCTACGTCCACAGCATTCCCTTCATCTATCAAGCTTGTAACTCTATCATAAAAAGAGATAAGATTAGTCTGACATGACTTATTTTTGAGAAATCCATGTTGACTTTTAGTGATTATGGCATTGCTTTCTACGTCATTACAAAGTGACTGTTTAATGATCTGCTCTAGGATCTTTCCTGGTATTGATGTCAGGCTGACTGGGCGATAATGATTTGGGACCTCTTTTTTTCCCTTCTTGCAGATGGGGATGACATTTGCCCTCCTCCAGTCTGCTGGGACTTCCCCTGTTCTCCAAGAGTTCTCAAAGATTATTGCGAGTGGTTCTGAAATGACTTCTGCCCATTCTTTTACTATCCTTGGATGTAATTCATCTGGCCCTGGAGACTTGAATTCATCTAGTTTAGCCAGGTATTCCTGTACTATTACTCTACCTATTCTGTGCTGCATTCCCCCCGCTTCCCCACCTGCTCCCCACCCCCCAGGTTGAGTACTTATATCCTTTTGGGAGAAAACTGAGGCAAAGAAGGTGTTGAGCAGTTCTGCCTTTTCTCTTCCCCCTGTTAGTAACTGGCCATATTCTCTGTGCAGCGACCCTATCATTTCCTTCTTTTTCCTTTTGTTCCGGACATATCTAGAAAAGTGCTTTTATTATATCTGAACACAGCCCTTGAGCGCTGCTTACAGCTAACTCCTGCTGCTTTGAGTTTCATTGTTGGCTCTGGAATCATTGAGAGTAGTCTAAATTTCCTACAATTTCCTACAATGCCTTGAGGGACAAATGCCATATCCTAGTCAGGAGTTTCTTTCATGTTAGACAATTACAGCTTTATGAATTCACCTTAACTGCCAAGATTGGATTGTATGGAATCCTGGGATTTACAGTTTGGTGAAGCACTAAACCTCTCTGCCCTAAAACTCTAACTACCCCATAAGACTACAGATGGCCAGGATTCGCCTAAATCTCTAGTATTTTCACAGATGAAAACCAGGACACATGCGGCCAAGGAACAACAGAGTGTGGTCAGGATAGGAAAAATTAATAAGGAGGAAGAACACAGCAGCTAAGAGAGGCTGAAGTTTGCTTTTGTCTCAGCCTACTGAGAAGGACAAAATTCTGCCCTTTCCTCTCTGCTCCCTCCTGCTGAATTAATTGAGTGCAAATGACTTTTGCAGTTTGAACTCAGTTTGCAGCAAATGAAGTAAGCTGCAGACTAACGGGGAAAGTGGTAGGAGGAAAAAGAAGCCAGGACATTTTTAAAGCCGCTGGAAAAAGTGGGATGACAGAGGATTAATCGTGGCAATCCCTACCAAATCAGGACAACTGAGGAGTACAGATTCCATAGGCTAGAACTGTGGCGGTTAAAGTGGTATGTAAGTGCTCTTATTGCCCTAGGTGAAAGAAGATTGCAACCTGATGGAAAATTTAAAATGGCAGTCTCCAGTTCTAAATTTCCCAGAAAGATTGTGGGAGATTCTAAAATGCCAGCTGGGCTCCTAGGCCAATGGGCAGTAATAGAGAAAAGGGGCCACCAGAAGGTACTTTGCTAAGGACGTGTCTGACCCAGGACACTTGGTTGCCTGAGGCAAGAAATACAATAGTGCTCTACTCTGCCCTCCACCCCTGTTCAAAGGACAACTGTATGACCAGTTGAATCTTTATTCATCACTGATACCACAGATGAAGCCAATACGCTAGATTCGGGGGGGGGCACAGAGATTGGCCCCATAGCGTACGGCCCCATCTTCCTGTCCCTTCCTACCACCTCCCAGCATAGTTTGCCTGAAGCGGCCACCTCACTTCACCTCATGACAAGGCTGGACATGAACTCCCCAGTTCTGGAACCAGCCCTTATACTAATTACTGTTGGTATTTTTGTCCAAGCCACTACTTGAAAAGAAAAACTCTGCTCTATGTGTATCAGTTTCATTTCTCAATCTGCAGTGGTTAGTCTGCCTGGCCAGCTGTGGATACTTGTGGATAAGGGGAAGGGCTTTTTGCACATGCCCAGAAATCTTCTCAGCTATTAACCCATATTGTTAGAACATTTGGCTTATGAGAGAGAGGAAGGAAGGAAGGAAGGAAGGTTACTGAAAATAGCTGGAATCAGTCTCAGAGTAACAGAAACACAGCCTGGCAAAATGATTTTCAGAATCCACGAGAGAGCTAAGGTCTTTTGGACTGATGCTACTGTTGAAGCGGGCATCACCTCTCTGCCAAAAAGCATCTGCCAGGAGCCCTTCAGGGCAGAGCAAAGGAGCTTATAGACTCCTAGATGCGGCTGGCTTTTTTTATTCCAGGCCCCAACATCCCCAACCATTTGCTTTTGGTTGGCTAGGGCTGATTGGAATTGGCATCCAACCATATCTTGAAGCCTAGTGGGTTCCTCTAAGCATTATCTACGCCTGAGGTGGCCATTTGGCAGCCTCCTTCTGTAAACCTCCAGAGCTGAGCCCTACTCAGAGTTACACAGGGGACAGTACTAAACCTGGACTCTCCTTTGGCTTCTGCATCTCTCTTAAATATTTGTCTGGAAGATGGATTCCTGCTGGGGCTCTCACATGGGTTGGAACCCCCTGTTGGGCTCTAGCCATGGGACATAGTATCCCAGATAGAGGCAGGGAGGTTCTGGGAGTTTTAACCAAAGAGAAATGTCGCTTCACTAAGCTGGTAATAGAAATATCAGACCAAAATGTATTCTTCTTGTAGCAGAAAGCTTGGAAGCATCCACAACTGCCCAGCTGTGGGTTGCTAGTTCTCAAGACTTGGCCTGGAGTCTCCAGTTTCCAGAAATCATCTCCAGACAAGGTACAAATTCTCCAGTGTAGGTGGACTCATCTCCAGACAAGAGGAAAAAACTGGGTTAAAATCTCCAGATCACCCTGGAGAGCAGCTGCTTGGTATAATTTGCAAAGTTTAATTGATCTGTTGATGCAATTTACAAAGACTCTTGGGGGGTGAGGGCTATGTATTTACTTAGTTAGCTTCCCGTCTGGTTGTTGTAGTGCCAGTGCTCGCTTTCCATTTGTCATGGGCGAGAAGTCAGCTTCTCCAGGTGAACAGCAGCCTTGAAGGAGGACAGAAGCACACTGGGAGCTAGTCAGGTTGGGATGAGAGCCAGCTGGCTCCAGCCTTTCTGAGGAAGGCATGGGGTGGTGACCCAATGCCAGAAACAACTCATGTGTTTGCCGGTCCTTGCCTTTTTGTGCGACACAGATTCCCTGCTCTCCATCTGCCTGTCTTCTCTGACCTTCAAACTGATCTTGCTGCCCACTAGATTCCTGAATGCTTGGACCAACATCAGACTATGCTTCTGCTTCACCCTGAACAGGCAAGCTCTATTGTACTGCTAAGTTTGTCTGCTGAATATCTCTGCGCTCTGTTGCCTGGCAATGCACAACCAAAGCTTACACCACCACTCTGCTCTGCATCCACCTTCTGGCTATAAGCAAGTAAGCCGGATACTTATCCTATCTTCTGCAGTTGGTTCTTAAGGAATAAAGCTTACAGGCATCAACAGGGACTGCCTCTAGGTCTCAAGTTTTGGCTCTGAAAACTCAGGGCCCAGATCAATCCGGAAGTGGCAAGCTTAGTCCAGCTGTAGATTGTTCAAGAAAAGGGGTTCATCATCTATTTCTAAAAAGGGAGGCATCTGGAGATGAAGATAGGAGTTTGGGGATGTATGTGTAGGGGGGAGAATCACATTGTCCAGTCAGCTCAGCTGAGCCACTCGTGATTCTCCTCCAGAGACCAGGGTGACCTCAGCACAGAAGAGGTGAAACTAGTTTCTTGCACAAGTCAGCAGCCCCCAAAAGAGGAACTTGCAGCAGGGAGAAAAGACAGCCAACAGCAAAATAAAGAGGAAAGAAGGGGGTGTATGGATTTCAAGGCCTTCTGGGCAGGAGAAGCGAAAAACCAACTCCCAAGTCTTTGCCAGGCTGGTCAGACTCAGCACCAGAGAACTGCTGCCTCTTTCAACAAAGAACCCAACCCCTATCCAATTCTGTTCTGTGAAAAATGCAAAACAAATTCTCCAACTGTCCCAGGTTCTCAGGGACAGTCACACTTAATGCATTGTCATCCCACTTTTTCAGCTCAGGCAAAAGCAAACTGCTGCAGCCTCTTCTAGCTTATGTATTTTAGTTCCTTAATAACTTTGGCCATCTTGAACACACTTGCTTATGCACATGTGTCCTGGTTTTCATCTGTGAAATACTGGAAGGTACGCAAATATTCCATTGGTAATTTAGCAATGCAAAAGCATACTAGGAAAGAAAAAAAGGAGCAGTCACAACCAACAGAAGGAAAGGAAGAAATATATCAGGGAAAAACAATTGTACCTGTATATATGGATACAAATCACAAGAAATGAGATTCCACCTAAACATTGGGAAAAACATCTGTCCTGGAAGCAGTGTTCAATAGTGGGAAGGTAATGGACTTCACTCCTTTCGGTTTTGAAACAGAGGTTGGATGGGTGTCTTTCTGGAGTGCTATAGTTGTATATCCCTGCGTAGTGGGGGTTGGACTAGATGGCCTTTATGGTCCCTTCCAATTCTATAGTCAGGAAGATACCTTCCAATTGCACACTGGCTGGCTACATCCCGATTGGCTGAACTGCTGTGACCACATTGAATCGGCACAAACATTCTAACTGCTCTAGGAAAAGCTGGCAACTAAATGTTGATATACCACAATAATTATTTTTTTTTTGAAGAACAACCAGCTGACAACTAAGAAGATGGGCCTTCACCCAACAGTCCTGCCTAGAAGACTACCTTCATCCCGTTCTTCCTGGAGGCGCACTTCCTACTCTTATAGGTTGCATTCTCCCCGCTGGAGCTCTTGGCAATCTTCAAAGTCCTTCGGGCCTTTCAGAACCTCGTTGTCAGATGGACTGTCCAGATTCTGTCGGACAACACGACAGCTGTCCGTTACGTGAACTGGCAGGGAGGCACTCACTCTTCCACCCTGCTCCATCTGTCTGTACAGATACCTAGGACTGGTGCATTCCACTACAAATACACACCGTTGCGGTCCACCTGGCGGGGCGGGACAATGTGACAGCGGACACGCTGAGCAGGGACACAGCGTGTCACCACGAATGGTCACTATCTGACACTGCCTTTTGCCAAACAGTGTCCCCGGTGGGGCACTCCAACCGTCGATCTCTTTGTGACCGACCAGAACAGGAAATGTCCCCATTATTGCTTGAGAGCCAGCCTGGGTCCCGGCTCTCTCAGCAATGCGTTCCAGTTCCCTTGGAACAGGGAGTTTCTTTACATTTTCTCACCGCTTCCCCTCCTGGGTCAAGTGGTGGCAAAGATCGCAGCAGACAAGGCAGATGCCATCCTCGTCGCTCTCTTTTGGCCAAGGCAACATTGGTTCAGCCCCCTTCTTGCCATTGCGCGGGACCGCAGAATGAAACTCCAGAACACACCAGACCTCCTTTCTCATTTGGACAGTCGCGTGCTGCACCCAGACCTCCCTCTCCTCTGCCTGCACACTTGGAGGATAATGTTCTAGACTCTCCCACTATCCAAGCCATCCTCCCATCAGACTCCCCCCTTTTCATGTGCTACAGTGGGCACCGGAAAGGCCATAAGGTCTCCACTCAAAGGTTTTCCAAATGGGTTGCCCAGACAATTCACCTTGCCTATGAACTTGCCAGGCAACCTCCCCCGGCTTTGCTTCGTGCCCATTCTACCAGGGCGAGAGCTTCTTCAGCAGCCCTTCTCAGAAGAGTTGACCTGCAGGAGCTTTGTCGTATGGCTACATGGTCGCGGCCTTCGACCTTTGTCCGCCACTACCGCCTCGACTGCAGGACCCAGTGTGATGCTCGCTTCGGTTGTGCGATGCTGTCTTCTATCCTCTAGGACCTGACCCGCTGTCCAACGGTAAGCTACTCAGTCTCCCACTGTGTGAGGCACAGAGACCTCGAAGAAGAAGAACAGGTTGCTTACCTGTAACTGTGGTTCTTCAAGTGGTCATCTGTGCCCTCACACACACCTGCCCAGCCTCCCCTCTTTCAGGTCTTTGCTTTGGCGGACTTCGAAACTGAGGAGAGACCGTTAGTTTGGCAGGACTGAGCATGCTCAGTACTGGATGGGAGAGGGGTTCCCGCCAAGCTGCTCAGCTCTGGAACTTTCCGAAAAGCTACTGCGCATGCGCAAAGATTCCCACTGTGTGAGGGCACAGATGACCACCTGAAGAACCACAGTTACAGGTAAGCAACCTGTTCTTACAAGGCGGTCTGCTAGGATGGGATATAGACCACCAGTTTGTGAGGCTTGAGCTTGGCCCCCTTGGTGACAAGTCCAGGCTGCTGGGTTCCTCACAACCTCCTGAAGATGCAGATGTGATGGCTTGTTCCTCTGAACACTAAAGGGAGCACCTGGGAGCAATTTACCACTTGCTTCCCAAGAGTTAGTTGAGTTCTTCCTGGGGATGATTCTAATAATTGAGCCAGGCCTATAATCTGTTCACAGCAAAGACAGTTGCCTTCAAATATGGTGGACTCCCATCAGTCATTGACAGCATGGCTGGTGATGATGGGAGTTGCAATCAGATGCATATATCCAGAGCCTGCCAGGTTGGGGGGGTGGGAGTCTGGTTCAGCCAAATGGCTAAAGCAATGGTGGTGGAAGAAGTTGTATGACTTCAAAGTTGTTTCCAGCTCAAAGGTGAACTTATCATGGGGCTTTGTTGGCAAGATTTGTTCAGGAGTTTGCCTTTGCCTTCCTCTGAGGCTGAGAGAGTATGACCTGCCCTGGTTATCCAGGGTGCTTCCATGGCCAAGTGGGGATTTGTACCCTCTTCTCCAGAGCCACAGTCCAATGCTCAAACCGCTACACCAGGACAACTCTCTAAAACAATGTCAGAAGGTACTAATTGTGAAGGTTTGCTCACATCCAATAGTGCTACTACTGTAGGTCTCTTTGATGGCGGTGCTCTCTGTGTCCCACTCTGGGTGCAATCAGGAGAGAAGCACAAAACGGACAATGTAAGATTCTCTAACCAGTACAGTTGCTCACTTCTGATCAAACAAATTAATGGTTACTTCTATCCGATTCAGGGGTTTAGCTACAAGGGAGCAGGGTGGAATAAGGGCATTGCCCTCCGAAATAAGAATTCTGCCCGTTCACAAAGGCATTTCCCTTCAGCACCCCCAAATTTCTAACACTGCAGCAACTTAAAACTTCGCATGAGCATTTAGAAATATAGTTGAGGCATCTGAAGAAAATGAGCAGGTGAAACAACCTGGGGAAGGCAACATAGCAACCAGAAGCGTTCCAAATTTTCAATGTCTCATTCCCTGCAGTGAAAGAAAATTTGAGGACAGATGGAAAATTTAATGGAGGGGGGTAGAATTCTTATTTGGAGGCAATGTCCTCCATTTTGTCCCATCCCCTCAGCCTGCGTCACTGATCTGATTACACTGAGTTTATTCAGATCCTGATCACAGTATACTGTTATAGTGTTATAGTGTGTCTGAGTGCACCAAAGATTGTAAAACATATTTAGAACCTTTCCACCCTAGACTGTTATAGTGCTATTATTCCACTTTGAACATCCTTAAAGACCCCTCCCTAAACTGCAAACCCCAGGATTCCATAGGATGTTCAAAGTGGAATAATAGCACTATAACAAGTCTAGTGCGGAAATGGCCAAAACTTTTCTTAAATATTTCCTACATATTTGATAGCTGGGTTTTAATAAAAGAGCTTGGGGAAAAAATTACTTCTTTGGACTACAAGGCCCAGAATCTCCCAGCCACTATGTTCTCTTTCATGCCACATAATTATAAGACTTTGATACTCTAACTGTCATGGCTCCATCCTATGGAATCCTGGGATTTGTAGTTCTGTGAGACATTCCAAATTCTTTGCCAAATAGTTCTAGTGCAGTGGTTCTCAACCTGTGGGTCCCCAGATGTTTTTGGACTACAGCTCCCAGAAGCCCTGAGCATTGACTATAGTGGCTGGGGCTTCTGGGAGCTGAAGTCCACAAACATCTGGGGACCCACAGGTTGAGAACCACTGTTCTAGTGCCTTCCCAAACTACAAATTCTGAAGGATGCAAGCATGACAGTTGCGGAGGTACCAAAGTGCTATAATTGGTGTAGTACGAAAGAGATCTTATTAATCCAAAAGGACATTTATCCCAAACGCCTCTTAGGCGTGCAGGAACCCGCTCTTGTACTGAATCTGACCCCTGGTCCACCTACCCCAGTATTTCTTGGGTCCACATTTTGGGTGGCAAAGCTAAAGGGTTACAGTGTGCCAGAGACCAGAGATCCAGAAAGCAAACCCATTACAATGAAAGGGAAATAAAGTGAGCCTAAATTGTTCAGATCATGCATGTCTGAACATATGAATGGAAACTTAATTTCTTTGACTCTGATGTCCAGATCTTGTGAGGTTTGCTGAAGCCAAATCGGAAGTGGTGCTTGGAATGTTCTGAACCATACCCTGCTGTTCCAAGGCCTGTTTTTAGGACGCTGAGACTGTGCGTTGCCTTTGCAGTCAAACAAACAATGCTGAACTTATTTTAAAAATGGTGAGTTTGGGGGACTTTGTGGAGGCTGGCAGAAGGCTTTGGACCCCACAAAAGTGGAGTTCAGAGGGCCACATTTCTCCCACTCCTGGTTTAGACAGAGCAGGGTTTGGGAAAGTAACTTTGGGGACTTTTTTGAGGCGTTGTACTCCCAGAAAGTAACTTTTTCAAGTTTTAGCTAGAGAGATCTGTGCATCCCTACCTGATATGATAGGTATAGCCATATAAGACATGTGCCTGTGTGTATGATACAATCTACTTCTATTCACTTATATTTTAAGTCCTGCAGATCCTACCAGTTGCACTGTGCTTAGGATCAACATTGCTGGCCATTTTTGCACTATTCTGTTATAGCACTATTATTCCACTTTCAACATCCTATGGAATCCTGGAGTTTGCAGTTTAGGGAGTGGCCTCAAGGCCCCTCCCTAAACTGCAAACCCCAGGATTCCAAAGGATGTTGAAAGTGGAATAATAGCACTATAACAGGCTAGTGCAGAAATGGCCCCTGACTACAAAGTTCTTTCCTTCCTCTTATTGGCTGACTGTTCCTTCCCCTCATACCCATGGGATTCTGACTGCTAGTTTTCTGAGAAAGGAAGTCACAAAACATACCCTCCAACTTTGGCAGGGGTGCTTCATCCTCTGTCTTCCCACTTTTTCATCTATCTTTAAAATGTCCCAGTTTCTGTGTCCTCTTCCTCTTTTTTTTCCTTCGTCCTCGCCTTATTTCAGTTGCTGGAAACTGGTTTCAAAGTTCAAATGTAGTTTGGCCTCAGTTAACCCAGCAGGGGTGAAGGAAGGCAGTGGAAGTTTAAAGGAATCTTTCCATTAGGCACAAGCAAAAGGAAACTGCGGCAGGGTCTCCCAGCTTGTGTGTTCTTCCTCATTAGTAAGTTTTGCCATCTTGACCACAGTCTAATGTTGGTCAGCCTCACACGTCCTAGTTTTCATCTGTGAAATGTTAGAGGGTATGTAATAGGAAGCAAACATTTCTCTTTTCTCTCAACTTACATGTCCTAAGGAAACTGTATCTCCTCTTTCTGTTCTGTAGAAGAGCCTGGGCACGTCTACAATTTTCTGTATTTCTCAATGCAGAAAATTTCACAATATCTGGACCATAAGGTCATAGATTCAGAGAAGGAAGTTTCCATAAACATCTTACAGAATTCTGCTGGAGGATTCTGGGACTGGTTGTCCAAAAAGGAATGCTTCCAAGCTCTGCAAGCCTGACCTGCATTTTAATATCATTTTTCCCCCTTCCCATATGGTCACAGTCCTAGACAACTCTGTCCAAGATCTCCTGGATCCAGGAAAGTGTATGCTGAATCTGGGAATTTTTCCTGGTTTTCTTGGCAGGATTTGTTTGGGGGGGAGGGGTGCCTGTGCCTTTCTCTGAGGCTGAGACAGTATGACATGCCCAAGGTTTCCATGGCTGAGCAGGAATTCCAACCCAACACTGAATGTTGTAGCCCAACATTGAAACCACTATACTATGCTGGCTCCCTCCAGGAACTTATTTATGCAATAAGTTCCTCTCTAACATTCCAAATTATTATAATAGATGTATGATTGGCCCTCCACATTCACTAGGATTAGGGTTATAGGACCCTCACAAAAGTAGAAGAATTGCAAATATCAAAATGTGTGCATGTGTCAGTGGGCGGGGGCGAGACCTGGTGGGGAGAATGGGCATCCAGGATCAAAACCTGGGCCTTTTCCACACTACACTCTTATAGCGCAATGATTCCACTTTCAACATCCTATGGAATCCTGGGGTTTGCAGTTTCGGGAGGGGCCAGGATTCCATAGGATGTTGAAAGTGGAATCATCGCGCTGTAAGAGTGTAGTGCGTAAAAGGCCCAGGTTAGGGAAAGGAGAAGGAAATGGGGTGGGCCGACACGGTGGCCCTATACTTCTTGTCTCTTGCCCATCTCCCTCCTTGGGTGTGGGAGAGGGTTTGTAGTGCTGAGAAATTGAGGTGTTAGCCATCCTTAGGTGGCCAGGCAGTGGCTAGAGGAGGTGAATTTTGAAAAGGCAGCATGTCCTAATCAGAGTCACCAAAAGGAAAGGTTTCCCCAGAAAAGAAGTGCCTGAAATGTGTGGGAGAAGGCAGAGGTTGGAGAAACTCGCAAATAATCAAATCCATGAAAATAAACCTGCAGACGTGGGGGGCTGACTGTATTCATAACCAGCATTGCAAGTTATCACAATAGTTGTTGTGTGCCTTCCAGCCATTTCTGACTTACGAGAACCCTAAGGCAAACTTATCACATGGTTTTCTAAGCAAGATGGGTTTGCCATTGTGTCTTTCTAAGGCTGAGAGTGTGTGACTAGCCCAAGGCTGCCCAGTGAGTGTCCCTGGCTGAGCAGGGTTCAAACCCTAGACAGATGCACCAGCATTAGCACTGCAAACTACTGTGACAGACAAAGCGGTTGGCAGTCTTGAAGATCCCGCCACCACACCTACACCAGCAACAAAATATTGTACTTTGCTGTGAAAAGGACATCCCGATCCCACACCAAAATAGAAACGTCAGGGCACTGGGTTTACCATGCAATGCTCCTGCCTTCTGAGCTCCGTCTGAGAAGGCCTTCTTGCTTTTGGAGAGCTTGGGGAAATGTTCCCTTAGGCAGATACCGCCACCTGCTGGCCAGAAGCTCCATCACTCAGAAAGGTACGCAGGCTGGGCGTACAAAGCAAGGTGTGCCTTGCTGTTGGAATGCAACTCCCATCAGCCCCTGGCCAGTATAGGATGCAGCATGGGCACTACGGTCCGGCAATATTTGGAGGGCCGGGAGTTGCCCACCACTGCTCCGCCACACAGGCTGTTTGTGACTTTTAAAATGATCTTAACCTACTTATGCTACTTAAAATGAATTGCATTGTTCTATTTTCCAAGTCGCCCAGCTTGGCGAGACTCCAGATTACTTATTTATTTATGCAAACTTTCACATGGCAACCTTTGGTAAGGTGTGGTACATCTGAAGGGGATTAGACAATGAGAGCCAGCATGTAGTGATTTGAGCACGGGACACAACCTTGGAGACCAGGGTTTGATTCCTCTGCTCAGCCATGGAAACCCACTGGGGGACCTTGAGTGTGTCACACACTCTCAGCCCCAAGAAACCTTGTGATAGGTTTGCCTTAGGGTCGCCATAAGTTGGAAACAACTTGAAGGCACCCGACAGCAACAAACAGCGATGGGCGATAAATAAATACCTATAATGAGATAGCCAGTTGCTTTTTTTGGATAATAGTTCCCAGAACCAGCTTTGCTTCTTTGCCAGCTGTGCTTCTCAGCACTGCTGTCCAAAAAAGTAACTTTCCCAAGCCCTGGTGAGAAAGAAAATGGAACCTCCATTTTCAGAAGCAATGTACCCCTGGGTATCATTCATTGGGGAAGCAACAAAGTGAAACGTTGGTTGCTTTTATTCCCTGCTTCTGAGCTCGACCAGCCCTACCGTCAGGCGGAGTGAAACGGCTGCTTCAGCCTGGCAGATTTGGGGAGGCCTCGTAAAAGGGCAATGAATTGCAAAATGCAAAGGTTACTGCTGTTTTTCTTTTCCAACTGCCAGGAAGGAGGAAGAGACATTTTCTGCCAACATAATCTTTGGGTGCTATTCAGTTTGACCTTGGGCAAAGGGGAAGGGTGCCATTTGCCACTCTGCCTCAGGTGGCAAAATCTCCTGGATCAGCGCCGGAGTGGAGATTGTTCGAGACAAGAAAGTCAGGGCATTGACTTGATCCAGTCGAGTTCTTCTAATGTCCCTTGTCTTGTTTTAAGGCAGTTCACAATACTTGGGTTAGATTATTCTTCATATTGTTACTCCAGGCTGCTTGGTTTCCTTTCTCCACATTTCTTTTAATTTCCACTGGAGCAACAAAACCCTCAGCCTTTTGCTAGTCTAATCCACTTTAATTTAAGAAAGATACACTGGGTTCTTTCTTTTTAAAATTTAAGTGGATCGGACCGGCCAACTATACATGGTTGTGAAAGCTGGGCAGTGAAGAAGGCTGTCAGGAAGAGAATAAAGTTATTTGAAAGGGATGGAGGAGGCTTCCCTAGTTATGGCAGACTGTGAAAAAGACAAAGGAATGGGTCTGACAGCAGATCATGGTTGTAACTTTCCAGGGAGTTCTGGGAGCTGTGATTCAAAAAAGGAACTTTTCCTAGGTTCAGGACAAGAGGGTGAATTGAATTTTCCCCCAAACACGGTGAACCTGAAAGGTGAACTGCTGATCACTCAAGTACCCTTTCCTTTGCCCTCAACTTATAACTGCGTTCTCAAAATACTTTCCTGGGAAAAGCACTCTGTGCATGCTCAGAGAAGCTCCAGGAAGAAAAGGCCTGCCCACTTGGCCAAAAAGGTAGCACTGAGTGGAGGTGGCTAAATGAGGGCGTGGCTAGGAGACCAAGGATACCTGTCCGTGATTCCATCCCCTTTCTGCTTATCATTATGCTTCAGCGGAGCTCGAAAAGTTCCTTTTTGAGACTAGAACTCCCAGAATCCGCCGGCCAGCACAGACACAGGCCATGATCGCTGAGAAATTCTGTACATTGTGGCCTTCACAAAATAAATTTTCCCACGGTGTGCGCTGAACGAACCCCTCTGCAAAGAAAAACTATCTTTCGGCTACGAGGCCTCTCTGTAGACGTGCCTCGGCGCGCTGGAAACGAGGCGCACTCTGCCCACGCCCGAGGGAACTCTCGCCGCGGCTCGTTGCTTTTCTTCCCGGGGCCCGACTTGTCACGCCTCCGCAAGACAGACGCATGCGCGTCCTCCTCCCGGGCGAGGAGGGGCGGGTCTGGGACCGATCCCCGCCAAATCGTCTCCCCCACCCGCATGCTCTGAGCTGGCGCTGCGCCGAACACGCCTCCGGTCCGCCGGGAAAGGCCGCGCACTCTGCACGCGCGCAGAGGCCCTCTCGCCGCGGCGCGGGCGGCAGCGTCCCGGGGGCGTTGGAGGCGGCCTTGCGGGGCTGGCCGGGGGAAGCGACCCTCCTCTTCTTCCCCGGCTGGGCTGGCGGCGCCCGGGGAGCCCGGCCGGCCCCGGGCAGGCAAGACCGCGGGTGGGTTACATCATGCCCCGGCTCCAACGTGGTGCGAGGGGGCGGGGGCGGGGGGCGGGGGCCCGTCCCCGGCAGCCTATGAGGCCGGCGGGACCGCGCTCGGCCCGCCCCGCCCCTCCCCGCCTTCAAAACCGGCCACCCGGGCGCCGCGCCCCCGCCGCCGCCACCGGAGCCGCCGCCGCCGCCGCCGCCGCCGCCCGCAGGACCCGGGGCCCGCCCGCGCCCGGAGGGGGAGAGCATCATGCCGGCGCCGTACGCGCGGATCCTGGGGTGAGCAGAGCCGGGGGCGCCGCCCGCCCGGAGCCCCCCGCCCGCGGCGCCGCCTCCCTTGGTCCATCGCGCTCCTCGCCCGCGTCCCCCGCTCGGGCTCCTCCGCCCTCTTTCCGTCCTGCAGCCCCCCGCCCGCTTCTCCGCGCGCCCCGCACGCCCCGGGCTCCGCTGGGGCCGCCCCGCCGGAGGACTCCGGGGTCCGGTCCCATCCCGCCCGCCGGCCTTTTCTCCCGCTTCTTCCGATCTGCTTCCCGACGTCCTCAGCGTCTCCTCTCCGCGACCCCCGCGCCGTCCCCCGGCATCCCCTCCACCAAGGGCGCAGCAGAGCTGAAGGAGAGGGCCGAGGGTCCCCGGGACTGAGAGGGAAGAAAGGGGACCAGAGCTTGGAAAAGTTCCCTTGTTTGGACCACATCTCCCCCAACCACCGCTTGGGTGGGGGGTTTAGGGAGCTGTAGTCCCCAAATTAACATTCTTGTGGTGGTGGGGGGAGCAAGACAAAGACTTCCTTCCTTGGGTTGGGGGATCTGGGGAGTTATAGTTCCTCCGAAAAACTTTTCCACACTCAGCTTGGTGGGAAGGGGGATGGAATGTCAAAGATTTTCCAGTTCCTTAAAACAGGTCACAGCTCCTGAGTAAAATATGGATTTGTCAGCATGCAAATATGATGAAAACATAATATGACGTTGAACACATGCAGTTAAATACATGCAGCTGCAAACTTTGAATGGAGGAGATTTGGGGTTATTTTCCCTGGCTGCTGCTGTGAGGATCAGTTTGCCTTGTCTGTAAAATGGGCATAAAGCGTACTGTTCCCAGATTTTGCTGGAGAGGCTGGCCACTGCTTTCTTGCCCCCTCCTTTCTGAATTTCTCCAGGACACCTATTTCATTGCCTTATCTGGACAAATCCTTTGTAGTTTCTTTTATCTTTAATCCGCAGCAGCCTGCATACGTGTCTAGTCCTTTGTGCAACTCCCTTGGCTAATTCCTACGTCCTTCACACAACTTAATTCCACCTCTCTGCCGTGTAACCTACCTATCTTCCTTCCCTGTCTTCGTCCGCCCTTAGCCAGTTTGTACCCTCTCCCGTTTAGGAGATCCCATACCCCAAACCAGGGAAAGCCCTCCTGGGTTGTGTGAATGCGCTCCAGGTTGCCGGGAAGCAGGGACATGAATCCGAGACCGCTTGGGTGGCGGGCAGAACTTTGGTTCTGGGGCAGCAGAGAGCCTTGAAGAGTGGGGAAAGAGCACCCTTGTTTGTTTGAACACGTCCAGCCCTCGACTTCCTAGTGCTCTTCATCCTCCACGTCACCCGTCCTCTCCTCCCCAGGGACCAGCCCCCCTCCTTCGTGCGGCAACCTTTCACCCACAAGAGGAAACGCCAGTCCTGAACCGGTTCACGTCCGTTTTGTTTTAACTACTCATTGATTTCCTTTGCAGTCGTTCCAGCTCAGATAACTGGGTTTATGGCTAATCCAGGCCTTAAAGAGGAAACAAGGGGATCCTTGCCCTCTTCCGACACGCTCGTGTCGTAGTCGTGGGTCTTTGTGCAACAGGCTGAGCCCCCTGAATAAAGATTGTTGGGAGTCGCCGGTCGCTACATCTCGCCTCTGCCGCTGGCTCCCTGTGCGGCTCGCTGAACGCACACAATAAAACGGGAGTTGACGGTGGTCTGCTTTGCAGGGTTACTGCGTGTCCGAGTGCACCAAAGACTGTAAAACACGTTTCGAACCTTTCCACGCTACACTGTTATAGTGCTGTTATTCCACTTTCAGCATCCTATGGAATCCCAGGGGTTGCAGTTTAGGGAGGGGCCTAAATAGCACTATGACAGTGTAGTGTGGAGATGGCCTTAAACTGCAGGTGTGGGGAGTCTGCCAGGGAAGTGACTGGTTAAAAGTGATTTCTGCAGTGAAGGCCTGCTAGGCCCAAGAGACAGAGAGTCTTGGGTTCTAGTTCTGTCTTTGCCATGGAGTCACTTTTCAGTTTTTGGCTTTAGACCTCTTTTTTTTCCCTTTGCCGCTCAGCCTCAGTTCCCCTGCCTGTAACAAGGAAGCAATAACATCTGCCATCAAGGGGTTTTTCTGAAAGTAAATTGCATTGCAAGTCAGAGGCTGTCATTGTGCATGTTTCTTTGTAGTTGTCACGTGCCTTCAAGTCAATGCCCATGTATGGGTGGCGATATCCAAGGATTCTCTTGGCAAGGTTTGTTCAGAGGGGGGTTTGCTTTTGCCTTCCTCTGAGGCTGAGAGAGCATGACTTACCCAAAGTCACCCTGGGATTTCCATGGCTGATTCAAGACTGGTCTCTCTGGAGCCCCAGCCGAGAGGCACATCTAGGGTAGGGCAAGTAGCGCGTGTGCCCTGGGCCCTAATGCCAGGGAGGTGCAAAAAAGCCATGCTGGAAGATTTAGTGGTGGTGGTGGCAGAGGAGGAGGAAATGGCAATGGCCCCAGAGGTAGGGGTGCAACTTCCACACTTGCCCTAGGCGCTGCCTGAGCTAGATCCACCTCTGCCCCATCCGATACTCAAACCTCTACAGGGCACCAGCTCATCCCATCGAAATCAATGGGACTTATCTTCGGAGTAGACATGTATAAGGAATGTAAATGTTTATGTGCACAACAATCAACTGATCCTTTCTCACAGGGTTGATCTGTTGACAGATACCCATTTTACAGATGAGAAGCTGAGGCGAGTCCTTTGCAAGGGACTCCCCCCAAGGCCACACCGTTAGGTCAGTGGTGGAGGTAGAAAGGCCAGAACAGCTTAGATGGCGTTGATTCCTCCAAGACCAGGAGTCCAAATCAAAGAGAAATAAAGAGGCTGGCAGAAGACAGATCCCCTCTCCTCTTTCCCAACTTGGGCCCTGTGTGAATTTTCTGAGCGCAGTGGCTTGCTTATCTTTATTATTTTTTTTAATTAAGAAATCTCCCCCGAAGCAGTGGGGTGGAGATGCTAACTGGGAGCTTGGTGGGGTGGGAAGGGCTCTGCGTGGGAACAATATGTTCCCTTCTCCAGAGGGGGAGCAGAGCCAGACCTCCCTCCCTCCCTCCCTCCCTGGCTGCTCGATAGGAAGCCTTGGCTTGGGTGAAAGTCCATGCCATGCGGTCCGTCCCTTGCCCTTTGCTCTGCCGCTTGGAAGCTTGCCAATGGCAGGTAAACCCTCACCTACCCCAAATATTTCATTCAAGGGTCAGGGAGCTGTGTGCTTTGCTCCGGCACAAACAACCCAGCCGAGAGCGCAGAGATTCGTGATGGGAGATAATGGGGGTGGGTGGAGAGTTGGGGGTCAAAGATCCATGTACCACCAAGCCCCAGAATTTGATCTTCAAACCTCGCATTTTTGAGTTCACAGCTGCAGACACTGGAAGGTTTTAAGCGTGAGCCCAGAGCTCAGGACAGTGACTTTGGGGACTGTCAACTCCCAGAATTCCCCAGCCAGCATGGCCATTGGGAGTGCTAGAAACTATCATTCACAATTATGCCGATGAGAAGGTTTGTAGCACCATATCAGAGCTTGGGAGATTGGCTAGGGACTACACATCCCAGCCGTCCCCAGCCAGCATGGCCAGTGGGGATGCTGGACACTATAGTGCGCAGGAACACTTTTCCAACAAGGTTTCTTTCACCCTACACAACTATAGCACTTTGATCCAGCTTTAACTGTCATGGCTCCATGTCATGCAAATCTGGGGTCTGTGGTTTTGTGAGGAGTACTCAGAATTCTCTGCCAGAGAGCTCTAGTGCCTCACCAAACTACAAATCCCAGGGTTCCGTAGGATTCAGTCATAGCAGCTAACATGGGATCAACGTTTATAACTGTGCTGTGCGAAAGAGATCCCAGCTCTGCACCAAACATATGCTGGATATAGAGCCAGTGTGGTGTAGTGTTTGTTTTTTGTTTTCAACACCAGAAGTTTTGGCCTTCTCTGTGACCCCTGGGAACCATTCTGGTATAGTGGTTTGAGCATTGGACTACACCCCTGGAGACCAGAATTCGATTCCCTGCTCGGCCATGGAAATCCGCTGGATGACCGTCGACTCACCACACCCTCTCAGCCCCAGAAAACCCCATGATAGGTTCACCTTAAAGTTGCCATAAGTTGAAAACAACTTGAAGGCACAGAACAAAACATAGGCGGGATATTTGTGAACAGATTTTATTTATTTACTTATTTATTTCATTTGTATGCTGCCTTTCTCCCAGAGTAGGACCGAAGGTGGCTCTTGGAGACAATTATTCAAAGAACATTCACAATAACATTAAATTAACTTTTGGTTTAATTGGTTAAATTTTGGTTTGTACCAGTGTGTCTTTGTCTGCGGAGGTTCTCCTGAAAATGCCGATCCAGTGATTCCACTGCCCACTGTCACAAGCAAGAGTACCAAAGCATCTGATCTTCTGCACTTCAAATAGCTGGGGCAGATTTTGTTAACTTATCCAGGCAATTTCGTGTCTGTGTGTGTAAAAAAATAAATCAGACCTCTGTTTTTTTCAGTAAGGTGGTAGCCACATGACACCTCCACACGGACAACGGTCCAGCTAAGACATGCCTTTGTTCATGAAAGGTGTGAGTCTCTGTGCTTTTCCCACCCCACCCATGTGTGGGTACTGTGTGTTGTGGGGGAAATCTGCAAAGGTTTATGGGATGCCATTTCTGTGTTTCTGGAAGATACTACAATTGCCCTCCTTCAAATTAAGCTCAGGGTGTGCACGCCACTAATTTTGGAGGTAGTTCCCTGCCATCCCGCACCCTCTGTTCTCTCAGAAAGGCCGCACGCTTGGTTAATCGTCGTTCTGGATGAGAGGTTGCCCTTGGGAAACGGTTGCAAATCAAGAGGACAGATGTAAAAATATATTCAGAGGGAGATAAGTGCCAGAGAAGTATAGTCACCTCCTCCTTTACATGGTGCATGCAGACTTTTTCTTAAAAGATAAACATAGACTCAAAGGGAACCCCAAGGGTCATCTAGCCCAACTCGACTGTACAAGACTCCACAGCAAAAGCACTCCTGACAGATAGTCATCCATCTTCTGTTTTCAAAGCTTCAACAGAAGGGCATTACCTCCTGAGACTGCTTATTCCAGTGTCCACAAGCAAATCCCTTCAGGAAGTTCTTTCTAATATTAATCAGATCTGTGCCCTCTTTCATTTGAAAAGTCTGCATGCTGTCAGAAGGACATGTGACTTCTTCCTCTGGATGCACAATGCACCATTCATGCGCCCCACAAATGTGTGCAAACTCATGCTGTTGAAGAAACGTTCAGGCACATCTTTGTAGAAAGGCCTCGCTCAACTCTGTGCCTCCAGATTGGCTGGACTACAGCTCCCTTCACCTTGCAGCATAGTTGGCTTTGGGTTATGGGAGTTGCAGTCCAACACCTCTGGAGGGTACCAGGGCAATTTCACACTACAGTCAGCCCTCCACATTTGCAGGTTTGACTTTCATGGGTGTAATTATTTGTGAGTTTCTCCAACCCTTGCCTCCTGCCACAAGTGGGAACCTTCCCTCTTGGTGGCTCTGATCAGGTTGTCCAACCCTTTAAAAACCTGTCTCTGGTTCTCCATCACCACCAGCCACTACCTGGCCAGCTAAGGGCAGATCACAGCCCAGTTTCTCAACACCACAGACCCTCTCCCAATCCCCTCCCCACAAGGAAGGATATGGGCGAGAAAGAGGAATTATAGGGCCACCATGCCAACTCATCCCCTTTCCCTCTCCTTTCCCTGACCTGGGTTGTTTGGACCCTGGTGCCTGTTCTCCTTACCATGCCTTGGCCCCCTTCCCATGGACACACACACACAATTTGATATTTGTGATGTTTCCACTGTGGTTGGGGTCCTGCACCCCCTAAGCCTAGCAAATGTGGAGGGCTGACTGCGTGTATTTACAGCACGCTGATTCTGCTTTAACTGTCATGGCTGCATCCTACGGAATCCTGGGGTTTGTAGTACAGGGAGCCACTAAAGCTCCCTGGCTGAGAATCTAAAACACCCCTGCAAATTTCAGGTTTCCATAGGATGTAACCGGGGCACTTAAAGTAGAATCATGCCGCTATAATTATGTTATGAGAAAGGGCCAGGCTGTGACAGAACATACTTTCTTATGCATTTGTAGAAAGTTTTCATACTCAAAAACACGGGTGCTTTCAAATTAACCAATCTAGACCTCTTATTCATAACATACGCACATGACACATATTTATGAGCATAGTATATACATTCTCCCATGCTGCTGTTAACTCACTCTCTTTTGCATAAGCGTGCCAAGCTGCTTTGACGCGCTAACCTTGCACATTTTCTCCTGCACATGCTCATGTACAGTTTGTTTGTTGTGCACGTGCAGGCATTTCTGCCAGGTTGGTTTGGTCCAACCTGCACAAAATTCTGGCATGTTGGACACCACTGGGTGGTCTTTTGTGCTTCTGGCTACATCTGATGCATTGTTGTCGTTACTGTTGTGTGCCTTTGTTTCCAACTTATGGCAACACTATGGCGAACTATCACAGAGTTTTCTGGGGCTGAAGTATGTGGCACACCCAAGATCATCCAGTGTTTCTGTGGCTGAGCAGGGAATCAGGCCTTGGTCTCCAGGGTCACAGTCCAATGTTCAAATCACACCACCACACTGGCTCTCATCTGATACATACTTGGGCAAAGTTAACACTCCGATAAACACTCAAAGGGATGCCGACAGGCAACAGGGGAAAAACAGGGAGGGGGAAAAACTTCTTTTGCATGACAGCTTCCAGAATCCAGAGATCATGTTGGTTGGGAGATTCTGGGAGTGGTGGTCCAAAAATGTAAACTTTTCTATGATATTGAAAAAGGGAATTGTTAGGCTGGCTTATTGATGTGGCTTCTGAGGTGACCATCTTGAGTTTCCATCTGCACCCAAACCACTATGTCCTTTTTGCTTTCATAATTCCATTCCTGCTGTTTTCCTGTATTGATAGAAGGTTGGACTTGATGACCTCAAGGCTCCCTTCCAACTGTACTTTTATATGGTTCTCAGACACACCTTCTCTTTCTCTCTTCCTCTTGCAGTCTTGGAGCATGCTCTCTCAGATTCTGGTCTGCAGTCCCACTCCGCTGGGCCCACGCCCCCCGGGTACTGCATGGAGACCTGAGCAAACTTTCAGGACGAGTCCAAGAGTTTGTGGAGCATGGGGTGAAACTTTGCCAGCCGGACAGTATCCACATCTGTGACGGGACCGAAAAGGAGAATGGCAAGATCTTGAACTTCCTGGAGTCAGAAGGGATCATCAAGCCACTGACCAAATATGAGAACTGGTGAGGGCCTTTGTGGTCTGAATATGGGTGCTGCCTGAAGGAAGTGCAAGGAAATGCATAGTTGGTGCATATCCTTTGCAAACTTTGTGCGCTCTATGGAGCCACCTAATGGAGCAATACTTGTATTTCAGGCAGAATTAAACTATGCCGAGAATGTACAATCTCACATTCACTTTCTTTTTTTCGTAGCTGGCTAGCCAAGACCGATCCCAAGGACGTGGCCCGGGTGGAAAGCCGAACAGTCATTGTAACTGAGAACCAAAGGGACACAGTGCCCATCCCTGCCCAAGGGGTCAAAGGGCAACTGGGCAACTGGATGAGCCCCAAAACGTTCCAGGAGGCAGTCGATGACCGGTTCCCTGGTTGCATGAAAGGTAAAGAGGAAAGAGCTGTGAGGCATTCATGATACACAGTTCACCCTCCACATTTGCTACGGTTAGGAGTGCAGGACCCTCACAAAAGTGGAAAAATCGCAAAGATCAAAATGTGGGTTTCTGTCTGTGGGAAGGAGGCTGAGGCATGGTGGGCAAAACAGGCACCCAGGGTCCAAACCAGGTCAGGGAAAAGAGAGAGAATGGGGCTGGCATTCGCATGGTAGACCTGTATTTCCTGTCTCTCCCCTTTCTCCTTTCTTGGATGTTTGGGAGAGGATTTGTGGTGCTGAGAAATCAGACTGTGAGCCATCCTTGCTCCCCAGGTAGTAGATGGTGGAAGAGGAGGAGGAACAGGGCCAGAGGTGGATTTTCAAAGGGCCATGTAACCTGATCAGAGCTTCCAAGAGGGAAGATTCCCCCAGAAGAGAAGCACCTGGGGCGGGAGGCAAGGCTTGAAGAAACTTACAAATAATCAAATCTGTTAAACCTGCAAATGCAAAGGGCCAAGTGTAATAAAGGTTTTTCCCCATCTAGGGAGAAATTCTGCAGTCCTCCAAGGCCTGAGGCCCCTCCCTGAACTGCAAACCCCAGGATTCCATCGAAAGTGGAATAACAGCACTATAGTGATGTAGTGTGGGAACGGCCCAAGTATTGTAGGGCAACTTTTGCCAGCCTCCCTTAGCCAACAGAGACAAGGGATGCTAGGAGCTGGTGATTTGCACGCTTCCCACTTTAATCTAGGTACCGTGAGCTTCAGGCTAGGACCCAGTTTGAGAGGATCAGGGAAGATTAGCAAAGAAAAATACTGATCCTTTTAATTTGTTCTTTCTCTGCCCCTCTTTACTTACAGTCCATCTGATTATGTTCCCTCTGTCTCTCCCCAGCTAGGAATCCTTCTTCTGCATCCATCCCCGAAAACTTCCTCCAATTCTAGTCCTTCCACATTCCTTCCTGTGTCAGTCCCCATTCATCTTCCCTCTCTGTTTGTATATCTTAACCAGGCCTGTGATTTTCTGCCAGATACGGTGCCCTCTTCCAATTCAAGTTGTTGCCCCACCCTCTTCTCTTTCAAGCGCCAGTTAAAAATACTTTTATTTATAGGACCTTTTGGAGAACAACCACATATATTATTTTCTTCTCCAGCTGCCACTGGCTTGATTCTCATCTGCTTTGTCAAACATTAATAAATGATTAGGTTGGGGGCTCAATTTTTTGTCCTGGAAGCCTCTGACAGCCACATTGTTGTTCTTGTGTGCCTTCAAGCTGTTTCCAACCTAGGTGACCGCATCACAGGTTTTTCTGGAGGCTGAAAGCCTGTGATGCACCCAAGATTACTCAATGGGTTTCCGTGACCAAGCAGAGAATCGAATCCTGTTTTCCTACACTGCGTTGCCTCTCCGAGCCACATAGAAGGCCAAAAATGCACCCCTCCAAATAAATGATGTCAGAAATTCACTTCTAGTTTTGAGAAAAAAAAGATTTTTTTTTGATGTTGAAGAGTGTAGAGGAGTCCTGTACCCTATTTTAAAGGTGAAAGGCTGCTTTGGGCAGCTTCATGAGCATACATACATACATACATTTATTTGTTTCTATAAAAATACTCACTTTCCACACACTTTATCCAGAGATCTCAGGGCAACATACGATAAAACGCATCTAAGAAATTTAAAATCATATGAATAAATAAAATGATTTCAAGAAGCTGAATTAAATATTTAGTAGATTAAAATATAGATTTAAAAAGTTAAAATAGTTTAAAATGAATTCAATCCATGCACGTGGGAGGGGTTTTGTAAAACCAGTAAGGCCTCAAAAGCTTTTATGAATGACCCCATTTTCATATATACATCTTGTGCGAATCTCAGGAACACTCTATGGAGGCACCCACTGGCAGAATACCTGCATTGCAAGCATAATTGTACTATAGTACGCCTAGGGTCACCAGAAATCAGAAATGATTTGAAGGCATGCAACAACAGTTTCTTTCTTTGTTTTTAACCATAAAAAGGATGGTCAAGGGAACCTGAACAGGTCAAGGGCTAAAACTTTGCCTGTCCCTGATGTTGCCTCTTCAGCTACTGTAAGATCCTTTGAAGGACAGGTTATACATCAAATAAATCATATCAAAACCATCCCCCCCCATTTACCATTCTGCCTTCTCCTTCTGTAGGGCGCACCATGTATGTCATCCCATACAGCATGGGTCCTATCGGCTCACCCTTGTCCAAGATTGGGATCCAGCTAACAGACTCAGCCTATGTGGTCGCCAGTATGCGCATCATGACCCGCATGGGTGCTGCCGTCCTTCGCAGTCTGGGAGATGGAGAATTTGTCAAGTGCCTCCACTCTGTGGGGCGACCCCTGCCCCTAACTGGTAAGTATGTCTTTTTGGAGGGCTCTGATAGTGGGAACGGACCTACCTCTTAAGAGCTCCCTGATCTTCAGAGATGGGTTTCTTTGGTAGATTCATGTATTCGTTCATTTTTCAACCAAGCTTTTTGCAGTTTTGGTCCCACACAGGCATGTTTGGTGAGGATTTGGGAGAGGGCCTTTTCAGCAGCTGCAACCAGATTGTGGAACTGCCTGCCACAGAAAGCTAGGTTGAACACGCGCTCCTCCCCGGGTTCTTTCTGCCAGCAAGCAAAGACGTTTCTGTTTCTCCAGGCCTTCCAGTGTTAATTGTCAGACACAGAAAGGCTTTTAACTGGGTTTTGTTGGAGCTGCATTCGTACTTTAATCATTATTTCAACTGTTTTTTTAAAACCTGTTTTAAATTAATGTTTTTAATGTCACTGATTGTTTTTTAAACTGTTGTACTAGCCACAATTTTAACTGTAATTGTTAGCCTGGGGTGAAAGGAGAAAGGTGGAACAGAAAATTAAATACTGTAAAAATAATCAGAGAGCCAGAACAACGGCTGCTGGTGACAGAAGGCAGATTCACCACCTGGATGAATGCTCCACTGATAATGGCCCCTGTTCTGCAATGCTCTGGATGTTTCTCAACATGGAACAAAGCCCTTTTTGCCCAAGACTGCCCTGTGCAAAAAATCAATAGCACAGAGATTGCATAGAAAAGTTTGTCAGCGGGTACACACTGACTTTGAATACAGATCACTAAAAATTCAGAGCCAGTTGCCACATTCTTCCATATGGCCTTTGTTGCTTTAAAATCAGGTTTGGCTTGGGGAGAGTGTTTCAACCATGTACTTTTGGAATTGGTTTTTGAAAACAGAGTTTTGTACACATACGCACATATACATACACAGTATAGTTTAGTTTTAACGAGTTTTTAAAAGAGTTTAACATATCTGTATCTATATCTAGGGAGATGGAAAGAGAAAGATCTGCCAAAAGACTGATTGATTGATTGATTGATTGATTGATTGATCGATCCATCCATCAATAGATGATTTAAAATCAAACACTTCTCAGAAGTTTGTTCTCTGTGGCGGAAAGGATGCAGTTAGTGCTGTACATCAAAAGAGAGATTAACAAACAGAACTTAATAGTTCAATTAATAAGCAAAATGTTCCGGCTTTCTGTTCTAATGGAGCTCACTGTGGAAGGTCTAATGCTTCTTATAAACACTTATTTTATTTTAGTAAGTCTAAGTCAGTTTTATAGTACTGTATCCATCTGGGGTTGAGATACTACCTGAAAACAGGTTTGTTCTGTTGGTTTTTTATCATATGTATACAGAGAAAGAGAGAAAGAGACTGAGAGAGAGAGGACATGTATACATTTTCAGACATGGATAAATATAGGAACCACACAAAGAGAAAGAAATTGTCAATGCAGTATAGAAATAATTAATCTGTTTTTAAAGAGGGCTTTTATCTGGTGTACATCATCTTAGGAGCCCTGGGGGACTGAAAGACAAAAAGTAAATAAATTAATAAATAAATAAAACTGCTACAAGTCCTCCCCTCCATTAAAAGTCCACTTGGGGAAGGTTTCTGAGGAATTTCTGCAGAAGGGAGCTCATCTCTGACACCCGTGTTTCCTCTTTCTCTTCCTCTCTGTCCCCTCCCCACCCATGCAGAGGAGCTGGTGAACAACTGGCCGTGTAACCCTGAGAAGACTTTAATCGCACATGTCCCCGAACGCCGAGAGATCGTCTCCTTTGGCAGTGGCTACGGAGGCAACTCCCTGCTGGGCAAAAAATGCTTTGCTCTGCGTATCGCCTCTTGCATTGCCAAAGACGAAGGCTGGCTGGCCGAGCACATGCTGGTGAGGACGGATGGGTTGAAAGGATACCCAAAAGGATAAGACCTGGTTGGGTGGGATGGGGAGATGCCATTGACAGGAATGTTGCCAGATTGAAAACCGGAGATGGCTCTTGTACCTTTAATGTGCCTTCAAGTTGCCTCTCAGTTTATGGTGACCCCATGAATTTTGTAAGGTTTTTTTTAGGCAGAGAATACTCAGAGGTGGTTTTGCCAGTTCCGTCCTCTGAAATATAGCCTACAGCACCTGGTATTCATGGCAATCTCCCATCGAAGTACTAACCAGAGCTCACCCTGCTTAACTTCCAAGATCAGATGGCACCTGGTGCCCTTAGGGCATTTAGGCAGCTGTGCTGAAGAGGGAAATTCAGCAGGTATTCCTTGTGGTGAAACCGGTTAACAAGCAACATCTCTTGAAATTCTTTCTTCCATACCACCATTAAAGTTACAGGATCTTTCTCCAGTTTTCAGTCTGCTAACTCCTATTGTTAGTCAGTGACTCTAACTAAAGAAGATCTAGATGTCAAAAGGGTGTTTTTGGGGGGGTTTTTTGGACAATTCCACAGAATCTTAGCCAATATGGTCAGGATTTTAGTGAGGGGGTGTATTCTCTAAAAAGGAAGCTTTCTAGGCCCTAGTTCTGTGTCCTGCTGGGGTCTGTTTCTGCAAAACTGTTTGGGGTGTGTAAGCCAAGGATTCTGGGACAAAACAGTGATGAGAGGTTGATCGCCAGGACTGGGACGGGCGGATGGGTGTTTGGATCCGCAGGCACAAGGCCAAAGAACAGTAGGTGTTTACATTGTCTTGGAGGGATATTTAACGAGCAAATATTAATTGGTTAATGACTGACAGAGGCCTGCTGAAATCCCAAACAAGCAAGGATGAGTCTGACGCACAATAGAGGGGAGGGAGAAGTGGAAGATGTGAGGGCTTTAGTCAGAACACAGAGGGCATTGGCCCCTATGGGGACACGTACGGATATCTGAGGGAGCCATTGGGGAAGGCCTGGTTCGGAGTCTTCGTGGGTCATTTCCTAATTGAAGATGAAGTTGCAAATTCTCCAGTTTTGGGGGGAAAGTTCAGCTCCATGCAACAAGAAAGGGTTGGGTGCAAATCTCCAGCTGGAAGAGCAGCAGCTTATTAGAATTTGCAAAGATTACTTGATTTGTTGCTACAACTTGCAAAGACTCTTCAGAGGTTCTTTGTATTTACTTAGCTGGCTTCCTCCTTCCTTTCTGGAGTTTGAGATTCCAGGGCTCGCGCTCTGTTCTGTTTTGCATCCGCCTTCTGGCTAGGAGCAAGTAGGCTAGATTTAAAATCCTCGTTTTCTCTCCCCAGAAGTAGGTGAGAAAGAATAATCCCCCCGCTCATTTCACCTTGATCTGGAAACAGCCCTTTAGTTTGGAAATTAACAGGAACATAAGCTGTGTATGTTTGTGTGCATGGACATGTTTGAATGACAGACAACCTGAGAGCAACTGCAGTCGGTACTTCATGCACACTATGTCACTGCCATCAGGGATGCTAGCCTAAAAATTAAACAAACAGAACTCTTCTGAGTCAAACAACTGCACGTGGGCAAAAATACAATAGGTGAAGATCTACCCATTGCTGCATCCCCATGCATTGAAAGCTTCACGGTTGAATTTCTAGATGCTGTACAGCTGTTAAAAGGCACAGCAGAGGAAAGACTGAAAAACACAGGGGGAATGTACAAAATTTCCCTTAAGCAAAACTATGTTTTATGACCCAAGCATTTTTCATGGCACATTTCATGGCACATTCAGCCCTTTTTCCTGAAATCAGCTTGCATTTGTTAAAACGAGAGTCATCTGATCTTTGAAAGCGTTTACTCAGAAACGCATACATCACAAATTTTGCATTCTTGCTGTCTTTTAACATTTATTGCTTGGATCTGTATTTCTTCATAAAACACAACACACTGTTGGATCCTGATTTAGTCCCACCTAGAGCAGGCCTACCAAAATCAGTGGGATTTAAACTAGCTATGGTGAACTCTAGTCCCATGGCTGTCAATGGCTCTACTCCATGCATGAATAAGTCTGGATCCATCCCGTTGTTTGAAATGCCTACGGTTTCTTTGTGTACCCTGGAAGCATTTTGGCTAGTGGGCAGTGTAATAAGCCAAGGTTTTGCTGCAAAGTCTTTTGGAACATTTCTTGAGTTGAAACCGTGAATGCATCTGCACTAGGCAATAATAGAAGTTTGATACCACTTTAACTGCCATGGTTCCATCCTAGGATTTGTAATATGATAAGGAACTTAGCTTTCTCTCCCATCAGGCCCTAGATCAGAGGAATAGACTAAAGCAATGATTCTCAGTCTTTGGCCCTCCAGATTTTTGAACTCCCAGAATCCTTGATTATTGATTGGCTAAGCTTACAGGGTCTTCTGGGACACATTTAGAGAACCAAGATTTGAGAACCAGTGGACCAAAACTCTGTAGCAGAGACTCCAAAGTACTCCAGCAAACTACAAATCCCGGCATTCCATAGGCAAGCACTATGGCAATTAAAGTGCCACCAAACGGTTATAACTGTGAAGTTTCCAATGTCCTCTGGGGGAAAATGTGAATGAAAACTTGACTTTCTGCCCCTGGAAAACTTCAGGAACTATGGTTTTGAGATAAAATGGGGCACAGGGCCCCCAAGTTCTCTGATATGCGAGGAGGGGGAAGAATGGAAATGGACCTCCTGCCACTTCCAGTTTTGTTTTTAAAATATTTTATACTGTTTCTGGATCTGGTGCAGGACGTGGAAACCAAAAAGAAAAATGCTCCTTAGAAGACAGTTGGAAGCTGTCACCCCGGCCTATAGCAAAGCACTGTGGGTACTTTGAGAAAGAAAAGTAAAATGGTTAAGAAAGGGTAGCTGAGTTCCAGGCGCCTCACAAATGCTCACCCCTGGGTTTCCCGTGCCATTGATGTGCTGCGCATGCTCTCTTCCAGATCCTGGGGCTCACAAATCCTGAGGGGAAGAAGAAGTACGTAGCTGCAGCCTTCCCCAGTGCGTGTGGAAAGACCAACCTGGCCATGATGAACCCCAGCCTGCCTGGCTGGAGGGTGGAGTGTGTGGGAGATGACATTGCCTGGATGAAGTTTGACAGCGATGGTGAGTTGTGTGTTGGAGAAGAAGGGCAGGAGCAAGTCTGAGAAGGACATCAACAGAGTGTAGCCTGCCCACCCATTCTGAAGTTAGCGGTGTCAAGTTTTGGTGGAAAGCAGTGTGTGTAGTGGTTAGTGTGCTGGATTCAGGCAGGAAGACCCGAGTTCTAATTTCACTACAGCCATAAATCACCTTGGGATGGTCATTAGCCTCCTTCTTTCGTCTGAAGAGCCAGCATGTTGTAGTGAGCAGGAATGGGCATGGTGTGGTCCCCAAGATGTAGCAAGTTCCCAAGTCTCAGCAGCCTTAGCACAGCTGATGGTGAGGAAAGCTGGGAGTTGCAGTCCACCAGAATGAAGAGACGTGCCTGATCACTGCCCCTGTTATGGAGTACTGGCCGAGACACAGACCATACAGGTTTGGATACCCACTGTGCCGTGAAACTCACTGGGTGGCCTTGGGCTAGTGACTCGCTCAAAGCCTGACCTGCCTCACAGGGTTGTTGTGAACTTAAAAGTGGGATGAGCCATGTGTGCTGCCTTGAGGTGAGGAGAGAAAAGGCAAGACGTAAAAAGTAACAAATAAATCAAAGGGTTGTTGTGTGAGCAGGGGAAGAAAGGGGAGGGGAAGACAAAACATACTTCCTAGGAGGATGGATGGAAATAAATAAATAAATAATGTAACATAATTTATCATACTACATAAGTAGGTTGTAGACCGAAGTTCCTCGTCCCTTTGATCACTGCTGTCCATTTGCTTCCCTCTGAGCCCAACCTGGGAAGTATCCACACAACAGAACTATAGCACTTTGATACCATTTTAATGGCTATCCTATGAAGTCCTGGGATCTGTAGTTTTATGGGACATATAGCATTCTCTGCCAGAGAGCTCTGGTGTTGCAGCTCAGGAGAATTGACTAGAGAATTCTAAATACCTCACCAAACAACAGATCCCACAATTCCATAGGGTTCCGCCATGGCAGTTTAAGTTGTAGGAACCTGCTATACATGAGCCGTGTGGCTACACCCCTGCTCACTGGATAAAGAAAGGATGCCTTTTTTTCCCTTCATTTTTGTGTCTGCTCCAGTGCTTGGTGAGAACAGAGGAATGGACAGAGACAGCAAGAAAGAGGGCAGGACTGCTTGGAATTAATGGGATCAGCAGCAGGTTGTGGTCCTTGCTAAGTTTCCACCAGTGCCAACTTCTGCCTTCCTCCTGCATGGACTTATTCAGCATCACCTGCCAATTTTCCATCTCCCTGCCTGGAAAAAAAAAACTTCCCATGTTGAACTTCTTCCCTTCTGGGAATGTTCAAAGAGAAAGAACGAGAGCTAAAAGTGTGGAAAATTTTCAGATATTGATGAGAGAGTCTGCCCTGTGTTGTGTCCATGGAGTTTCCAGGGGTAGAGGCACACTCACTCTGACATCAAGCCGTAAGATGGCTTCTCTCTTCCTACAAAGCAGAATGGCATAGGGTAGAATTTGGTTAAATGGGATCGAGAAGGCTTGGGGCGATTGTATCCTTTTTGTCCTCTCAGATGATGTTAAAAAGATGTTTTGAGAAAAAACGAAGGTACTTGTAGGAAAGATTAAGATGGGATGAGAGCTTAGAAAATTGACTTTTTTAGCCTGTATCTCCCAGAACCAGGCTAGAGAACCCTGGGAGTTATAGTCCAAAAAGGTAACTCCTCCAAGCTCTGGATAAGATGCTCAAACAAAAGACTTGAGAATCTGGAACAGAAATGAATGAAGTTCTTCATCCTCTTTGTAGGTGTCCTGCGGGCCATCAACCCCGAGAATGGTTTCTTTGGGGTGGCACCAGGAACCTCCACCAAAACCAACCCCAATGCCATGCACACCATCCAGCGGAACACTATCTTCACCAACGTGGCTGAGACCAGTGAAGGGGGAGTCTACTGGGAAGGCATCGACCAGCTGATCCCAGCGGGCGTTACCATCAGCACGTGGCAAGGCAAGCCCTGGAAGCCAGGTGAGGAGCTGGGACTCTGGGTTGCATTCTGAGCAATGTCATTTAGAAGGAATTTCCAGTGGCTTTCTGCATGGGGCATGCAATGGGAAGCAGGAGGCAGAAGTTTAAGCTCTACTGGCCAGAAGGGACAAATATAGTCCAGCTCATCTTTTTGGACAACAAACTGTTATTCCAAAAGGTGGGTGACTCAGAGGTCCATCCATTATACCAGTGCCTCTGTAAGACAGTAGGATTATTAGTTCAAAAGAGGAGGCCTGCAAGATGGGGTAACCTTACAGGATTTTTTACACCTATGTATACCAGTACTAATGCAGGGAGACCAGTTGGAAAGCCATAGAATCATAGAAATGTAGAGTTGGAAGAGACCACAAGGGCCATCCAGTCCAACTCCCTGCCATGCAGGAAAACCCTCAAAGCACTCCCGTCAAGTGGCCATCCAGCCTCCGCTTAAAAACCTCCAACGAAGGAGACTCCACCACACTCTGTGGCAGCACATTCCACTGTCGGACAGCCCTGACTGTCAGGAAATTCCTCCTGAGGTTCAGGCGGAATCTCCCCTCCTGCAGCTTGCATCCATTGCTCCTTGTCCTGGTCTCAAGAGCAGGAGAAAACAAGCCCACTCCCTCCTCGACATGACACCCCTTCAAATATTTAAACATGGCTATCATGTCCCCTCTCAACCTTCTCTTCTGCAGACTAAACATACCCAGCTCTCTAAGTCTGTCCTCATAGGGCATGGCTTCCAGCCCCCTCACCATTTTGGTTGCCCTCCTCTGGACCTGCTCCAGCTTATCCATATCCTTCTTGAATTGGGGTGCCCAGAACTGGACACAGTATTCAAGATGAGGTCTAACCAATGCAGAATAAAGTGGTACCAATACCTCCCTCAATCTAGACACCATACTCCTATTGATGCAACCAAGAATTGCGTTGGCCTTCTTGGCTGCCGCATCACACTGCTGACTCATGTTCAGCTTGTGGTCTATGAAGACTCCTAGATCCCTTTCACACGTACTGTTAGCCAAAGCATGTTTTGTTTTATTGGGAGAGTTACCAATCGCACACACAAGATCTGAGCAGTCTCACAATCGCACAAGGCTAACTGAAGGAAAAAGGAGGAAAAATTGGATAGTGAGAAATTAGGGCAAAGTGGGTGATATTTACCTATCTTGCAGAGACAAAATGAAGCAATATGGCTGGGACTAAGGGTCCAAGAGTATACAAGAATGGGAATCAGAGCGGCAGAGTGATGGCCTATTTCGAGAGTACTATTGTACTACAAGTTGTCTGACTCAGAGCCAAGGTTTAAATATCCTTTTTCTGCCCTGAAGGGGAAGGTGTTAATGGCTCTCTGGCAGAACAAACGATGGGGTCTGGAACAGACTAATGGTCTTAGCTTTAGGTGACCAAGGACGGATGGGAATTGTGATAGCTCCTTAATGGCTAGGCAGGTGGGAAAACAAAGGAAAATTTGGCAGGAAGGAGAAGTGGGTTGAAGACAGTCAGTTGCTCTATGGAGGCAGTTTTGTGTGCTATTGTTTCTAAAGGTTGAGTTGTTGACAGACATTTGCAAGCTCATTATCACCGGAGCTTCCCTGATGTCCTGTCTGACCTACTTTCGCATCACATGTGTTCAGCCAGTCCTCACCAGCACAGCTTTTCAGCCATAGCAGTGTATAATTTATATTTTATGCCAATTAAATAATATTCGCCAATTATGCCATATCATAGAGTGTGGGCTGTATGGTCTGGTAACAAGATCTACAAGCAAAAATGCCCCTGAGAGGGCATTTGGGGCCAGTCTTTTTTCCAGGGGTTAGAGATGGCTCTCTACGGTCTCCTAGGGGGCTAATGTGGTCCCCTAACCTTCCACAGTTGCCTGCCTCTGCTGTGTGGTGTAGACAGACATTCCTGTATCATGGAGCACCTGAATTTTATGTAGCAGTGCTGAGCTAGAAGGGTCCATGGACTGACTTTGTATAAAACAGCTTATTCTGTTCCTATAGCATTGGGGAACATCTGAAACAGAGGCTGGTAAAGTTATGCTTTATGGAGCACTTAATATGGTAAGACAATGCTGAAGGGCAACAGTGTTAAGAATTAGGAACAAGATGCTAAAGACCAGCAGTTTGGACCTCGAGGAAGAAGCAAGAGCATAATTTTTACTGCTTGTATTTATAAGGCTTTCAATTTGTTTTAGATCTTTTGCTTTGCACCACGCTCAGCGCAGCTTCCTCTTGGCAACAGAAGATCATTTCTTATTTATATAGGAAGACAGCTTGCCTTATAATTCCAGGATTGAAAGTACAAATCCAGATAATAAAAATGCAAATAAACGTCTGTGTTAAATAAAATAAAATACCGTCTAAAGGCGGGGCAAATAGCAGCCTAGCAGTAAAAGTGGCAAAGCAGACTGCTAAGATAAAACCCTAACTCAGACACAGTGGCATCACATGATACACGAAAAGTCAGAACAAACCAAACACCATGTCCCAGTAGCTAAAGACTGTCCAATTAGGCAAGCATTCCTGGAGGGAGCTTTCCAGAGCTGGGATGCTAATCTGGACCAGAAGGGAATCGACTTGAGACAGAGCTCAGAAGGGTTTAGCCCCAGACCTGCTTTCCTGTGTGAGGCTCAGTAGGAACAAAGAAGAGGGTATCCCTGGCCATGTACAGAGTGCCTTTCCCCTTACCACTGAGTATCTCCTGTGAGCAGGCACCATTTGAATCCAAAGGTAGTTTTGGCTAGGCCTCCTCAGTTCCCATTCTTGTTTTCCTTCGGCAACCTAAACTCTTCCATCTCTTCCTCTCCAGGTGATCCACAGCCTGCAGCACACCCCAACTCTCGCTTTTGCGCCCCAGCCCGCCAGTGCCCGATCATGGATCCGGACTGGGAATCCCCTAGGGGGGTCCCTATTGAGGCCATCATCTTTGGGGGCAGGAGGCCTGTAGGTAAGTCCCCTTAGCTGAGAAAAAAATTACTTTGGAAAAAAATTACTTTTCGGAACCACAATTCCCAGAATCCCTCAGCAAATAAATTCTGGTGTCCCCGGCCCCCCCGTTTCCATGCTGTATCCCTTGCCACTAAGAGACAGTGTGATATAGTGGTTTGAGCACTGAACTACACCCTGGAGACCGGGATTCAATTCCCTGCTTGGCCATGGAAACCCACTGGGTGACCTTGGGCATCCCACACTCTCTCAACCCCAGAAAATCCTGCAACAGGTTCCCTTTAGGGAACAAGGCACACACTACCACCAATACAACAATTCCTTGCCACATCTTTCTCCTCCAAGGCCCTTTCTGCACTCAAAGTGTTATAGCACTCTGATTCCACCTTAAACATCCTATGGAATCCTGGGGTTTGCAGTTTCGGGAGGGGCCACCTGGCCCCTCCCGAAACTGCAAACCCCAGGATTCCATAGGATGTGAAAATGGAATCAGAGCGCTATAACAGGCTAGTGCGGAAAGTGCCCAAGATTTCATGAGCCTAACTTCCTAAAATCCTTTCCCCCACAGGTGTGCCCTTGGTGTACGAGGCCTTCAATTGGCGCCATGGAGTCTTTGTGGGAACTGCAATGAGGTCGGAGTCCACGGCGGCAGCAGAACACAAAGGTAAGAGGTAGTCTGGGTTCCTACAATTTGCTTCTTCGATTCAGCAGTATCACCCTCTTGCTTCGTAAATCTGAAGCCCTGAGAAGAGTGGCTAATACAACGATTCGGCTGCAGAGATCTTTTAAGGTTTCGGCACTTTTTGAATTTTGAACAGAGGTGGGGGAATTTTGGCCCTCTTGATGTTTTGGAATGTAACTTCCCACAGTCTGTTTCCCTTGGCCTTACTGACTGGAGCTTCTGGAACTGAAAGGCCAAAACAATTCTCTAGGTGGGTATAGCTACAAGGAGACAAGGATGACCGCACTGTCTTCCCAAATAAGAATTCTGCCCTCTTCCCCACAGTGAAATTTTCCTCCAGTTCCCAAATTTCTAGCTGTGCAGTGACTTAAAATTTCAATTGAGCTTTTAGAAGTACAATTTAGGGATCAAAAGAAAAGGAACAAGTGAAGATACCAAGAGAATGTGAACACAGCAAATGTAAAGAGTTCTAGATGTGAACGATTTTCAGTATGTGGCTCACTGGAATGCTAGAAATTTGGAGATTGAACAAAAATTTCATTTTGGGGGGCTGAATTCTTAATGGAGGGGCAACGCCCTCACTTCACAGACACTTGTAACCACCTTGTGGGTTCCCCACACCTGATAAGCAGGAGTGGAGTGATGAGTACAGAGTTCCATCAGCTTAGACAAAAACAACTTGATTGTGTGTATGGTGTACCTTCAAGCTGCCTGTCAACTTGTGGCAACCCTATAAATTTTGTAGGGTTTTCTTAGGCAAGGAATTGTCAGAGGTGGTTTTGCCAGTTCCTTCCTCTGAAATATAGCCAATAGCACCTATTATTTATTGGCAGTCTCCGATCCAAGTACTAACCAGGGCTGATCCAGCTTTGCTTCCAATATGAAACAGAATCTGGTGCCTTTAAGGTACCACCTAACCCAGATTGATTGACCGATTTCTGTCCCATCTACAGAAGGGGCGTTCCTGAAGGCAACTCACAGTGATACTAAACAAGGAAAGAATACAGTTAAGCCATAGAACAAGGAAAAGTTAATGAAGTTAAAATTTAAAACAGGGGTGGGAATCTACTCTCCAGAGACTGCTGGACTGCAAGCCCCAATAGCTTTAGCTAGTACGGACAAAGGTAAAGGATGGGAGTTGCAGTCAAACAACATCTGGAGGGGGCCACATGATTCCTACGTTTAATCTAAAAGCACAGTTTGAAAGCACTGCTAAGGAATGCACCAGACCAGATTAGTGACAAACCTTATTCTCAGCATTTGGTTCATTGCCCAATGCCTGGTTCAGTACAGAAAAGTTGCCCTCTGAAAGAAGGACAATGGGGAGGAGAGCCAACTTAGTCTTCCTTGCAGCAACCCGTGTGCAACAACAGAATTTTAAACAACTTCAGGGACACTGAAAGCTCCCTGCCAACCCCACAAATAATCTTTTCTGCTGTAGCAAAAAAAGATGCATTTCATGAAACATTGTTATCATCATGCCTCAAAAGAAAGATTGCCATATTGTGTACTGAACTTTCCACCACCTTTGACAGGTAGCAAGACAGAAATCTCACTGGGAGAATTATGCAGGAGAGAGAAAACACTGCAGAAAACATCCATTTGCCTTGTGCCTTGCCTTGCAGCCCCCTCAGGGTCTCCTAGGGTACGTGGATGGCATTTCCATCATGTTTGGCATCCCCACTTAGGTCAATTTAGGCCCAGAAGAAGACCTTTTTCTTTTCTTTTCTTTTTTTTTTGAAAAAAGGAAGTGAACAGGAAGTCCCTCTCACTTCCAGCTGTTAAAAAGCTCCTCATGTCTCTTCAAGAGTATTTGATTCTTTTTTGGGAGTGGGTACCGGAGGGGTGTGGCCTTCCAAAGTTTCATGGAGGGGATAATGTGGTCCCCTACTCTTCCAGAGTTTCCCACCCCTGCTTTAGGTTTGCTGATGGAACAGACCAAAACCTAACTCTTAGTCCCAATTTGAGCAGACCTGTTGAATCAAAGGGATTTGTCTAAGTGTTGATTCACTATTCAGAAACTGATTCAGTGGATCTAAATCTAGTTGAGATTAGCAATTTGAGTCAACCCATAGTTTGAAAATGGAATGCTGTGAATGCCTACATTATTTCTAGAAATAGCTCCCAGATAATTAAATCTGGTGGGATTTATTTTCACAAACAAATGGGACCAACTAGAATATGGATTCTTGATTGGTAGTCAATTTTCTGATCCATCCAGACACATAAGTTATTCCCTGTGACCAGACTGACCAGCCTATGAAGGAAGAACTAATATTCAGATGTTGTTGCAACACAGTCATGAGCCCAACTGTCTCTTCCTCATTTTTCTAAACAACATTACTGCAGAAATCAACCATTTTATTCCATTTCAAATAAAAATATAGCACCTGGCTATGGCAAGAATGTATTGGAAAGTTGTTTCATCTCTTGACATAGCTGCTCATGTTCTGGTGGTAAGGTTTAATAACTTCCTCAGAAATTTATTCTGGGCTGCTTCCAATTCTCTTAAATTAATCAGATCTCACAATTCAGGCCATTACAATGACTGCAAAATGTAATGGTAAACCAAATAATATGGTCTGTTCCATTCTGGTTTATTGTGTCTAAAAGTGACCCTACCAAGAACCCTGGTTTGCTAACTTGCCAGCAAACCACAGTGCAGAGCCATGTTTTGTTGCGGGATTAATCAAGTCAGACTTAATTAAACCATGGCTTGCTGTCATGTTAAGACTTAGGGCTACGACTTGTCCCTTTGTTTCTCCCATGGACCACTCTGAAACAGGAGCTGGCAAAAAGGATGGGAAAGAAACAAAACAGAAAAGCAGAAGATAAGCCATGGTTGGTTGTAAATAAATAAATAAATAAATAAAAACTCATGGCAAATATAAACCATGGCTTAGCATATGTGCAAATACAGCCATTTATTGTGCCAAGTTTTGGAATGCATGTATTTTGAGATTTAGGTTTATCCATTGACATATTCTCCCATATGAGAGACCCATCTTCTGTCCCACCACCCTCATAGTTACATCTGGCGGGAACAAGGGAGAGAGCATTCTCAGTGGCTTCTCCAGGCTCTGGAACTTCTTCCCAGACAGGTTAAACTGGTACCCTCCTTACTCTCCTTCCACAAGCAGGTGAAGACCTTTTTGATTTAACAAATCTTTGAGGACTGATTGCTTAAGGGGAACAGAGCTCATGTGATTTTTCTATTTTTTTCCCTGTTTTTTTAAACAAAATTTCTTCTTAATAGTTTATGTTTTTATCTGGTTTTTGATATTTGAATTACTTTTCTGTATGCTGAGAATTTTAAAACTGTTTCTTTTAAATGTTGCAAGCTGCTTTAAGTCTCAAACCGGGAAAAGAGGAGGATATAAAGAAATATAATAATATAAAATACAGTGGGTGGGTGATCTCAAGCAGTCATATCCAAGCCTTCTGGGAGCCCACTCTGACCCTCAGCATCCCCAGATATCCAGATCCTCTTCACCTGGGCACCATTCTTTTTCAGTGTCCTGCTGTTTGCACATTTTGATGTTAAAAAATTGAAATGCTTCTCCTATGGCTTAGTTGCTAACAGTGAGAACTTTAAACTAATATCCACTGGTATTTATGGCTTCACTCTTTGGCCTTTGGCCTTGCCCAGTACTGACCTTGAGAATTTATCAGGCTGAAAGAAATTCCACCTCTTTCCTCTGCTATAATAAAATCTCGACATTTTGTGTAACTCCCTGGCAGATAGATGAAGGGAATGCTGTGGATATAGTATATCTTGATTTCAGTAAGGCCTTTGACAAAGTTCCCCATGACATTCTTGCAAAGAAGCTAGTAAGATGTGGGCTGGACAGGGCTACTGTCAGGTGGATTTGTAACTGGCTGACTGACCGTACCCAAAGGGTGGTCACCAACGGCAGATTCTCATCCTAGAGAGAAGTGACTAGCGGGGTGCCACAGGGTTCCATCCTGGGCCCGGTGCTGTTCAATATCTTCATTAATGACTTGGATGAAGGAATAGAGGGCACGCTGATCAAATTTGCAGATGACACCAAAGTGGGAGGGGTTGCTAATACGCCTGATGACAGGATCAAAATTCAAAAGGACCTGGACAGATTGGAGAGCTGGGCCAAGGCTAACAAAATGAATTTCAACAGAGAGAAATGTATGGTCCTACACTTAGGCAGAAAAAATGGTATGCAGAAATATAGGATGGGGGACACGTGGCTGGATAGCAGTACGTGTGAAAGGGACCTAGGAGTCTTAATAGACTCCAAGCTGAACACGAGTCAGCAGTGTGATGCGGCAGCCAAGAAAGCCAACGCAATTCTTGGTTGCATTAATAGGAGTATGGTATCTAGGTCGAGGGAGGTATTGGTACCACTTTATTCTGCTTTGGTTAGACCTCATCTTGAATACTGCGTCTAATTCTGGGCACCCCAATTCAAGAAGGATATGGATAAGCTGGAGCAGGTCCAGAGGAGGGCAACCAAAATGGTGAGGGGCCTGGAAGCCATGCCCTATGAGGACAGACTTAGAGAGCTGGGTATGTTTAGTCTGCAGAAGAGAAGGTTGAGAGGGGACATGATAGCCATGTTTAAATATTTGAAAGGATGTCATGTTGAGGAGGGAGTGGGCTTGTTTTCTCCTGCTCTTGAGACCAGGACAAGGAGCAATGGGTACAAGCTGCAGGAGGGGAGATTCCGCCTGAACCTCAGGAAGAATTTCCTGACAGTCAGGGCTGTCCGGCAGTGGAATGTCCTGCCACGGAGCGTGGTGGAGTCTCCTTCGTTGGAGGTTTTTAAGCGGAGGCTAGATGGCCACTTGTCGGGAGTGCTTTGAGGGTTTTCCTGCATGGCAGGGGGTTGAACTGGATGGCCCTTGAGGTCTCTTCCAACTCTACATTTCTATGATTCTACGATTCTACCCATTTGCTAACGTTTACCCAGGTTACTGGAAGAGAGTCCTGAATATCCAAATGTATTTACATCATCTCTTGTCTTAAGTCTGAACCCCATGAAAGAGTGATGGTGATAAAGCTGGGGAGAATATCTTTACATCTTGACACATGGACCCCATAACTACTGGGGCAGGGGAGGGTTGAGCCCCCGCTCCCCCGCAGGCTAGGCTGGAGGAGCTGAGACTCCTTTGAAATAATCTGGCAAAACTGGACCTATGTAACTGAGCTTCTTCAGGAATTATCAATCAGAAGCAAACTAAATGATTAAACACTTAAAAGTATTACGACAGTTATTTCCACTGAGCCCTCTCAGAAATAACAAAGGCTACCTGCAATATGTCTCACATGCACTTATATGGTAGTAAGCTAAACTCAGCACATGGAGAGTGCTTCTATACACAAATTGCTCTTGTGAGACCCTTCCTGCTTAAGGAAACTCAGATGATAATAGTGGATGGGAAAGTAATTTGTCCTCTCCCTGCAAGTACCTACAAACAAGCAAGATAAATAACAACCTGCCTGCCATTGTTGAGCTGCCACCACCACATTAAAAAACTGTTATGGGGTCATCTGGGTAATAGGTGGATTCAGAGATCGGTAGACAGCCAGCAGTGGAGAAATGAATATGTGGTCCCAGTCAGGAGATGAGCACATTGCCATATCAGAAAATGGACAGATCACAACAAAGCTGGATGTAGAACTAAGCCAGCAAGCAGGGAGACTGTTGTTTCCTAAAATATATTAAACATGTTAACATTTCTCTTCACCACCACCCAATAATTTTAGGTAAAGTCATCATGCATGACCCTTTTGCCATGCGTCCTTTCTTTGGTTACAACTTTGGCCATTACCTTGAACACTGGTTGAGTATGGAGGAGCGCAAGGGTGTCCGCCTTCCCAAGATCTTCCACGTCAACTGGTTCCGCAAGGATGCTGCTGGGAACTTCTTGTGGCCAGGTTTTGGGGAAAACTCCCGCGTCCTTGACTGGATCTTCCGCCGTGTCGATGGAGAAGAGAGTGCCAAGGAAACACCAATTGGGTACATACCGAAAGAAGGTGCCTTAGATATGACAGGCCTAAGCAAGGTGAACTTTGAGGAGCTGTTCTCATTGCCCAAAGATTTCTGGGAACAAGAAGTGCGGGAAATCAGGCAGTACCTAACAGAACAAGTACCCAATGACCTGCCCAAGGAAGTCATGAAGGAACTGGAGGCTTTGGAGAGCCGGGTGAAGAAGATGTGAGGGACCTGAAAATAAAAGAAAAAGAACCAAAGACACATTCCCCTGTATCTCCTGTGGGAGAAGGAGGAGATGACTGGGAGCTTGTTTACAGACTTATCCTTCCCCAATTCTGACCAGTTAAGCCTTTCTGGCCATCAGGAGTCAACCATCTTGTCTCCATGGTCACGGGGCAGCCATCTTGCCTCCAGGCAACCTGAATTTTACCTATTTTCTTGTGTGTCTCTGTTTTCTGGATACATCTGCTTATGTCCTTTCTCCTTTACCACTGTCATTCCTTCGTTTTAGGAAAACAAAGTGAAACTCATCTGCTTTCTTGTTTTCATCAGCTTGGTGTTGGTTCTCCTTTGAGTCTGCTTTTGTTGTCTGTGTATCATTCTTGTGACTGAGTAGTTTTTGTCCTTTCACAAATTGCCTTTTCTTCCTTCTAAACTGAAAGATTTTAGTTTGAAAAATTCCTTGCAAGAAAGGTATGATGGGAAGCTTTTGTGGTAAGAGACACCCCAGCATAACTCAGTGAGAATACTTTAATCCAGTCGGAGTTAATTGTGCTTCCAACAGTAATAGAAGCTCAATAGGTCTTCAGAGGAAGTGTCATTTCCTTAGCAAAATCTTCCTGTTTGGTACCTCAAATTTAACTGAACAGCTAGGTGCTAATATTTAAGTTCTAGAACCAATGCTAAGAGTGACAACTGGAATATGGGATGGGCCCCACCGTATTTAGATATCTTCTCCTAGTTCTTCTGAACCATACGAACATATGATGCTGCCTTATACTGAATCAGACCATTGGTCTATCTAACTTCTACTAATAAGTTGTTAACTTACCTAAATGCCATTAGACCATCTTGTCATACCAGTGACAATTTGCAGAGTGCTTTCTAACGCGTATCAAAGATATGATATAGCTCCACTACCCTGACAAATTTTACAGTTTGCAAGTTCTGATAACGTGGAACATATTGGCAATTACATTTCTGTGGAGACAAGCAAATTAGCTCTTCAGAGGTTCACAAGAACTGCATGAAAACCCACATTATGTTGAATCATATAATTAGTTGATATTACCTTATCCAACCAGAATGATCAACTATGGCTTGAATTCTTTCTTATTGTTTTCTGGCTGACAGATTTCCCTTCTAAGAATGTTTGTTGCACATTTTGTAACATGATGGGAACTCAGCCCAGTTCTGATTATTAATCTGAACACACTATATTTTCTAATATCTATACTCTAGTTTTATCTCCAGTACAAAAGTCATCTCATGGGGAAGCGAATCTGTGTTGCTTCCCATTTTTGGGTTTCACAGAATTCAGTTGTCCATCATGCCAAGCAGATGTGAGAACATAAAATTCCCTTCAAAGGCCTTGGTTTCCTCCAAGCTTAAGTTGGTTTGAGGAAAATTAATAACTCTATTAGACCTGAATTCACTTGGGTCAACCCAAGTATCAAATTCTAGCAAGAGGTTACTGGATCTAAATGAGGCAGACCCTAGATCAGATTTTTCTTGAGCTGTGCTTCTCAGAATATATACCCTTAGACAAGGCCTCACCTATTTAACAGGACAGTTATGAAGACAAACAAAATACAAACAGTAACTATCCTTTTTATATAAATATATACTGATGAAATGAAACTTATTGGCTAATCTTCACTTTATATTGGCAGAATTCTGGTTCCACTTTGCTCTGAGTTCATCATCAGCCTTCTCTAAATTTGGCAACAACACTATTTACCTGCCCAAATATCATCTACAACGCTAATCAGCTCCCCGTTACTAACCATCTCCTTCCCTCTGCACAGCCTTTAGAACAGGCATGGGTTCTAAAGTGTGCACCTGGGGCTTCATGAGGCCCCCTAGATTGTTTTGGTGGCCCTCATCCCTTTCAAATTTGCCCCACCACCATCTCCCTGTTAATCCATCTCCCTGTTCCCCATAGTTGGAACATAATTATCTCAAAATTAGAAGTAGACCTCTCACCCTTTCCTGATTTACTTCGTTGGGTTTGGGTTTGGGAATTTTTGGCAGCCTGCAGAGCCCCTGGGATAGGTAATTGGCCACCACAGTTGTTGTGTGCCTTCAAGTCATTTCCAACTTACGGTGACCCTAAAAGAAACCTATCATGGGGTTTTCTGGGGTCTGAGAGTGTGCAACATGCCCAAGGCCACCCAGTGGGTTTCCAAGGCTGAGGGGGGAATCAAACCCTGGTCTCCAGGGTCATGGTTCAGTGCTCAAGCCACCGTACCACACTGGCTCTTCCGCCTCAGTTGTCCACCTCTAAAGTAAAATGTCCACAACTGCTCCATGACATCACAGCAGTACAGCCAATAGCGAGAGGGGGTTGCAAAAACTAGGCAGTTTTTAGTATATTATATGTCTTAAGATAGCCAACAGGAAGTGTGAATTACATAACACACCTTTTTCCCACTCAGCAAAAGAGTTAGGTGTGTCTGTTACAGTTTGTCAGCAAATAACGTCCATCCACGAGGTAGGGCATCATGTTTACCAGCGTTCACTACTTAGTACCTACTATTATAATTAATACTATAATTTAGTACCCACCCATCTTCACATTTCCATGTGTGGACTTTAACCAGTAGGGTTACCCCCCTCTCAGCTGTTTTAAGGCCATACTTGAATGAAGTTTCCCTGCATTTCAGAAAATTATCTTATGCAAACTATTAATAGGCTTTTTGTTTCTTCCTCTCCACTTTTGACAGAAATCCAGAGAGAGGGTGGGAAATGAGAGGGATGAGGGTGGCAGGGAATATTCAGCTATATTCAGTGTACTTTTACGGTTACACTTTTAGTGGTGGTGTTTCAACCAGTAATGAGGCAGCCACTAGAAAGAAACCCAAAACGTGAGCTAGATATTTGACGGCAATTTAATTTGTGTGTGCTTTTGTAAAAAAAATAAAATAAAATGCATACTATTTTATTAATAACAAACATGAATGGGAATAAAAGTATCAAGAAATAAAAGGATGTCAATGTGTGTTTTTTCTGGTATTGAGCCTTTATCAATGGGACATCTTCTGTCTGTCTGTAGGGACATTGGATTTTCCAAGTTTTGAGGAACATACATAATACCCATGTAAACCTATTCGAAAAGCTAGTTAGCTGTCTCAGCAATCCTTGGGAAATGAAGTGCTGTGTGTTTGTTTTTACTGAAAGCAAGAGGACAGCTCCCTGATCCAAGAGGGTTCAACAATGAATAACTTGATTCCTTAACTTATTTGGTTGGGAGAAGTACTTTGCTCTATGCCTTCAAGTCATGTATGACTTACAACAACTATAAGGCAAATCAGTCACAAGATTTTCCTAGCAATGTTTGCTCAGGCTGAGAGAGTGTGACTTGCTCAAAGTCATTCAGTAAATTTCCATTGCTGAGCCAGGATTACACAGTACAGTCAGCTCCACATTTGCAGGTTTCACTTTTGAGGATTTGATAATTCATGGATTATTTGCTGTCACCTCTGCTGCCTCCCTGTGCCATTTTTAAGAGGGACTGCAAGCCTCGTGAGACTGAGAAACTGTGAACGAGGCTTGTAAGTCCCTATTTAAAATGGTGTGGGGCAGCAATGGAGGTGGCCATAAGCCCCACCAGCCACCTACTTCTGCTTTATATGAAGGAACCCCTGATGCCTCAAAGGAATCCACAGTGGGTTCAATATGGTGATCATACTTCTTTTGTGTGTTAAATATAGTTTGGGAGGGCCTAGATTTATTCACAGTTTTTCCACATTCATGGGGGTCCTGTGCCCCTAATCCTAGCGAATGTGGAAGGAGGACTGTATTTATTTATTTGTTGTTATTAAAATATTTATATCCTGCCCTAGTTCCAAGGATCTCAATAAAATAAAAATTGATTTAGACAGCTTAAATCAGTGGTTCTTAACATTTTCTTTACCAGAGACCTCCTGTAATATATAATTTACTGCCAGGGACCCCCAAGAGTTAACTCAAGATTTAAATATTTAAATTTAGATTTGAATATTCAAATATTATTTATTAAAGGCGTCTGGAGGCTAGGATTCAAATCCCTGCTCAGACACGGGTGACCTTGGGCAAGTCATGTTCTCTTGGCTTCTGAAAAAGGCAAAGGCAAATCCCTCTAAACAAATATCATAAAAAAAAAAGCCTATTAGGTTCACCTTAGGGTTGCCATAAATTTGTAGTGATTTAAAGGCACACAACAACAAAGTGCCACTGACACGGGCAGGTTCTTTCGAGTCACCGTGTCTTTCCCCTTTGAAAACTGACTGTGGACCACCAAGACTCAGGCCATTTCCGCACGACACTCTTATAGCGCGATGATTCCACTTTCAACCTCCTACGGATCCTGGGGTTTGCAGTTCCGGGAGGGGCCAGCCGGCCCCTCCCGGAACTGCAAACCCCAGGATTCCGTAGGAGGTTGAAAGTGGAATCACCGCGCTATAAGAGTGTCGTGCGGAAATGTTCTCAACTGAAGGTAATTTCTTGCTGCATGTGCGGTGGCAAAAAATGTAATATGCTTTCTTTCTCTCAGCCACTCAGTGTCATTAATTTGCTTATTCTCACCGTGTGCAGAAGTAGCAAATACTGAGTACATTTGCTATCAAGCAGTTACTTTCATAACTCCTGAATGGTTTCAGCTGTCATAATGAAACTTTGTATAAATTATGTCTCTATCACCAGCAAAAGAATCCTGCTGCTTGAGTCCAATGCATGATCATCCATTACAATATTACAGCTGCTGGGTTTAATGGTAGGTACTTGGAAGGTCTGCAGCCCAGTAAGAGAGCCGGTGTGGTGCAGTGGTTTGAATATTGAGAGAGGCCAGGGTTCAAATCCCTCCTCAGCTAGGAAACCCCGCTCCAGTGACCTTGAGCAAGGCACACGCGCGGCCTAAGAGGAAAGCTGCAGCAAGCTTCCTCTGAATAAATCCCACCAAGGAAACCCAATTAAGTGGGTCACCGTAAGTCAGAGTTGACTTGAAGGCACATACAATAATAGCAAAAAGAGGCAACATGGTGTGGTAATGTGTGTTTTGAACTAGGACTCTGGGAGACCAGAGTTTGAATCCCACAGAAACCCACTAGGTGTCCATGGGAGCATCACACTCTCTCAGCCTACTAGGAAGGCTAATGGCAAACCTCCTATGAATAAATCTGGCCAAGAAACCTTATGACAGGATCATCAAAAGTCAGGAGTTGACTTAAAGGCACATCACAACAACAACAAAAAGTCTCTTAATGTCTGGGCGCATTAAAATCACTTTATGACCCAGCCTCATAGTGAAATAGGGCCCAGTACACAGTGAAATAGGGCCCATTCACATTACAGAGTTATAGTGCTATTATTCCACTTTAACTGTCATGGTTCTATCCTATGGAATTCTAGGATTTGTAGTTTGGTGAGTCACTAAAGCACTTTGGCCAAGTATTCTAAATGCCCCTCCCTAAACTACCAATCCCAGGATCCCATGGGATGGAGCCATGGCAGTTAAAGTGGAATAATAGTGCTATAATTGGGTAGTGTGACAGGAAGTTTGAACAGGCATAAACAAGTGAAGGGTTGGGGAGAATGCAATTTCAGTCAATTTAGAAAATTTAGGGAAGGAGGAAGGAAGTGTTACTAATTCTACCAACAGAAATAAAATAATAAGATATAATAAAATGCCATAAATGTAAAAAATGTAGCTGTTGCTTATTCCCCAAAAGGTTGTACAAACCAACGTATTTTCTGATGATGCCTAAATGACAACGGCTAGAAGGAGAACCAAATCTCCAGCGGAAGGAAATTGCAAAGCTGGAGTGCACTATAAGAAAGGTTGTCCTGGGGACCACATTTGACAAGGGCATTGCAAAAAGAAGCTTCTCAGCTGACCTGAAAACTGAGGTAGTTGGAAGGCAATATTTTAAAGTATTTGGGTCCTGACCTAGTGGGAGCCTTGTCTCAACCTTTGGTCTTGTAGCAGTCTGGGACTTCAGCTCCCAGAATCCATTATCATTGGCCAGACTGGTGGAGACTTATGGGAGCTGAAGTCCAGAAAAGCTAGACGATCAAAGGCTGAGAATGGTTGTATGTACACTACTATCGCCTTGACTTGGGGCTAGAAGTTCACTGACAGGGAGGAGGTTTCCAAAAGTGGTATGACATGGTCATTTCTTGTTGCCTTTGTCAACATATGGGCAGCAGCATTGGCTTGGTCTTCAAGGAAAGCCCCACATACTGAGCATTGTAGCAGTCAAAGTAAAAAAATTATCAGAGCATGGACTACTCACACCAGGTTATTTCTACTTTAGCGTAACCTGGTTAATTCATCTTTCAGCATGCACAGACTTTTCCCATACCAAGAAGCTTTCAAGAACTGTTTCTAACAATGAAACACACTTCTAGTAGTGTATTGGGCTGCAATATTAACTGCTTCTTAATTTTATAGCAATTGCTCTGAATTGTTTTTAACATTTACATAGATCAACTAGCTGTTAATATTAATTCTATTTATATGCTGCCATTCTCCCTGGATGGGACCCAAGGCAGCTCACAAAACTGAAAAGACAACCACCTGAGAACCTAACAATAAAAATTAAATCACTATTTTAAAATAACATTAATTATAACCTTTTGTATTTAATTAATTAATTTATACTCCACTTTTCTTCCAGCATGGGGCTTAGGCAATTTAAAAGAAGGTTAAAACAACATAGGTAAAATCTTGATGGAAAAAGTGTTTAAAGATTAAACTAGCTGTCATGTTAAAATACTAATAAAACAGCACAAAATTATTTTAAAAACCTAACAATATAGATAAAAATGCATCACACACATGCTGATTAAAAAACCTTCTGATGCACAACCAGTTACCTAGATTTTTGAAAACTTAACCTATCTTATTTTTGGAAATGAGTTAATAAAGAAACAATCAACAAAGGGCAGCATCAAGGAGGATTAAAGTTAATAGTTACAGGCCATTTCCGCGCTACACTGTTATAGCGGTATTATTCCACTTTCAACAACCTATGGAATCCTGGGGTTTGCAGTTTAGGGAGGGGCCTCAAAGGATTCCATAGGATGTTGAAAGTGGAATAATAGCGCTATAACAGTCTAGTGCGGAAACGGCCATAGTCACAAGATCCTAATGAGCGTATTCACGCGTTTATTTAACGTGTCAGTTCCTTTTTGCGCTCTGAGGGGCTTTAGAGGCCACAGATAAAAATACCACATTTTGGTGGCAGCACATGCGAAGTGTAAAAGCGTGTCACTAAATAAGATGGTGGCATTTCCTATAGTCTTCGCTAACGGGCCTTTATAAAAAAAAACTCCCTCAGAGCACTGAGTTTACACAGCTCTTATCCTGAGTTCATATTAGTCTTGTCGTAAGGACCCCTCTTAATAATGTCAATCACTTCGCCACTGTCCAATCAGAGCCTGTAGTCTCCCTCCCAGCCTGCCTCCTTAATGAGCCATCAATCATTCGGCAGAGCGCCCTCGGAGATTACACAACTAAGAACGGCTGTCAGTCAAGCTACTACGACCAATTCAAAAGCGACTTCCGCCAACAGCCCGCCTTCCTGCCGACTCGTCCACTTTTTTGTCCAATAGGAGATTCGCTTACCTTATCACCTGGTTTATAGCTTGCCTGTGTTTTTCCACCTCCCTCCCTCCCGTCTTGAAATCGGGATAGAACCGTAGCAGCCAATTAAACATGCGCAACCCTTTAAAAAGTCTCCAGCCGACCCACGTGGGGTAGTGACTCGTAGCCAATCAATTAGTAGCCGGCTCGTCCCTCCTCCTGCTGCTCTCCGCTCTGGTCAGAGGCGGCCGTCTCCTTAAGATGTAAACAAGGCCTCGCGCTGTGACCGTTAGAGGGTGGGGAGGGTCTCGCGCTCGCCGGAAAGAGGGGGGCGGCTTGTGATTGGCTGGACTGGACACGGCGTGGAGGGGAGTCAAGTGGGGAGCAGGTCGGTGAAGACGAGGACAGGCGGAAGGCATTCTGATTGGCGGGGAGAGCGGGTAGCTCGGCTGGAACGTTGAGGGGGTTTAGCCAGAGTGTCCCCCCAGTATGGGATATGCTGATTGGAGGAGCCCTGAGCATGGGATGTGCTTATTGGTTGAGAGGTCGTTAAGGCTTGCAAAGAGCTCTAATTGGGTCACTAGACCTCTCGGCGTTTGATTGGTGGCCTGCGGCTGTGGTGGATTGGCGGGTGTGGGAGAGTGCTGTGTGAACTCTGCACGGAGCAAGGAGCGGTGACTTCTAGATAGGCCTCACCAGTGTGGAGTTACGTGCCCAGAGGGCGTCAGTAAGCTCTTTCAGTAATGAAGGCAAGGATCTGGTTATAAAACAAAACATCATGGAAACAAGGGAGAGTGTGTACTCTGGTCTCTGCAAGCCGTAGAGTTGGGTTAAAGGACCTGGTGGGTGTGGCATGCTGAAAAAATTGCTGCACCGGATAGCAAGTAAGGAGGGCTGTGACTGGTGAGCATTTGGGCCATGGTGCAAGAGGGCAGCGCTTTCCCCCGCCCACTGTGTGCAAAGTTCTCTGATTAGTGGTGCAGGATTTTTCTTTTTCAGGAAGGGCACCTTCCCTCCGCTTGGTTACTGAACACCAGGAGGGAAGTTATATGTTTGCACAGACTTGAAGAATGCCGTAAGACATGGGCTCTCGCAGCAGTAGCAACGCTGGCTCGGGGGGGCGAGAGAACCGGGGCAGCTGGTCGCAGAGGGACTCAGAGAGGCTGCACAGTGAGGAAGAGGACGACGAGGATGTGGATCTGGCCCAGGTACTGGCATATCTACTGCGCAGGTAACTCATCCCCTTGCCCCCTTCCCAGTCAAATTGTGGATGTGGGGGGGTGTCCCCTGGATAGTCGATGTTTGTTCCTGACTCCCATCCAGGCCAAAGAGGTGTGTGGGATACCTTAAGACAGCCACAGAACAAGACGGGTCCCTCCTATCAGAGAGGACCCAAGAAGAACTGTCCCAAGAGGAGAAATGAAGAGCAGTTGATTGCGGACAACAAGAACTTACTCATCCCTATGAGTGGAGTCTGGTGGCTCAACATGGAGTTTTAGGAGATACTGCTCAAAAATCCAGTCTTGTTTGATTTTTTTTCTCCCTGACTTCCCGAGATGTGATGCATTCATTTCAAGATATACATAGATTCTAGGATGTTAAAGCTGGGAAAAGGAATTTTAAAACTGACATCAGGGAATGAATGCATCATTTTTGTAAGGGCCTGCAGGTACATTTAATGATGAGAAGAGCATATTTGAATGGTGTGAGTTGCTTTACTCCTTGCAGAAAGCTTAGAGAGGTGCTAGAAAGATAATAAGATGTATGATTTGAGTAACGGCCTAGGTTTGACCATTTTGTTAATCATAGAATCATAGGGCTGGAAGAGACTGCAGGGGCCATCCAGTCCAACCCCCTGCCATGCAGGAACACCTATCAAAGCACTCCCAACAGATGGCCATCCAGCCTCTGCTTAAAAACCTCCAAAGAAGGAGACTCCACTATACTCCAAGGCAGCATATTCCACTGCCGGATACCTCTGACCGTCAGGAAGTTCTTTCTGAAGTTCAAGTGGAATCTCCCTTCCTGCAACTTGAATCCATTGCTCCTTGTCCCAGTCTCTGGAGCAGCAGAAAACAAGCCTGCTCCATCCTCAACATGACATCCCTTCAAATGGCCTACCATGCCCCCTCTTAACCTTTTCTTCTGCAGACTAAACATACCCAGCCCCCTAAGCCGTTCCTCATAGCGCATGGCTTCCAGACTCTTCACCATTTTGATTGCCCTCCTCTGAACATGTTCCAGCTTGTCGACATCCTTCTTGAATTGAGGTGCCCAGAATTGGACACAGTATTCCAAATGAGGCCTAACCAATGTAGAATAGAGTGGTACCATTACCTCCCTCGATCTAGACACCATACTCCTATTGATACAACCAAGAATTGCGTTGGCTTTCTTGGCTGGCACATCATACTGCTGACTCATGTTCAGCTTGTGATCTACCAAGACTCCTAGATCTTTTTCACACGTACTGCTATCCAGCCGTATGTCCCCCATCCTATATTTGTGCCTTCCATTTTTTCTGCCTAAGTGCAGGACCTTACATTTCTCTCTGTTGAAATTCATTTTGTTAGCTTTGGCCCAGCTCTCCAATCTGTCAAGGTCATTTTGAAATTTGATCCTGTCCTCTGGGGTATTAGCAGCCCCTCCCAATTTGGTGTCATCTGCAAACTTGATCAGTGTGCCCTCCACTCCTTCATCCAAGTCATTGATGAAGATGTTGGATAGCACTGGGCCCAGCACAGAACCCTGTGGCACCCCGCTAGTCACTTCTCTCCAGGATGAAAAGCAGCCATTGGTAATAACTCTTTGGTTTCAGTTGGTCAACCAATTACAAATCCAGCTAACAGTAGCCCTGTCCAGCCCACATTTAACTAGCTTCTTTGCAAGAATGTCATGGGGAACTTTGTCAAAGGCCTTACTGAGGTCAAGGTATGCTATGTCTACAGCATTCCCTTCATCTATCAAGCCTGTAACCCTATCATAAAAAGAGATAAGATTAGTCTGGCATGACTTATTTCTGAGAAATCCATGCTGGCTTTTAGTGATTACAGCATTGCTTTCTTAGTAATTACAAACTGACTGTTTAATGTTTAATCAGCTGGGTGGGATGCTTTCTCATTTAAGGTGGAGGGGGGTTCACACCAGAATCTAAAGGAGTGTATTGCTTCCTTACAAATGGAGGATGCTTTATATTTTCTCGTGCAGAAAGAACTCCATGCCGTACTTTGGCTTGTGGTTTTGGCATTAAAATATTCGGTGAGCTTACCTGCAATCATGCTCTGGGCATGTTCTATGCAGAATCGCACAGTAGAAGTGCAGTCCTAGGAATTTAAGTGGGGAAAAAGGAAGTATGTCCGAAGGCAAAGCTGTTCGCTTTGAAGGATCCTGCAGATGCTGTCAGGGTCCTGAGAAGGAGCCAGTCTGTGTTCAGGCTTATATAAAAAAAGGGAAGACTCTTTGTGTGAGTTCTGCAGTGGTTTTGATACTGGTTTTGGGTGGGAGGCCACAAAGCATTTTGGGAATTTTTATCTATATCCTGTTTCTCAGCTAGAGTAATTTTTCAGAGATAAAATGGATCTCTGTATCCTTTCATGGTGTGCAGCTTTCCCTGTTGACAATTATCTTCATTTGTGTTTGCTTTTGATTTTCCTTGACATTGAAGCCTCACTTGTTGTCTTAGGCTATGCCTCCTGCCATGGCCGAGCGGAATGGCTTTGTGCCTTCCCCTTTAGGGGGTGGAGTTGTAAGAGACCCACAGTCCATCATTCATGCCTTCATAATTTGTATAAGCTGGAGCTGTTGTGTAATCCTAGAAATTCGTGAACTGAAGGTTTTCCTGTGAGTGAAACTCTGTGCTAAGGAAAAACTGTGTCTGTTTAATTTATAGCCTTTATGCTCCAGTGAAGTTGGCAGAGCCTTCTCAAGAAAACAGCTGGCCATCTCGAATATTTCTGTTGGTTCTTTCTTTGTCTTTCGCCCACCAGTTTGTGATCTTGCCCCCTGCAAACAGTATACTGACTCCATGCCCTCCCAAATTTCTGCAAAATTCACATCCCAAGTTTGGCCTTAATTTGGTGCATCCTCAAAGTGCTCCTGTGCCCTCTGGGCTCCAGCCAGCAGTTATATTAAAACACGAGAAGTTAAGCAGGAAATAAATAAACTGAATGCTGATTCTGTGCCTTCCCTGCAAAAGAGAAACCCCTAATTTCTTTTATCCCTTTGCTGCTCTCCTTAGAGGACAGTTTCACCTGATGCAAGGTGGTGGAGCAGCCAGTGTCCGGGTGTTCCAGACCCTCTCCGACTCAGACGACGACAATGATAATGCATGGGAAGGGAGGCTAGGAGATCAATACAAACCCACAGGTACCAGTCCAAACTTTCTGTGGGTATACTGTTGAAGGTTTAAATAATTGTGTTAGTTAACAGTGATCTCTGTGATATCTGGGCTTCCATGCCCAACGGTTGGAGGGGAGTTTCATCTGGAAGGTTAGACCTGAGGATTCTGGGAGTTAAGGCTTTTCATCTTTAAGTTTGAAAGCATCTAGAACCTATTAAGTTCCAAACAAGGTTATGTGTGATCCAAAATTCCCTGTAGGCCCAGCGGTTGACTGTAAGCAGGATATAAGCATCCTAAAAATCTCACCTTTTTTTCTTTTTAAGAGTTATCTAGTCCTCATGGCTAAAAAGATAATCTTAATTGTGTAAATGTTGTCCAGATTCAGCAGTTGGGTCTCTTGTCTCTGATCAAGTTCTCTCATTCTCATCAACTGCAGTGGATCTGAGGCCAGACATTCGTGACCTGGAGTGCAACGAGATCAAAACACGCGTCCAGTTGGCAACAGGCAGGCTGGGCTCAGGACAAGTCGAGTGTAGTATCCCCAGACTTCTTTGCCAGGTGCCCGGTTCACTTCTTCATTTCTTCAGAATTTAAAGCTTGGATTGGGAGTGGATTGGGTTCTCTATACTTTGGTGGTGGGGGAGATATCTGGTTTTTTGGTATATGAAGACTCTGGGCAGTACTGCACTTCAGAAAAGAGAGCTACTAGGCATTCATCTTGCCTGGAAATGATGCCTCTGAGATGAAGCCTGTACCTCTTCCTCCCATCAGATGCACAGGGGTGTAGTTTTAAGATACTCTGAGAGTAACATCATACTTCCCATTGCTTCATTTGCCCAAGGCCAAGTCCAAATTGGCCAGTGAATTTGGATCTGTGTCCAAGATATTGGAAGAAACTGAAAACTATTTGGTTTCATAGATTCTTCCACAGGCCCTTTACACCTTCAGGGAGCCCATATTGGTAATACTGTCATTCATGCAAATCCAGATAAGAGCAGAAACATGTTGAGCCTTCTTAGTGGTGGCCCCTCTCTGGGAAATACTCTCTCCAGGGAGGTGGATTTCGCTGGATTTTTTGTTATCTTCCTTCTCTGATTCTCAAAGGCCAACCTTTTTTCAGAAGGCCTTTGGCTTGTAAGTCATTGACTCATTCCGCATTTGTTCTTTTGGAACTTTACACTTGCTATTTTAGAGCTGTCACTGTTTTCAAATGGTTATTTCGCAATCCTTTTGTTGCCTGAATTTTAATTATCTAAGAAACTGTAAGTGCCATGATGTGAGCTGACAGTGTGGGGTAAAAACATCAAATTCAGTTCTTTTCATAATTCTTACAAGATAGGCTATGCTTAAAAAACAGAGTTGGGTGTAAGCTTCTGTGTGAACCTTTGGCTGCCAGTTTGAATTGTCAGCATGTGATCCTCACAGTCTGCCAGCCTTCTTGAAAAAGAGCCAAAACCACAAAGGGGATTCACTTACAGTGGGTGTTTGACACTCAGGAATGGCAAAATGTGCAAAGTGGGTGATGGGACTGGTGGACAAATGAAGTATGAGCTTGTAGAAGCCATGTCCTTGTCTGTCAGTTTGACAGTAACGAGAGACCTGGAAGCTGTGAGGTGATTCCACTGACTGCTAATTTGAATGTGGTTCTGCCTTTCTCCTGTGGCAAAATGGAACTTTACCCCACCCTGGGTTTTGGTACACCCAGGATTGTTTCTCATCATTGAGCTCTAGCCCTTGCATATTGCTTAATCTTTTTCCTTTTTTTCATTTCTTTCCTCTTTCCTTTCTCCACAGAGGGAACGTGGCCTTTGTCATAACAGCAGTTTTTCTCTGGGAGAGTGTTCACGGGTAGCATCGCAGTGAGTGTCTGATAGAGGAAGCTTGGGGAGAAGGTCACAGCTAAGAACTTGAATAATAGCTACTCAACATTTATCTTTCCTCTTCTTTCCAGCTTTCTCCCTAATCACTTGGCCTTCACAGACTCCTATTCCCAAAAGGCTTTCTGTGGGATCTATTCCTGTGATGGACGTGTGTTTATGTCCGCTTGCCAAGGTATCTTCCAGTGCTTTAGTTTTCTTGGTAAACGGTTCCTGTCCGAGATCATTTTCTCTCCTAGGCGTTGTGGGGGCAACCCAGAATTCCCTTCTCAGGCACACTCTGTGTGGCACAGATGCTTTGCATTACAGCTGTGAAGTGGCCCATAATGCTGCCTGTTATGGCCTTTCCAAACAGAATGCACTTTTTGCATTGTGGGAAATAGAATAGCAACATTGTGGGTAGATGCTGTCATAAGCAGTTCCCCATGAAGATGCATGGGACTACTTTTTACCAGTTCACCAAATGCAACATGATTTGTTATCATTACTGAAACAGTGTAGCAGTTGAACTAGTGTTGCAGTTCCCCAAGAGGGAAATCTCTACCCCACTTGCCCTTTGAAAAAATTTGCAAAATTTCCTTGAAGTTGGTTCCTTGGATGTGTTAATCCAAGTGATTTCCATATTTTAAAGACAGTAAAACCCATCTCTTACCAAATTCTCTTTGTCCAGATCAAAGACTAAACATAGGGATGCTATACCTTTACTGGAAAGTAATCTTCTAATTGATCAGCTGTACTTCACTTCTGGTCTAAATGGCCGCAAGGGGCTGGATGAACAGCCTGACAAGTTAAGTTGTCAGCTTGGAATCCCTAAATCACCCTGCCCCAACTTAAAGTGCTACAGCATCAGAGAGTTAGGATTGGGGTGCTTTTGTGCTCATATCCTGCTTGCGGGCTTCCCTTTCATTGGTTTGGGAACAGACTGCTGAGTTAGATAGGCCTTTAGTTGGATAAAGCATAACTTTTTTGTTTCACCCATGCCAAAGGTGGTATCTGTTTCCTATAGCGATGAGGAAACTCCCAGATACTATCAGCATTCATGGTAATACCTCTGTGTTAGATATCGTGATAGGTACTGCATTTGAATGAAGCTGAGGTTAAGGTGGTTCTTTTATATTAAGACTACCATGATTGTTTGGCCTTGTGGGTAAGACTCTTCTTGTTTGCTACCCAAATCTTTTTCTTCAGACCAGCGAATCCGCTTATACGACTGCACCTATGGAGCATTCCGGAAGTTCCGGAGCATCAAAGCACGAGATGTAGGTTGGAGCGTCCTGGATGTAGCCTTCACTCCAGATGGGGCCCATTTCCTTTACTCCAGCTGGTCAGACTACAGTGAGTGTCACTAGTTACCAGGAAGGGGGGAACAGAGTTCTCCATTAGTCCCCAAGGTCCCTTGACCCTTTCTTTCTCTTCCTTAGTTCACATTTGCAACATTTATGGTGAGAGCGATACCCACACAGCACTGGATCTGAGGTATGGAGGATACCCCAGCCATCCCAATTAAAATGAAAGAAGTACTACATCTGGTTCCAATGTTTTTCTCCTTTTTACAGGCCTGATGAGCGCCGCTTTGCTGTCTTTTCCCTCGCAGTCTCCTCAGATGGAAAAGAAGTGCTTGGCGGGTAAGTAAGCCTTTGGCCTCAGCCTTGCCTGAAACCTCTCCCATGAACATGTGTAAACCTTTTGTGCTTTGGCCATGATGGCACCTGGATTTGGTCAAAGCTAATAAGGACTGGTTCTTCTGCAACAATACAGGTTTTGTAGCATCTTCTTCATCTTTCCCTTCACCAAGAAGATTGTGGCAGTCTTTTGCTGCCTGACTGCCCCTATCCAAGAACTGTGTCTTATCAGCACTAGTCCCAACTGGCAAACAAGTTAACCCCCCTCCGATGTTGGTGACAGAACAAAGTAGTGCTAGATCAAAGTGCTGTGAGGGGTTTTGTGTTTCTTTTTAACATCTTTCTTTAAAGAAAGAATGGGATAAAATTGCCATGTATTTATTGAAAATACCACATTTTGCCCAACTCACCCTAACAGAATTGGATATTACTGAACTACAACTCACATTAGTGTTGGCCAGCATAGTGGTGAGGAGTGCAGTTCAACATCTGAAGAGCAAGAGAACTCCTACCCCTTCTTTAGAGGGACTCCTGATGTAAAGATGTGGCCTCAGTCCTCTTGGCTAATTTCACCTCTGTGTATCTGTGCTCCTGCTTCCATCTTGTGTTATAGTTTTCCTGCTCACCCATTCAATTTTGGTTTTAAATCTAGGGCCAACTATGGCTGCGTATATGTATTTGACATGGAACAGAATAAACGGACGCTCAAGGTACTTCTTTTCTGGGCCCTGCTGTTCTCCTGTTGCACCTCTGTTCCATTTCCTCCCCTCATCTGCTTCCTGTTCCTGCTTCCCTTAGTCTTAGAAAATAACCTTTCCGCCTCTTATGCCTTGTTTCTCTTATGGCCTCTTCTACATCTCTATCTCTTATGAGTTTTATTTAAATAAATATTTATTAATTTTTAAAAATAAAGGCCAATGCATAAAACAGAAATCTCAGAGTATAACGATAAATATCAGATAATGTCCAAATATTTTGCATGGATGAAGAACAGAGTATTTTAACTTAAACTTACAAAAGAAGACCCAAGCATCTCAACAAATGTATGTTTTCTCCATTTCTCAGCTTAAAAACACTCTCACTAACCATTTCTCCTGTGTTCCGTTTCTTAATACATCAGTTTTTCATTAGAGGAGCACTGCATTTTCTCCAATGACGAGCTGTCATTTCACTTGCTGTTGGAAGATTGCAGATGCTGTTTAGCAGTGCTTGAAAGAACCAGTTCCTTCCATGTGTAACAGTTGTGTGGGTAAAGGATTAAGAGGAACAGTACAGCCAAGCATCAGCCCAGTGTTATAAAAAATCTTCCATGACAGAGAAACTGTAAGAAGGGAGTCCATGGTATCTTCAAGATGTCTTTCCATGAGCACCTATCTTACCTCACCTCTTCATCTGTGTAAAATACTGTACCTTCTCCAACGTTGTATATAATTTGCATTGGGAATGATTACATTGTTTAGTCACACCTGATATGTGCAAAAGGCAGAAATTCTCATCCAACAGAGTTGGGGCTAGTTCAGCAAAGCATTCAGAGACACAACAGTCAGTCTTATAGATGAAGATTGCTGTTTCCCAAGTTGGACTACTTGTCCTGTTTGTGTACTAGCAGCATTAATCCAGGACAGGGGTAGTAGATCTCTTTCCCCTTACTTGTATCTGTTTTTAAAAACAGGAGATAACTGGAATTGAAACTTGGAAGCATGTGTTACCATTGATCTCTAGTCCCTTCCATTGAGTTCATTGAACTAGAATTGTGTCTTGCAGAATATGAGTGGTTCTTTCACAATTTGTTAAGGTGCTTGGCCCACAGTTCAATTCCTCTCTTGTATCTAAATGAACATTGGTGTTTGGCATGGCAATGGCCTACCTGCCAATTTTGTAGAAAATTTTAATCTCTTTTCCCTACCCAGATTGAGGCCCATGAAGATGATGTGAATGCTGTGGCCTTTGCTGACACCAGTTCCCACATCTTGTTCTCCGGGGGTGATGATGCCATTTGCAAAGTGTGGGACCGGCGCACCATGAGGGAGGATGACCCTCGGCCAGTGGGGATTCTGGCTGGCCACCAGGATGGCATCACCTTCATAGACAGCAAAGTGAGTGTATTTTTCTTTCAGCCTGATCAGTGTTGAACAATATCTGTTTTAACCTCATTTTAATATGATTTAAACTCATTTTGGCGAGCTGTTTGGGCTTTTTTACTCTTGAAGGATCTTGCTCATAACAGATTTTGCCTCTTCTGGTTGTTGAACAATCTGTACAATGCACTTCAAGGTACTGACGGTTGTTTAGTTAATTCCATTGCTTTCTAAGTCATGGGTGAGCAGAGTCTGACACTCTGCATGTTGCTAGGCTGTGGCTCCCAGAAATCCTCAACTGTTGGTTGGGACTGATGGGAATTGGAATCTAAAAATATATTGAGCACCCCACTTGCTACCCCCTGCCCCAGTTGAAATCACAGTTGATACTAGGTCTCCATATATTTTTGTTTAAGTAGATACCAGTATGCTTCAGTCAACAAAGCCTCTGAAAGTAAAACTTCTGTTTGTGAAAGATTTTTATGACTACTCAGCCTCCTTCCCTGATCTTCCTTATTCTCTTGTGTAGTTGGACATTTTTAACAGCATTGGTATTGTTAAAATGGTGGAAAAATTCTGGAGGACTACAGAGTCAGGTTGTCACAGAATGTCTGCAGTTAACAGTGAAATCAACAAAGTTCAGACTGAGAAAGAGTGGGATTCTACTGTAGCATCCACCCTACTTGTCTGCAAAAATAAATACTTCTGTTTAGACAAGCATTTGATGATTGACTAAATATGGCCCATTTTCCAAATTAATTTGCTGGATCTTGCTAATTGTTCTGCTAGTGTGTATGTGTGTGTTCAGTGATATGCAGTTGGCCCTCCACATTCACTGGGGTTCAAGGCACAGGACCCTCACAAAAGTGAAAACATTGCAAATAACAAAATGTACGTGTGCAGGGAGGAGATGAAGAGGATGACCGGAAGCATGTTTTTAAAGGCCTGTGTGGCCTAATTGGAGCTGTTGAGACAGAAGGTTCCCCCTGAAAAGAAGCGCCTGAGGTAGTGAGGGCAGGGGCTGAAGAAACTCACAAATAATGAAATCTGTGAAAGTCAAACTGGCAAATGAGGGAGGTCAACAGTATATTTTAATCTAGATTAATTTTTTTGGTTGTTTAATCTCATCTTAACTTTAGCATTTTGTGGCTTTTAACAATATGTTTTTAAATCTGTTGTAAACCACTTTGAGTCCAAAATTAAGAAAAAGATAAGATATAACTAAATATAATAAAAATAATAGTAGCAGCAGCTGTATGTGTCTGCCTACAACAGGCAAGGTAAACTTCAGCTACCTCCAGAATCTTTTACTGAGCATGCATGAATAACAAACAGAGAAGACGGGAAACTGGTAAGCCTGCCTCACCAGTTACCCACGCCCCACCATGTTAAAAAAAGCATAGATCTAAAAGTTTGGGAACAGAGGTTGGTGAAAGAAAAAGCCGTTCCTGGATGCATTTTGAAAGAATACTTCAATTGGTGTCTGGAAGATTCAAGGTGTGTTTACTTAAGCATTGTTCACACAATCTGTTTCATTTCACATATGCATGTTAGTTTTGGATAAGAATTCTGTTGGAACATGTGGAACTGCTCTTCTCTTTTGTGGTATAGAAATCTGTCCCCTGTTCTTTCCATATCGTTCTGCCTCTGGTACCAAATTTCCTGGTAAAAAAGTAATGCCCAGGAACACATCTACTTTATTAACTTGTACCTGTATTCCTGTAATGTACCTGAGTGAACATTTGAAAAAAATTGTCATACAAAGGAGAAGAGTGACCAAAAACTATGGTTCATTTAACTGGAGTTACTCTTCCATTATAGATGTATGCACTGTAAAGGGGAAAAATGTCATTTCGCTTGTAGCTCTGGATTAGGGATGAGCAGATCTATGTCCCTTCAGATTTTGTCAGACTGCAACTGCCAGCATTCTTCACTATTGCCAGTGCTGCTAGTCCTAGTCTGACAATATTTGGAGAGCCACACTTTGTTCACCTCTGCCTGAGGACTGTTGCATATGAAAACTCCTTAAAACAGAGGTTCTTCTCTCCTTCCTCCAGGGGGATGCACGGTATCTCATCTCAAACTCAAAGGACCAGACTGTTAAGCTGTGGGACATGCGGAGGTTCTCAGGCAATGAGGGGCTTGAAGCATCCCGCCAAGCTGTCACCCAGCAGAACTGGGATTATCGTTGGCAGCAGGTGCCCAAAAAAGGTGGGTAGCCCCAGAGGAATCTGCAGGGAACAGAGATGGGAGAGGTGGAAAGCCTCCCTACCCTTTTAGTAATTTTTTTCCCTTGGTGTCCTGATCTTCAAAGTGGGAGGATGAGAACATTGTGGGGGAGGCCATCCTAACCTGCTTTTCTCTCTCTTGCCTGCCCAGCCCGGCGCAAGTCAAAGCTTCCCGGAGACACCTCCCTCATGACCTATCGGGGCCACGGAGTGCTCCACACGCTCATCCGCTGTCGTTTCTCACCGCCTCATAGTACCGGCCAGCAATACATCTACAGTGGCTGCTCTACTGGGAAGGTGGTGGGTGAGTGAGCTGGGGACAGAGGAGGATAATGCTGTGAATAATGTGAGGGGAGAAACATGTCGGGAGATAGCTAGTCTGTGTAGAGAAGGAAAGGCGGGGTCACACCAGGGGCTGGTCAGGGAGGATGTATTTTCCCTTTATGCAGAAGTATGGTATTTTGCTTGTATACATTGCATGGCCTTTTGGTGTGCAGGGGAAATCTTGTCTCTTTTTCTCTGAGAAAGATAAACAATTTTCTGACCCTTGTGGCTGTCGAAATTGGGGTGAGAATGTTGTGTGCATGCATCCAAGTCGTTTCCAACTTATGGTGACCCTATCATGGAGTTTTCCTGGCAAGCTTTCTGGGGGGGCAGTTGCCATGGTCTTCCTGTGAGGCTGAGAGAGTGTGACTTGTACAAAGGTCACCTAGTCAGTTTCCATGCCTGAGCGATGATTCAAACCCTGGTCTCCAGAGTCCTAGGCCATTTCCTCACTAACCTGTTAAAGTGCTGTTATTCCACTTTCAACATCCTATGGAATCCTTTGAGGCCACTCCCTAAACTGCAAATCCCAGGACTCCATAGGATGTTGAAAGTGGAATAATAGCGGTATAACAGCCTAGTTCAGAAATGGCCCCAGTCCAGCACCCAAAGCACTACACTGTGCTGGCTCAATATGAAAGAGGCCACAATTTAAAAGTCTGTCTCCTTTCGGAGTACAGAGGTATTGAGAAGTTGGAGAATGGAACAAGTCATATCCATACTCTGGGAGTATGGAATAGGAGTGAGGATGTAAACATGTGAAACCTTCCCAAATAAGGGGATGAAAGGTAATGGTGATACTTGAAGGGTATTTGTGATGAGAAACCGGCATGAAAGAAAAACGAGGAGAGTGCACAGATCTCAGGGCTTTTTGACAAAGGACTTGCAAAATCCCTTCCAATCTGTTTGTGTGAAGGCTGTCTTAAATGCCCTGCTGACTCCTACCTGCTCCTGAGTCCAGCACAGGCTCGTGTGACTCCTTTCAGAGCTCCTGTGGTTTCTCTACCTCACTCTTTCCTCCATTTCTTGATCACATCTCTACCCTAGAAGCTCACTGCTACAGCTCCCCCACTATCAGCCATTGAGAGGTCACCTCTTCTCTGAAATGGCTCCACTCACCTTGTTTACTGGCTGTCCCTTACACCTGAAACTGCCTCTCATAACCCATTCAGGATGCCTGCCTTTCTCTTTCCCTTCCAGTCCCTCCTTATCTCACCTGTTTTACAGCCCTTTGGTTCCATAGGAAAGGACAGCTAATCCCTTTGATATTTAACAGCTGCAGTGAAAGGAACAGCGTGGGAGGTGGCTTCAGCAAGGAGCAAGTTTTGAGCAAGAGATACCCTCGAGCATGTTGGCATCCCTCTTCTTGTCTCCCTTTCAGTATACGACCTCCTGAGTGGCCACATTGTGACGAAGCTAACCAATCACAAGGCGTGTGTCCGTGATGTCAGCTGGCACCCTTACGAAGAGAAGATTGTCAGCAGCTCGGCAAGTATTGGGAAGGAACCGAGTGGAGGGTGGGAAAATTGGTGGAACCCATTTTTCTAGAAGCCTTCAGAACAAAGGCCCAGGTAGCAAGTGCCTAATCCGTGTGCCAGGCTTCCTTTCCCATTATTGCCATTGCTCCTTTCCTTCTTAAAAGCTTTCCTGGTAATTCCACTCTCCTACAGTGCTCCCCCCGCCATGTGGCCCTGCTGCTTGAGATCCTGTTGCTGGTCCCAAGAGAGAGTGTCTACCCAGTGTCTGTGGAACAACATGCCTAGGGAGGTGCTAGTGTGCCTTTCCCTTCAAATTGTAGTCCCAAGGCAACTGCTAGTAAACAGCAACAGAAATCTAATAGCAGATACTGTCTGAAAGCATACTGGAAGGAGAAGCCTTTGATCTCTCTGCAGAACTCTCTGCAGAGAGGTGAAAGGAAGATGCTTAACATGCAGTTCATGGAAGGAAGAACTGTGCAGCAAAGGGGTGGCAATCAGAGAGGCCACACTCTTTAGGAAGGCTGACTTGGCCTCTCAGTAAGATGGAATTTGGAGCTTTGGCTGATCGTGGTTTACAAGGGTGGGTGATATGTGAGTAGGTGCTCCCGCGGGTATCTGGGCTGCATAATCATTGAGTGCTCTCTAGACCAAATCTAGCATCTCAGATTGGGCCTGGAGATGTTGAAAGACTTGGGCCTGGAGATGTTGAAAGATTGGGCCTGGAGATGTTGAAAGACTTGGGTTTAGGCTATTTTGGATGGCTTAGGCACAGCATCATTTCTGGTTGCCATTTTGAGAGGGACTGCAGAGGAAAACAGAAGTCTTTGGGGTTGCTGGACAGGGGTGCACAGCATTTGTGGAAATTGGCCTCTAGCCTCCATGAGGTTGCGCACTTCTAGTTTTGAATTTAGTGCTGTTTCATGCTTTCCTGTTTCTCAAAATGAGTGTGGCTCAGTATTGTTGTTCATGTGAATGAAGAATTATACAGTTGGCCCTCCACATTTGCAAATTTGACTTTTGTAGATTTGATTATTTGTGAATTTCTCCAACCCCTATCCCTGCACCCCCCACTTCACATGCCTCTTTTCTAGGGGAACCCACCCTCTCAATAGCGCCGATCAGACTGTGCAACCATTTAAAAACCTGCCTCTGGTCCTTTTCCTCCTCCACCAGCTGCTCCCTGGCCAGCTAAGGATGGCTCACAGCCCAATTTCTCGGCACCACAAACCCCCTCCCAATGCCCCACCACACCCAAGACAGGAGACAAGCAAGAGAAGAATTATGGGACCATCATCCCAACCCAATCCAACCCAACCCATCCCCTTTCCCTCTCCTTTCCCTGCCATGGTTTGGACCATGGATGCCTGTTCTTCCCACCATGCCTCAGGCTCCTTTCCAGAGAGCACGCACACACATTTTGGTATTTTGTGTTTTTTCCACTTTTGCAAGGGTCCAGGACCCCTAGCCCTAGCAAATGTGGCGGGCCAACTGTAAAACATGTAATATACTAAATGATTGGAACAGATTAATAATTATCTTCCACCCCCCTCTCTTTTCCTGGTAGTGGGATGGAAACATACGACTCTGGGAGCACCACCAAACAGAATACGACGAAGATGACCTCGGGGACCCGCAGCAGCTCCCCAGCACCAGAGAGCTGCACTCGAGATTCTCAGGAGCCACTAAGCAGTAGCATTTTCTCACTGCTTGCTACCATTCTCCAATTTTGGACTTGCTGTTAGGTAGGGAGGGGAGGGGAGAAAAATCTACCTTGTGCTATCTGTGGCCTTGGAATATATGGGTGACATCATATGCACTCTCAAATTGTAGCTCTTTTATCACTGAAAATGGAACACTGAGGGCCAGGGGAGGCGGACACCATTTTATGCACAGCCCTTTAGGACAGAGTCAGATGACTGACAGCTGCAAGGAGGGAAACTTAGGTTTGATGAAGTGTTAAACAAACTCTGCATTCTCATTTATTGGGGAGATTGTTGGGATTGAGTTTTGCAGCCCCATAATTCTTCCTGGTCTGCAGTTTTTGTGGGAATGGGGATGAAAAAATCATGAACAGGTGTGAAGCTAATTGCCCCACCTATTCTGGGTCTTTTGAGGTTCCAGAGAACAAGAGGGTTTGCATCTTCATCTCTAACCTGCTACTGCTGGGCTGTGATGCATGCGGACTGGCTGGCTGATTGACCGACCTACCTTGCATGGAAGGTAGAAAAAGAAGGGGGTGGGCCCCTTAATTCTTTTCCAAGTTTCATTGTAAGAGTTGGCCTGGTTTGAGGAAACACTGGGAGAAATGGAAGAAGCAGCCCTTAATTCCCTTCTGCTGCAGTGGGCACAGTTTTGCTATCTAGGGCTGAGTAAGTCAGTGGGATAGGTTATTTAACAGCTGCCTTTCTGCTGTGGCTGCTTGCAGCCATGGAATGATACTGTAGGAATAGAGATCTTTCTCCAAGTGTGGGTTCCTACTCCCCTAGGGAAAACGGCTTCCTTGAGACAGGAAAAATAATAATATAAAAAGCTCTCACTTCCTTTTTGCAAAAGTAGGGGAGGGCAAACACACACAGCTCATCCACCACCATCCCCTGAGACTGGCTCTGCAACTAGGGATGGGAGCAAAAGAAGACAGAAATAGGTTGCAGCAGGAGGGACAGTTGGGCTAAGAGGAGGCCTTCTGTAATATGTGCCCAGCTTTTCCTTCTCATCTCTGTCTGTTTCTGTTCTGTGATTCTTTCTTGTATCCGTAACATACTGCAGCCTCCAGATCTGCCCATGTCCCTTTCCTCTAGTAATCCTCTTCAAGGACCCCCCCCTTCCATCCTCTCAAGTGTCAGGTCTCTTGTATGGGGTGCCCATGAGGTTCACCTGGATGTGTAGCCCTTTGCTGCTTGGCTGAAGATGATCTGTGTCCCAATTTGCAGGGGTACAATAGTAGGCGCCTTTTAATTTCTTTTGTTCTTCCTCTGGTATTGTTACACCTGTTTCCCCACCACTACTATGGACACAGAGGGGATGTGGGGGAGCTCCCATACAATGCCCCTGTTAAGTATGATTTTTCTTTAAAATAAAAGATAAGCTGTTTCTTGTTTTTAAGTTTTGGGTGGATGGGGAGGGAACATTCTAGCTTAGGTTTTCCATGTAGAGAGGGAGCTGTTTTTCTGACCCCCTTAGAAGGGGCTGCTAGTACAAGATGTAATGGTGGTGAATGTCCTCTTTCCTGGGGTTTGCCACATTTCCATCCATTTGTGCAAACTGCTGTCAGTGTCGAATAAAATTTGCTCAAATTTTCTTTGCAGGTTTGTGGTGGGTTTTTTTTAAACAATAAAGCATTGGTGTTTAGAATCCAAACATGCTTTGGGGCACTGCCTTCCTACCCCCTCCTCACCATCCTGTTGCGGTTCCATCTTGTGCTCCTTTTGCTTCTCCTGATCAGCTGTTCATTCTAAACTCAGAGCTGATCCCTCACAGCTGTTGTCAGGCATCAGTCCTGGGTGACGGTTTTCCTTTGACTCTTTCTCCTTCCTCCTCAGGCGGAGGAGGTGGTGGCAGGGTCATCTTGGCATCTCCGAGGCACTGTGCAGGGGGGTTGATCTTGCGGGGGATGGCAGAAGGATCCAGGCCCAAGAAACCCTTCTCATTGCTGGCCACAGCAGCCAGTTGGGCTCAAGCCCTTTGTCGGGGCTTGGTACATTTTGGAGCAACCAGTTTGCATGGCTACTAGGTGTGCCCTGTCTCCGACGTGCTTACCACCTCTGGCTGGCAGCCATTGTGATTTTTGGTCCGCTGCTTCAGTTCTACGTGAACCCACGAGCGATCTTTGCCAATCATCACAACTTCTTTAACATGTGAGTCATCTCGGGAGCCTTCTGTCTGTGGGTGGAGGAGAGGGAAGGACTATGTGGCCGGGGGCAGAGATCAGCTTGGAAGGGAAAGTGGCATCAGAACAGCACTAAATCCACATTTAGGACCACCATATGTTCTTAGGTGGAGTAAGATCATTCTGTCTCTGAGCTCCACATTTGCTGACTCTGACCAGCCTCTGGGGAATTGAGAATCTTTCTGATGAATGGTGGAAGGGTGATGCCGTCTTTCTTAGCTGACCAGTCAGAGTCTAGGGTAACCAGTTTGTACTAGAGTTGCCCCATTACGTAATGAAGAGGTAGTGTGTCTCAGGCACTTTCTATGCAATTCATCTTCCCAGTGTAACTTTTTTCAGATGTTTTTGCTTTATACATGAGAGAGGTGACTTGGATTTGAGCTTTGGGTCTTGTGGCAGATTGCATGGGGGAGTGAGTCTTCTGTCATATTTTGTAGTACATAGTTGGCTACACTTCCCTGAACCCCTTTTTCTGGTCCCCTGGATCTGGAGAATGAATTTAATCTGCTGAAAATGTTCCTGTCCCTTTTGGGATGGGCAGTGAGATTTTTGTTGTTGCTGCATCCCTGACACTTGTAATTTTTTAAACTCACTTTTGCTCTTTTTTTTCCCCTCACAGAAAATTTGTCAGGTCAGCTTGGGGGTGGACTTGCATTTTCTTGGGTGGTTTCATCCTCCTGGTCGTGTTTCTTGCCACTCGACGGGTTCTGCTCACTCTGCGCCATCTCATGCGCCTGGCAGTGGGAGCTGGGCTCTGGCTGGGCGCCACACAGACCTTCCTGCTCATAGAAAACCTCACGGGCTACTGTTTTGACCCTGTGCCCGAGGGCATCCTGGTGAACAATCTTCCGGACAAGTGGACGTGCCTTCACAAAGGTCACAAGTGGCATGGCTATGACGTCTCTGGCCACACCTTCCTGCTTACCTTCTGCTGCCTCCTCATGGTGGAGGAGACATCTATCTTTCGAAAATACTTGGCTCAGGGCCACCCCGCTGGTGTTCCCTTGCGCCTCATCTTTCTCCTTAACGTCCTCCTCCTTGCACTGTGGAACTTTCTCTTAGCCTGCACTGTAGTGTATCTCTATGAATACAGCCACAAGGTTGTGGGAGCTGCCATTGCTACCCTCTGCTGGTACCTCACCTACCGTGGATGGTACCGCTGGCAGTGGTCTCCAGGTAGGCCCGGAGCAGGCCTGTTCGTCAAAGGGGCACCAGGGGAGGCCAAGAAACGGAACTGAACACATCTCAAGAAGCCCAAATGACCAGTCAAGAGGCCGTAGAAGGAGTTTTACATCCCCTCAGAAGAGAATAAAAATCGGGACACTTCCAGTGCTCTACTTACTACTAAGTGTCTGTGTGATTTCTTGGGATTAGGAAAGACTTTGGGAACCAGAAAATGGGGGTGGGGGGTAGATTTGATGTATAGAAGCTTGCTATCTTGGGTCTAGTTCTAATTGAAGGTGGCCAGTCTGTCATCCCGTTGTAAGATTCCAAAAAGCAGAATATAATTAAGTACTTTTAAATTAGAAAAAAAAATGAAAAATAGAAATAATATTACTATTTTACAGTAAAATTTTAAAAAATTGAAGAAAATGTAAGGTAAAAAGGCACCTAGACGAAGCATGCAAAAGAAAATCTAGGCCTTAACATTTCTTTGTAATATGCTTGTTTACTATGGGCAAAAGTATATTTATTTAAAACAAAGCAGTTCTGAATTTCTCATTCTGGTATAAGGATTTGAAGTATGTGGCCCTCCAGAAGCTGATGGGTCTAGTTCCCATCAACTGTTCCTGCCCTGGTGAAGGGGCAAGAAGGATGGGAGTAGTTACCCAGAAACCTCTGAAGGGTGTAAGATCCCTCTCCTTGTCTTTGCCAGCCCTCTTAAGTCTCCATTTTACCACCTCTGTTAAGAACTAGGCTTCTCTCTAGATTTCCAGGGATGGTGCTGGGACTCCAGTGAGAACAGAGTGCTCCTGAGCACAGGCAGAGTGTGCTTCTTACCCATTTAGCAATTACAGCTGCCTATGTACACCATTGTGTACAACAGTTAACAAAAAGTGAAATTAATCCTATTAAGTGTGTCACTTTCCACACACTCTGAAGATCAAGCTAACCTGCAGGTAGAGGTGTCTATTTTACAGCTGGCAAAAAAAAAAAGTTCCTTATTGCACAATGTAAAACTAACCTTGGGGAACTCATTGTGCTCGGATGGCCCGTCCTAGCAGAGGCCGTGTGTTTCCAAAGCAGAACACGCAGAACAGTTGCCTAATGTCAGTAGCTCCCATTATTGCTGGATCAGAATGAGCTGTTATTTATCAGAAGTCAGACAGCCTTCATTTCCAGGCAGCCAGAGAGGTGGTTCTTTCGTGCCAAAACATGATGGTTGGGCAGCTGATCAGAAGGTGTGCATTTTTTCTCAAAAAGACAGTGCCCGTTCGCTACTGCTAGGCAAAGCCTAATCCCTCCGTTGCTCCATTTGAGAGTATTTGGCCTTTCCCTTTAGATTACTTGTCAATCTTTTTCATTCCTTGCTATAGCCCTTTCACACTATTCTGCCATATCATTCTCATTCTGCTTTCATTGGCATGTGGCTACATCCTGTGGAATCCTGGGATTTGTAGTCTAGTAATGCTCTATTGCTCTCTGGCTGAGACTTCTAAACAACCGTGCCTCCTTAACTGTTAATCCTAGGACACAACCATGGCATAGAATCAGTGCCATTAATTATGAAGTGTGAAAGGTCCTTTAGTCATGAGTTAACATGGCCTGCTGCAGATTGCAAGAGGATAGACTGCCTGAAACAGATAAGAACTCAGTGTGATCCGGAGGCTGTTGCGCTCCACGTAACTACTTTGCAGAGCTGTAAGGATAATGGAGCAGAGACTGTTCATATATACCACCCTAATAAGCTGTGGAGCAAAGCCCAAATAAAAATATGTAACCTTTGCTTTTAAAAAGAGGTATTTTCAAAGAATGTTTGAGAATGTATCTCCCCCCTCCCAAAAAATGTTGTAATAAATACTACATCCTTCTGACAACCTTAAAAAGTCTAATATTTCCATATGGTGCTTTAATCTAGAGGCGAATTTCTCTTTAGGAGGCAATACCGTGTAGTGGTTAGAACGTTACTGTGAGTCCGAAGGTCGAGCAGCTCAGTAAGTCGGAGCCAGTCATTTCCCAGACTAGCCTACCTTGCAGGGTTGTTGTTGGTTGGGGAACAGTCTGCTCCCCAAGCCTGGAGAAGAAGTGAAATAAAAATTTAGACATACATGCGTCAAAGATGAGCAACTGCGAGCCCCCTGATGTTTTTGGACTGCAGCTCCCATATTCCCTCGTCACTGGCTTTGCTGATTAGGACGGATGGGACTGCTAGACCCATTAAAGATACGGAGGGCTACAAATCGCCCACCCCAGCTGTCTCTCTCCTCATACTGCTTGAAACTTCGCAGCTGCCTTCCCAACCTGGCTGGGCTTCTGTGCCAAATTCAACAGGCAAAGCTTTCCCACCCGGGACCTCTGTAGCGATTTGCAGGTGAACCGGTTGAACGACTGCCTGATCGGGGGAGGAAAGCGCCTCCTTGGAACCATCAGCCGTCGTCCCACCCCCTTTTTTTAATCCTTTGCAAAGTGGGAAGTCCCTCTTTTCTTTTCTTTTTTTCGGTTTCCCCCTTTCTCTCTCCTCCCCGTTTTCTTTCATTTTCGCTTTCCATGCGCGGCTTGCGCGCGGTCGCCAGCCTCCCACTCTGCGCGGAACTCGCCTCGCGGGTTTTGGGGTTCGCCCTGCCGGTGTCGCAACCCCTAAAGCTCCATCGCAGACCTGCCGCGGTACGGAAGGCAACAGCATGGCTACTTTGGAAGTTTCCCCCGAATGCGAGGCTCAGGTAAAGTTGGGGGGCCGTGCGTGGGGGGGGAGGCAAAGCAAGAGGCTGCTTGCTTTTCTACATGATCCTCAAAAAAAAGAACAGTCTTAGGGGTATATTGAAGAAATTTGGTGGGGTACATCTGCCCTGTGGGACATCTGCCTGAGAAAGATGATTGCTGAAAGAAGAGACCGTTGTACAGAAGAGTGTGCCAAAAAAGGGGTTCTTGCACCCCTTGATGTGACTTTTAACAGTGGTGTGGCAGGCAGAAATCCAACAGGTTCCCCTCCCTGTACTGACACTCCCTTTTGGGTCTGGAGAAGCTTTACCAGTTGCATATCTACCACCGTTTAAATGCAAAGGGTGCCTTTCCGGGGAGCAGACCCTGTTAACTAAAATAGTCGTGTTATAAAGAAAGGGGTGTTTAATGCGGGGAGGTCTTGAAGGGGAAAGGTGCAGGAAAAATGTGAGCAAACAAAGGACAGTTGTCGGGGTGTGAACTCCGGTTTGGAGAGGAGAGATCCTTTTACCCCAGGGAGAGGCTAGGGGTGGCTTGGGAGGGCACCCAGGAAACGGCTCTTTTCAAATCGCAGGCCGAGCGGGACGGCCAACAGGTGCACGGTGGGATCGGGTGACACCACACCAGACGGCCCTGGCGGGACGCCCAGCCCGCCTTCCCTGTCTTCAATTGTTTCATATTTCTCTTTCTTTCCCTCTTCTCCAGGTGAAGTCCTTTAGGGAAAACCTCTGTGCTCAGGTGAGAGATGATCATATGACATTTTTTTAAAAAAGCAAAGTGTTTTTTCCTCTCTCTACCCCACCCGTACATTGAGTTTTGCCTCCAGTAATGTTCTCAGTCTTTAAAATGGGGAGAAAGCCAGGAATGTATTTTTGGCATCACAGTGTACGTGGAGCATCTGAACATATGCCGAGTGCATTTCCTAGAGCATCCTCTACGCACTTGCAATTAAGGGACCAGTTTCAAAAGTCAAAAGTTGCAAGCGCTAGACAGCTTTAAACTCCCTACCTCACCCCTCGCTTTTCTTTTTAGATTTATTTTTTTTTTGTGATGGTGGTAAACTTCCAGTTTTGGATGGTCATGTCTCAGATTTTGGCACAAAACGGAGTAAGGCTCAAGTCCCTATCGACTGAGCGGAGACCATTTCTCCTGATCTCAAATACAAACGTTGTAAAGATTTTCAGTCTCAACCAAAATAGCTGTCCCTTGATTAATATGGGTCTGTGCTTATTACAGCTGCGACAAGAGGCATCTGTTTCTCCACACCATTTTTAGTTCTAATATTTCTCTTGTTTGTTGGCATCCCTTCACCAAAATATTTTCCCAGGCTGAAGAGCTCATCTCTAGCCGTTTCCCAGAAAAAATCGCAGAACTCAGCAATCTCCTGAAGGTAATACTATCTTGTGGGGTGCTGCTCTTTAAGATTGCCATTTTTTCAGCCGTTGAAAGCGTTATTAGAATTAGTCCATTTAAGCACACAATTGCAAGTGATGAACGGAAATTACCGCCGTGCTTTTGGGGGAACTGAATGGAAACGTCACAGAGATCTAGTTATAGAATGGGAAGGGTTTCAGTATATAGGATTGTGTTGGATTAAAAACAACAAAACTGAAGTTTCGCCAAGGACTTGGAGATGGGATAAGAGGTTTGGTTTAATTTGATTCCAGGCTGCCATGGGATTCGGTGGGACTTGCTTCTCAGTGTGCATCCGTAGGTTTGTGCTACCAGTCCTCAAGGAGCAAAAAGCGTATGAGGAGAGATGCAGGAAAACAAGGGTAGTTTGAAGCTTTGGAACGTCTCCTTACGTAGTAACCACAAGTGGCAGCTTTGGGAAAGCGGCTACTATTATTTACAGTCAAGCTCTATCATTTTCGTTGCTTAAAAAAGAACACACTGTGCAATTTGAAAGGACTTTGTGGGAAAAACACATCCTTCAGGCTCCTGTAAGGTACCTGCGTCCCACATAATCCATGCACACCTCTTGGGCCAGTGTCCAAAATTTGAGGAATTCGTCTTTTTAATCCCACATTTTTTGTTCCAGATGCAAAAAAGTGATTTACTGGTTTAATGGAATATTGTTAATTGAACAATTGAACATCAACTCTGTTCTCCATTGACTAGAAAGCAAAAGGTTTATATTCTCGGTGGGGTTTTGTCAATTAACTGGCTGCTAAGATGGGAGATTTAATGGATACTTTTTAAAATCGATATGCTTTTTAAAACTGCTTTTAACTCAGCTGTGTTTTAATATTGGAATTTGCTTAGCAGTGCCTTCATAACATTATGACCATTATATCCTGTTTGTGTTTTTTAATCTACTTGAGAGCCGCCTTGAATCTCAATTTGGAGAGAAGGGCAGGACAGAAACCTCGTAAATCAAATTAAACAAAAGAAACGGCAAGTCCTTGTAGAAATTGAACCACTGGGAACAGAGTTAAACAGAACATAAGTACAAATTGTGCATTTATTTATTTTTCACATAATAATGGTGAAACTCCTGTGGAAATATGCATTTACCTTAGCTTCAAATGCAAGTGTTATCTCTTGAGTGATGCATCCTGCCAAGAGTTGTAGGAAATTCAGGAAGTGTGTAGGCCTTGCCCCAGGTCCTTCAGCAGGGGAGAGCAGCTCATAGATGTAGGGCTGAATGACTTTCCAAACTGTTCTGCAATTCACATGTTCAGACTACTGCCAGGAGCGATCTGTCCTTCTCCTAACAGCTAGGACTAGGGGAGAAGTGGCGACGGGGAGGTTACAAAGAGGTGGCCAAAAAGGGAAGGGGATGGCCCCGCACATTTTTGTCTTGGCTCCATCTACCACCAGAATATGGACTCCAACAACCCCAAGCAACTTTGGCCCTCACCTGAAAAAATGGCTGCCCACCTTGGCCCTTTTAAAAGAGAGAATCCATGTGCCAAGATTACAATGGAATAGAGGTTAGGAGTGACACCAAGAAGCTAGGAACAAATTTTCCTCTCTATTTCTTAGGTCCCCGAACTGAACGTTTCTGATCTCATTTCACTTCGGGTCGAATTAGACATCCCGGTGCCTGATCCAAAGAAGGATGAAGAACGTCGCAAACAACGAGAAGTGAGTGGGGAGGAGGAATGGGGGTCTGAACCCCAAGTTCGGAGGGAAGGAACCAGTTTCTGGCAACAGTTTCTGTGCAGTTTAAGTTGTTGTAATTTCTTGTGTCAGGCAAACAGGTAACATAATTCCTGACTGATCCACATAAAGAAACCAGAGCCCAATCTTCTGCAAACTGGACCTGTCTTTTGAGGGATATTTTTTGGACTACAAATCCCAGAATCCCCCAGCCAGGTTGGCTAGTGGCGTGTGCTGTCATGATTCATTGACGTCCCATTGATTGTAGAAGGGCTGCTCTGTGCACTGCTCAGTCTGGATCCATTGCATTGCAAACAGACACATGGAACAGATTTTTGATTAAAATGGCCTAAAGGAATCCAGTAGTACCTTTGAGGCTAACTGGTTCATTCTAGCATGAGATTTCAAAGCTATCAGTCTACGTCAGATTTTTAATTGCACGCGTTCTCACATGCAATTATTTTTGCCTGCACAACAGCCCTGCAAGGTGGGTCCGTGTGATTCCCAGTTACTGCCAAGGCCATACAGCAGGCCCATGGTGGAGGTGTGACTGAAGCCCTGGCTTCTCTCATCCAGAAGTTTTACACAACAAGGGGTGAGATCTCACTATTAACTCATCCCTCATATAATTTGTACCTTCACCTCTGACTGGAAGGTGGGGAGCCTCTTTATCCCCAAATCTCCCTTATAGTTAAATAATGTTTTGCATTTCACCTTGTCCTGCCTCCCCCTCCCACTAGGAGATAGCCAAGGACTGTCAAGAAGAGCTTGGAAAAGTTCCTTTGGGGGACTGCAGACCCTGAAAAGCCACTTTGGTCGCTGGCCAAACTGGCTGGGGAAGTTCTCGTCTGAAAAGTCACTTCTCCAAATACCTCCCTCCCTCACGATGTTTCCTATTCAGCTCTTCTCAATCCCTGACAGAAACCACTTTAATCGCCACTGGTCTTCCTACCCTGTAATTATTTTGCTCTGGATTTCTCCTCCCTTCCCTCTGGTCGGGCGTGTGGGAGAAGGTATATTCTGTGCATGTGTGATTGCACAGAGAATTTATGCTTCCTTCAGCTTTTATCTCCCCCCCCCGCTTGTTTCCTTTCACAGCATTTGAAAGGAAAGCTTAATATTTCCGAATTAAGTATATATATATATCCTCCTTAGACCAGTTTTCATGTTTCTTTCTGTCAGCCAGGAAAGCTTTCAGAAAGGAAAGTTATGGAAAGTTACAGCTGATGTTAAATATGAAATGAGGTGAGGAGTTCCGATCCTTCCGGTCTAAGCTGGATCAAGTACCTGGTTAAAATAGGGGTGGGAAACTCCAGGAGGCCAACCTGTGGGTCCCCAGATGTTTTTTTTGCACTTCATCTCCCAGAAGCCCTGAGCATTGACCATAGTGACTGGGGCTTCTGGGAGCTGAAGTCCACAAACATCTGGGGACCCACAGGTTGAGAACCACTGCCTTAGGGGGTGATTTTTTTGCTGCTGAAACATTCTGGGGGCCAGGTAGATAGTCCCAGAACAGCAAAAACTAAATACTGGAAATGGCACAAATGCTGGTTCTGGTCTTCAAAAAACAGATTGATTGATTGGTTGGTTGGTTGGTTGGTTGATTGGTATTAGCCTGTTTAAAAGGTGAGCTCATGCTTCTAGCAGGGGCAATATACCAATTTTTGTGCCAAGAAAGGGACATTGTAGGGAGCTCAGAGGGCTGAGAGTTGGGTTGCCAGGTGACTCTTATAACCAGTTCTCCCCATAAGAGGGTTGGAAAGCTTTTCCTTCTATATAGATGAATGAGATGCCAAAAATTGCTATATTTTGGTCCCTTCATAAAGACCGAAATATGTGCATCATCTAGTTTACGAATGGGAGCAATATGTTAATTTTACAGTGAAGTAGATGGCTAGGTAACTGAAATCAGTACTTTTACGTAGCATTTAGGTAGAAGAGGAACTTGCCAATATGGATTGTTAACCCTGCATGTCAAGACTTTTGACATTCCCTTATTGCTATTTTGAAAATCTACCAACGCTAGCTGACAACCATAAAAACAGGGGCCTACTTTACCCACATGTGGCCCTTAGAACAGGGTGGATCGTTTTAATATTTTAATTTTAATCTTCCAGGGGCACATTGGTACATTTGCTGAAAGTGGAAGTGATGTCACATCACTTCCAGTCTTGTTTTTGGCTTATTTTTGGCCAATCTGGGGATAGGAGACTGGATTTTTGAGACTTATTGGGGGGAAGTGTCTTAGAGACTTGTGAGAGCAAAACTGAGGATTTTTCTCATGTGGCCCGTGAACTGCCACTTTCCACACCGCTGCGAAAAAGAAGCTTTGTGTCTCTTAGTTTGAATTCTTAGGATCTGGGCTTTCTCTGCTGACCTGCTTCCTTTTAAGTAAACGCGTGTGGTTGTATACTGGATTTTTCCGTTTTTCCATTGAATTTTAATCTCTCTTTTTCTCATTCAGAAAGAAGACAAGGATGCTGGAAAAGAAGAGAAAGACAAGAAAAAGAAATCTGAGGATGAGGATAAAGGTAACATAAATTCACCTGATTCACTTATCAGGCGGTTCAAAATCTTTCTCTAGAAATAGGATGTGAGGGCTGTTCCTTTCAGGTGGTTATGGTACTTCTGGATGAGTAAGATGATGTTTTGTGTCTACAAAGTTGAAGAAAAGAATGAATATGAGACATTTTATACCTGAGACTCCAAATTTGAAGTATAAAGTTTGCCTCGTAGCAGAGGCCGACAGTCCTGTTGAGCAGTCTTTAGAATGGACATTGGGATGTGAGAGTGTTCTCTTTTTTTTTGCTGTATGTATCATGTTGAAGTTGGCTCAGTCCATCCCTGCACCAGAGTGTATCAAATTTCCTTTTCTTAAAATGAAATTTCCCAGAATTCCCCAGCTCCTGGCTATGCTGACTGAGGGATTCTGGGAGCTGTCAGTCAAAAATTCAACTTTGCCAAGTTTCTGCCTGGACCTGGGGCTGGGTAGATCGTGGGCCATGGGATCCCAAAGTACAGCCCCAAAAGTCAAAAGACCCCCCCATTAAAAAAACAAGACATTTTCACTCCACTATTCCCAAGATGACTCAAAGTAGTTACAAAATGCAGCAGTTGTGCCCCCCAATGCCCCTACCTTAAAAAAAAAAAACAGGAACCAAAACCTTCCCAGAGATTAGCCGGAACTGAAACCAGAAGTTATGTCACCATGTTGGCAGATGGATGGATGGATGGATGGATGGATGGATGGATGGATGGATGGATGGATGGATAGGCAGGCTTCTGAGAGATTTTCAAAGTTTGGGGGGTTTCGGGAGCCCTTTTGAGAAGGGATCAGGAGAAATATTGCCTGGGGTTTTTTTTAAAAAAAGGACATCTGAAGGCTATGATGTGCTGGTGTGGCCCACCATAAAGAAGAGCAGAAATTGCTCCCTGCCTCCTCAGCAGTTACGCACTCCTGGTCTACACCCTGGGCTAATAAAAGCCCTTCCATATTTCCTTGCCATCACCCTGGTTTGTTGGCATTCTGGAAGAGATGGGGATGAAGGCTGGAACAGCACGATAAGGGAAAAGGAAACCGAGGTCTCTTTTTTTCAGATGAATGGCTGGCAGGCAAAAGACTAGCAGTCTACAAAAAGAGTGGGGTGACTGGATGGTTGAATTGTCCTCTTGAACTACTACCTGCTTGGCCCTCAAGGTCTGAGAGAGGAAAGTTCTCTCGGTTAGGAATTGTTCTCCATCTTAAAGTTGTCTTTTTTGCTGCTGCGGGGATGATTCTCCAGGTACTGTTGGACGGCAGTTTCCAGCAGCCTTAGCCATCAGCGTGAATTGTGATGGCTTTTAGGTTTTTGCAGTCTGGCAATGTCTAGGGGGCCATATTTGCTTACTCATCTACTTCCTAGAGTTGTGTAGGAGCCCAGACTCCTCATTTCTACACCAGAAAAAACTCTTTGTCATTCATTATGGCCTATTTCTGGCTCTTAATGGCACAAAGAGCCAGTGTACTGTAGAGGTTTGGGTGTTGGACTATGACTCTAGAATCCAGGTTTTGGGTCCCCATGGAGTCCCACTGGGTGACCTTGGGCAAGTCACACTCTCTTGGCTCCAGAGGAAGGCAAAGGCAACCCCCTTCTGAAGCAATCTTGCCAAGAAAACCTTGTGATAGGTTCGTCTTCGAGTCACTGTACGTCAGAAGCAACTTGATGATCCATCACCACAACAATGGCACATGGCCTCTGTCTCTGAAAAGATGACTCTCTTCACCCAGATCTGGCTGCAGAAGAAGCTGGTGCCTCTCATGTCCGGGAGGCTATGAATCCACTCTTGAGTTTTAGTCCAAACTTTAAAGAGGCTCTCCAGAGTGCTGACTCCTATCTCCAAAAGAGTTCAACACATTGAATCATTTCAAATTCAGACTGAAAACCTGGAGTAGATTCACAACCAAACTGACGTGGGAGCTGCTATCCATCCCAGCCACCTTCTGCTCTGTTGCCTTTTCAGCAGAGATGCTAACAAAACCTAGTGTTCTTAACAGCTGAGAAAGGCAGTGGACAGCAAAGGGACAGCAAATGGAACAGCTAAGTCTGGGTAGACTAGTTACTCCCCATTCCCCTTTGGCAGTGGATTTTGGAAAAAAAAAATACAAAACCAGCATCTGTTAAACTATTTAAATCACAAAAAAGAGAATGCCTCTTCTCACTTCCATCTGGGAAGAGGCATCCTCCTTGTTTCTTCTCTCATGCATGGAATGGAGTGCCTCTTCTCTGACAAATAGAGATCTGACATTTTGCCTTGAAGAAGCTTCAGATTTAGGTTTCGTAATCTTTTTTCTCTCCTCAGCCCCACCATGTGGTCCAGTTTGCCACAATGAGAAGATCACTGCTTTGCTGAACCGCGTGAAGCCAGAAATTCAGGGCACAAAGGAGAAACTGAATGTGGTGAGTTGTCAGGAGAAAGCAAGGGTTCACAGCCATTTGTTGGTTTGCGCACAACCCAAGCTGCATTCACTCCGAATCATCTTTTTTTCTTTCTCCCCCTGCCCCAGATCTCTCTCTGGCTACAACTCCTGGTCCCCCGGATTGAAGATGGCAATAATTTTGGAGTTGCAGTCCAGGTGAGTTTGTCCCCTAAAATATCCATGTGTGACCCACCTCCATAGATACCCCAGCTCACTCAAATATTTTCTCTGCTGTGCTATCTTGTATGTGGAATACCCTCCTTTAGATGCCCAGTTGACGCCAACACTGGTATCATTCTTGCACCAAGTAAAAAAAAATGTGGCTTTTTAATGAAACTTTTGGGGCCTAGCTGATTTCATCCAAATTGTTTGCATGGTTTTAAGTTGTCTTAAACTGTTTCGAGTACTTTTAAACTGTCCTAACTTTTCAAACTGTTCATGTTTAAATGCTTCTTACTGTTTTAGACAAGTGTTTAAATTGCTATCATTGTATGCTGCCCTGAGATCACTGGGCTTAGGGCAGGATATTATGAGTCGTTTAATAAAATAAACAAGATAGATAGGTAGAATATATGCTCAAATAAAGAAATAAAATGTATGCCCAAGAAATAAATAAAAATATTGAAATGAAATGAAATAAGTGCATGCCTCAGGTCTGAATTTTATAAAGGTACAAGTGTCCCTGCTTTTCAGTACTCTGGTTTCTCTTCAGATCATATAAGTCTTTTGCCTTTTCCAGTGACTCCTTCTTTGATGTCCCGTTCTTTCAGTGGTTGTAAATTATAGGCATGTATTGTTCTTTCAACATGGGTCTGCTCTTTCAACAGTTCTTCTCCTCTTGCCTTCTTCCTGTAGGGAACATGATGGAATTATGGAGGCTCACCAAGCGAGCCTACATAATTCCATCATGTTCCCTACACGAAGAAGGCAAGAGGAGAAGAACGGATGAAAGACTGGGTTCCGCTTTTCAACCAACTCCACTTTCTGACTGTGTTCTGTTCTCTAATCCACCAAATAAGCCGAGGATGCCTGTGACCCAGCCCTAGAATAGACTCCAGACGTAGATATCACCAGTGTGTCTCTAACTAGCTGAGGTGTTTAGACCATCCAGAAAGCTGACATGAGCTATGCATGATGCCCAAGGTAAACAGATCGCTGAGAAAATCTGAACGTGCTTTGAAGTGGAGGCACCCATCTTGACAAGGCGCATAGCCACTGTTCCCAGCAGCGTTCAAAATTAGATTGGTATCAACAAACTGGTTCTTCCTGTTTTGGTCTCTATCAGTAAGCGGGTATTTTGTAAAGTTAATAGATCTTAATTGTAAAGTTAATGAGTCTTAATTTTTTTATTCAAGCGACTTGAATACGCTTGGTGTTGCATCTGCAGTAGCTTGTAACAATAAATGATGATAAACTGAGGACTGCAGCCAAGTTCAGAGTGAAGTTTACAGGTGATGGCAGGTGACATAATGCTCTCGTCAAACAAGCCTTGGTGCTTCAACCCTCAGAGGCCATATTCCGCTGGGAAAGTGTGCCACTGGGTGTGTGCGGGGTAGATTTTCCTCCTCTCAAGGTCACTGGAGCTAACTCCTACACACCTGCAATGGGGCCCTTTCATGCCACACAATTGTACTGCTTTGATTCCACCCTAACTACTGTGGCTGCATCCTAGGAAATTCTGGGGTTTCTAGTTTGGGGGTACACTAGAGCTGTCTAACTGAGAATTCTAAAAACTCCTCCCTAAACTGCAAATCCCAAGATTCCATAGAGTGCTGCTGTGGGAGATAAAGTGGTATCGTAATACTAGCGTGGAGTGTAAAATGAACTCAGGTGTTCAACAGCAAAGCTGTCACTCAGACTTCAAACTCAGTACCTTTCTGTTATGGAACTCAACCAAAGCTTCTGTGTTCCGATTTCTGTTGTGACTTCTGCTGACACAATGGTGACCACATCAGACCTTTCCCATATTGTATCTCTCTGTTTTCTCTCTTGCCTAGGAAAAAGTATACGAGCTGCTGACTTCAGCCCGAACAAAACTGGAAGGGTTTCAAACACATATTGCCAAGTGAGTCCAAATGAGACATGCAGAAACTGCAAACTTTTCCTTTTAGGTTATGCAAAGATTTCTGGCTGGGAGGATTTTGGGAGTCCTTCCTGATATTCTCAAGCAAGAGGAAGATTCTGTAATATTCATTAGGAAGGGGGCAGGATTAGTATCGTAAAACTATTAGAGTTGGAGGGTATACCAAAACCACCTAGTCCACACACACGCCAAGCCATGCAGCTACCTGATTAAAAAATGAATAAACTTGAAACACTTTCAGTCTCCTGATGAGACATGTGATGAGGCAGCTTGTCCATCCAGCCTTCCTGGAGCAAATTCCCTGATTGCTGAAAGGGAGCTGTGTTTAGATCTCTCCCCGCCTCCTATGCTGGCAGCCTCAGGAACTCAGAGCTGCTCACGAGTTCCCATTCCGTCCTCCTGAAAGCCCTGCCCCGAGATCCAAAGCAGATTACACCAGTTACACCCACGTTGATTAGAACTCCAAGCCACGCAAGTGCAACAGCAGAGAGTTGGGGCACAATGACAATGTTGCATCAGTGTTACCGGAGCTGCAAAAATTACTGCTTGTGGGAGACCTACAACTCCCAGAGTCCTCCAGCCAGTGCAGCATTTTCTCTGTTGGTCTAGGCTAGGGACTCTGGGGACCATACCTCTGAAAATATTTTTTTTTCCTAAGCTCTGAAATTATATATCAAGCTCTTAGTGGAGTGGAGTGTTTGCTTGCCTTCCTTCCTTCCTTCCTTCCTTCCTTCCTTCCTTCCTTCCTTCCTTCCTTCCTTCCTTCCTTCCTTCCTTCCTTCCGACTTTCCCTAGATTTTCATAACAGGATGGGAAATGGAAGGATGGGAAAATCTCCCCTTGTTGCATTTCTGCCTATGTGTCTGAAAACTACAAGAGCCTTACTGGTTAATTAGGTGACATATTTGCTGCTGCAAGCAGCCAGAAAGTGCTAACTTTGTTTGTTATTAAATACAAATTATGCATTTAAATATGTACCTTCAACCTCCGCTCCTTTAATATTTACATGATTTCTCATTTCAGCTGCTAAAGGTTCTAATGGTAATGCAAACAGTAATGGAGAGAGGGAGAGGGCATTCTTGTTTAGTTGCTCAGCAGAGGTTGAATTTCTGCAAGTTACACCCATTAATTGATATTACGGCCTGAGAGCCGTCATCCGTTTTTTTTAACAGGAGTGACAACTGCTTCTCCCATATTCAGTCTTTTCAGTAAAGCAAATAAAATTTTGAAAGCTCTGAATGCATTTGAAAATCTTTGCCCTTTGTTATTACAGGGAGCTGGTACACTTAGCCAAAGTGCAGGAGCTCAGAAGTTACTTCTGTTACTTAAGACCAATTTATCTGGAGGTTAAAGACTGGACTTTGGACACTTCTTCTGTGTTCACTGTGCTCCTCGTGACATGGAAAAATTACACCCTTCTGCAGCCAGTGGTGTTGGGGGACTCTAATGTCAGTAGGAAGGTGATTTTGTTCCTTGGTTTTAGCCCAGATTTTAAAGGAGCTGTCCAAGGAACTAAACCCTGTCCCTCAAATAGGTTCAGTATTTTGGATAGGTCCTCCAACTGAAACCCAAAGCAGATTCACTATTGACCCGACATGAGTGCCACCGGGCTTGGCTGTCTCTAGACATGTGCTAGAAGAGTGCCAAGTGCTTTTAAGATGGGGGAAGGCAAAGGTTAACTTAGATATATTGCTGGAAAAGGCCGTAAACATGGGAGGAGCACAGAAATAAACTTTGCAGTGCCGACACTGCTTGAATCCACTAAACTGAAAAGTAGGCTGGGCTTTGTGTGTGAGAAAAAAAGAACACACCCAAAGAATTTGTTTATTCAAAAGCAGATTTACAAGGTTTTGTTACAGCATGCAAAAACAAAGTGAGAAGGCAAGAATGGGAAAAAGAAATAAGCAAAGGGAATCCTTTAAATAGCTGCAAATGGTAGGAAGTTATTAAGACTTAATGTAGAGATGGAAGAGTCATGTAATCATGGTTAGGGTGTTGAATCTGAATCCTCTCCATAGCTGTGACGTTCACTTTTAGCTAGTCACCTACTCTGAGTTCAACCTACAGCACAGGGTTATTGCAAGAATAAGTCAGTGAGGGGGAGAACAGTGTCTCCAGGCCCTGAACTCTTTGAAAGAAAGATGGGATTGGTTTATCCTGTCTCTGAAAGTTGCCAGCACAGTCCCTGTCCACCCAACAGCAGCCTCGGGAGGTGGGTGAAGATGAAAGACTGAAATGACCATCCCAAGGTCACCCAGCGCTATTCATGACTGAGTAGGAGCTTCAACCCAGATCTTCCAAGTGCCAGACTCAGCACACTTACTCCTACACCACACTGCTTTCATTACATAAAAATAAATGAACAGCTGAAAGAATCCACAGCTTCCCCTGAGCAACATGCATTTTTAACCTGGCCAAAGGAACTGCTTTTAATGGTACCTGGTACATTGTTAATTAAATGATGCTACTTGACAGGTTTTTAGCCAACCTCATCATTTGTGTTCCCCCCCCTTTTTACCAGCGTCCTCTGTAAATTTATCACTTACCAACACAGCAAACAGTATTTTGAAAATGTCTGGCAATAAATTCTTTTTCTTTAAATGGAAACCCAGCTCTCATAAATCATACACTCTTCTTTCATACATCCCTGGAGTTGGCCAGTCTCCAGACCCACAAAAAGGCCTCAGTTCCCTTTAAAGGTGCCAAAAAGAGACAGCACAGGGTCGTGGTTTGAGCATTGGACCAGGAAACCCCAGGGTTCAAGTCCACATTTGGCCATAGAAATCTACTGAGCAACTTCTCAGCTTTTCAAGGAAGGCAGTGGTAAATTTCAGCTGAATAAATCTTGCCAAGAAGACTCCAGGGTAAGTTTTCCCTAAGTTAGAGTTGACATGAAACAACAACAAGCCAAACAAGGAGTCATATAGAACTTGCAAAACTGATAAATCCTCTGTGGCAGAAACTTCTGTAAATTACAGCTCATTCTTATTTGCCCATCGGCTTGCCATCTTAGTTTTGACATGTGTGGCTCTTTTTCTTCCCAGGTATTATTCTGAAAGAGGTGATGCCGTCTCCAAAGCATCAAAGAGCCCACATGTGGTGAGTTCTACCATTCGGTCCTTCTGTAGCAGTGGGAATATCACCAGAACCACGTGAAGGATCTCTGTCACTTTCATTGTTTTTCTCCATGGCTTGCAGGGTGACTACCGCCAGCTCGTGCACGAAATTGATGAGGCAGAGTATGCTGAAATCCGGTTCATGATCAATGAACTTAGAAACATTTATGTGAGTTGTGCTGGCATGGGTGGGTGGGCATGAAGAGGGATCTGCATTGGCACAAGAAATTTACCTTGCAAAGGAATAAAGCAATAGGCTGCCCAAATACCCTGAAGGCACCAGATCCTGTCTGATCTTGGAAGCTAAGCAGGGTCAGCAGTGGTTAGTACTTGGACGGGAGACCTCCAACAAATACCAGGTGCTGTAAGCTATATTTTAGAGGAGGGAACTGGCAAAGCTACCTCTGAGTATTCATTGCCTGAGAAAATCCTATGAAATTCATGGAGTCACTATAAGGCAACAGGTGACGTAAAGGCACATACACACACAGAGTAACACACTGAGGATTTGATCCATGGAAAGCTTCCTTCACAAATAATTTTATGGGTTCCTTGGGGTTAGCATGCTTGTTAAGAAATACCTGGGCACACGCTTGCCTCTTGTGTTCTGTGTTCCAACTGCATAGGTAATAGGAACAGAACAGTAAACCTGCCTGCCTGTTGAAGTCCTCTTTTTCAATTGCTGTTTCCCAGATGGCTTTCTTGGTACAAATTGTTCTTTTCAGGGATAGGCCAAGACCTTTGAATCCCCCAGAACTTTTAATTTGAATGAATACCATTGAAAACTGCTATTGCAGTCATTTATTTTAAGAAGCTGCTTTAAAAAAAACACTTTGTTTTACATTTTGAGCCACCTTGGATATCTTTAATTTGATAGATAGTACACAAAAATAAATAAAACAAGCATTAAGAACAACTATATCGCTATATCAGCAACTAGCAGTTGAAACTGTTGTTTTTCAACTAACTGTGAATACTTCCACCTTTTTCAGAGTATACTCTCCAGCAAAGGTGGGCTACTGCGGGTCCAAGGCCAATTTTTGGGCCACCCTCTGGCGATACATGGACTACCAATTTGTTTTTTTAGTATGGCCACAAGTCCACTTCTGTTATTGAAAAATGGGTATTTTTTATGCTTTACAGTTCAAGGGAGCCTACAACCTATTTAAAAGATGAATTGCAGCACTTAAAAGTTTCCAGGAGATACAGTTTACATTTGGGGTGCAGACTAGGGGTGTTCTGTGGAGTTGGTCAAGGGCCACAAAGCATTTTGCCCACCCTGCTCTCCAGAAAGAAGTCAATTCCATCTCCTGTTATCTTGACCCTTTTTTAAATTTGGAGATGGCTGGAATCGATCCTTTGACCTTCTCCATCCAAAGCAGGTGCCTCACTACTGAGCCGCAGGGGTTGTCTCTCTAGCTTATCAGCCTCTTTGTGGGTGACACACAGCCATGTTCCCGAGCAGGTTGGCTCATAATAATACTAAGCACTTGCAAGATGCAAATAGTTGTCTCTGCTACTAAGTCTGCGAGCTGTTAGGTATTGAATGACAGTGACCATGAATTAAGGCCAATACAGTCAGCCCTCCACCTTCGCTAGGATTAGAGGTGCAGGACCCCCCACAAAAGTGAAAGAATTACAAATATCAAAAGTTTTTGGGTGTGTCGGTGGGAGGGGGCCAAGGCATGGTGCAGGGAATGGGCACCCAGGGCCCAAGCCAGATCAGGGAAAGGGGGTGAGTTAGCATGCTGGCCCTATGCTTCCTCTTTCTCACCCCTTTCCTTGGGTGCGGGGGGCATCGGGAGAAGGTTTGTGGTGCTAAGAAGCTGGGCTATGATCTGCCCTTAGCTGACCAGGCAGCAGCTGGTAGAGGAGGAGGAAGACCAGAGGTGGGTTTTTAAAGGGGGTGCATAGCCTGTTCAGAGCCACAGAGCGGGAAGGCTCCCCCAGAAAAGAAGCACCTGTAGTATTGGAAAGGAAGGGGCTGGAGAAATTTGCAAATAATCAAGTCAGTACAAGTGAAATCTGCAAATGTGGAGGGATGATTGTAGTAGCTACCATGGTTAGTAGCCACCAGTTAGTCTGCCCTTTACATCAGCAACAAAGTTTGGTCCATCAGATTTTCTTTCCTTCAGCCACAGTTGGTATCACCTAATAGTAACTTCTCCAAGCTCTTCTCCTCCCTCTCCTCCTCAGTCTGTGCTTGCTAACCCCTCACTCTTTATTTTGTTCTTCCTAGGCTGTAGTCTATGACATTGTGCTGAAGAACTTTGAGAAGATTAAGAAGCCCCGTGATGAAAACAAAGGAATGATATACTAAAAGTGGCAAATTGGGGGAAAGAGATGAAAGAAAAGTTCTTCTACAGCCAGCCACTGAAATTTCATGCCTCCTTCTCAGCCACCAATCCACTTCCATCCTTTTTGAAATAAAGTGATTTTAAGATTTGAACAAGCGTTTAAAATTTAAGTTATGAAATTAAATGAGGGGAAGAAGTACTTCAAACTGGGATCATTCAGAACGGCAAGTTTTATAAACAAAACAGTTCCAGAGTCTGTGTAACAGTTCTTTTATCATATTAACAATATAGTCCAATATGAGACCATAACCTATTTTACAAGGTTTGTGGCTTCACAGCTAGAGGCATTGATTAAATAACATTTTTTATCTTACCAGCTGACAAAAAGATAGGTTTGATGGGGTGCGTTCTGATGCATAGTTCTTTTTTTTTGGTGGGGGGAAACAAGTCCATTTCTGTGGGATTTTTTTTTTTTTTAAACTCAGGTATAAATCCAAATTTTCTTCTCAGCCATTATAAACAACGTGCTAGGTGAGAGGAGCTAAACAAACCAAGACTGATGCTTTATGCTTCTGCTCGCTCTTCTCTGGCTGGTGCTAACTGACCGTATTCCTTCAGGCGCTGCCATTAGCCACTGACACCAGTTGGGCAATTTCTGTATTCAGTTGCTGATTGGTCCAGTCCTCTCTGATGTCATCCAGGTGAGCATCAAAGTCAACCAACTGGGAATAAGCCTTGGCTTCCAGGAGGGACTTGCAGATGTGGCGAGATGATTCCCAGTCACTCAACATGACCCTGAAACAGAAACAAGGCTTGTCGACATCAAATAGAGACTGTCTTGTCCTTCGCTGTCCTCTAGACATAAACAGCTGATAAGAACCAGTATGTTCCTATGGACTGTCTGGGAGGCTTGGATTCAATTCCACCTCTGACAGGGATTCAGGCTTTAGGCCCGGCTCACCGTTCCTAGATCTTATCCAGAGCCTGTGTTTATTTTGTGGACTAAAATTCGCAGAATCCTCAAGCCAGCACATCCACTATCCTGCTGGATGGAGGATTCTAGAAAATGCAACCCCCCAGAAGTAAGGTTCTAAAATTCTAGGCTCATTCCAAAAGTTGTAATGAGAGTAAGTTCACAAAGAAGATGCCTTACGTCCCAATTTTGGGGAAAGGGCTAGGTATAAATAAAGGATAAAACATAGATAAGAGCCACTAGGGATACAATATTGGGGCAGGAGTCCAGGAGATAAGGATTTGAATCTCTGCTCTGCCACGGAAACCCAATGTTGCCTTATTCACTCCTAATAAATCTTGCCAAGGAAACCTAGGAAAGAACAGCCAAAAGTTGGACTTGACTTGAAGGCACATAATAACAACAACAAAACTAGATACCAGCAACTCACAGGTTCTTGTCTTTGGGAACCCACTGTCGCTCTTTCTGTTCCAATACAATTATTGGAGGGACCCGGGGATTTATCGTGAACTTGCGATTATCTAACTAGGGAAGAAATTGGAAAGGTTGAAACCAGCAGCATGAGATAACGTGGAGGAAAGGAGACACCTCCTCCCTTGATTTTCAGTTTCTCACTCAACAAGCAGGCTCACCCTGACCCCAATAGTCCATGGTCCAAATCACACCCCCTCACCATGATAAGGACAGTGTGATCATAAAGCTCAGCAACGCGTCCAGCAGTCTTAAGCGCGAGTGGTGTGGGGCTGTGGAGAAGAGAGAAAGGAAATTGAAGGAAGGAAGGAAGAACACCTACCCCACTAAGCAAACTCTGCTGCTCAAATTCACCTTTTGTCGTCGATCCCAGGATTAGCCTGATAATAGCCTGCCAGGAGCAGGTCGGACTCCGAGCTCCACGCATCAACCTGCAAAGACAAATTCCAGGGCTGACAAGCAAATAAAAGATTCCTGATAGTGCCTTGTTTTTAACTAACAACTGCATTTAATCAGTCAACTTTGTGCAAAATATCTTTGAAGGTGTAATTTTAGGAAAGGGAAAGTATTTCCTAAACCACAAGCCAAACCTTTGCTTCTAACAGTAAGGGAGAGATTTTCTCTTTACCCAGAAACCGTCTTTAAATATTTTCTTCTTCATTTAACCTAGGATTAATCCTCATATGAGACAATCTTATGGCACCATGGAAATATGCAGGTTTGTTGTTATGGCATAAGCTTCCAGGGTTCATAAAACCTTCTGCCATATTAAATCTGCACCAGGGTGCAGCTGCATCCGTATAAGAATTCTGCCCCTTCCCCATGAAATTTTCCTTCGTTCCTCAAATTTGTAACATTCCACAGTGTGAGAGATTGAAAATCATTCACACCCAGGCCTCTTCTATTTGTTTTTGTTTGTGTTTGTATTCCTTTGGTCATTTTTGCCTGCCTCTTTTATCTGGATGCTTAAACTGTATTTCTGAAAGCTCAACTGAAGTTGTAAGTTGCTGCAAGGCTAGAAATTTGGGGAATGAAATAAAAATTCTGCTGTGAAATTCTACTTCAGGAGCAGTGCCTACATCCCCCCACCCCCAAAGCTACCCCTTTAGGGGCTATAAGGCACTTTCTTGTCTTTGCTGTAATAGAATCATACAGCAATCCTTCTAGAAAGGCATTTAAAGAACAATTCAAGATCAATGAGTACAGATGTACCTTAGTTAACAAAGCAGATGCATTCCTGGGCATTATTATCTCTTGAACAGAAATGGTACTGGGGCAAAAATAACATGGAAGGAATATGAATAAGTTTCTTCATCACTAAAAAGAGGATCAGTTCAACATATTTCAGCAAACTTTTCATCCAAAACTAACAGCATACTGTGAAATGAAACAACCAGTTCAAGTAAGCTTTGTGTGAATAAACAAAACCATTTTGAATCTCCTTTTGACCAGTTGAAGGCCCTTCCAAAATACATCTGAGGTCACTTTTGCTTTTGCCAGCCTCTACTTCTTTTAACTACTTCGGTTCTGGTGGCCAAACATACCAGTCTGTGCTATTTTAACATGCAGGAGATTACCTGGAGAGGCAGGCTGGTTTCTCCTTTTTTTTCTGTTTTGCTGTTCACACATTGGTAAGGAATTCTAGAGGCAAATGCTTTTCACCTTGCCTAATCCTGTTCTTTCTCAGATCAAGCTTTATTGCATTGATTAGTGCAGACACAATGCTGCAACCTGACACTAAAAGTTTATTTGTCCAGCCTGCCTTTACAATCCTCCCCATGGTGCTGCTGCTAAAAGACTTCCAATTAGACAGAGGACAAGGAGAAAAAAGAAGGGACACTTAAAGACTTTCTAAAAAGGAGCTTCTCTGTCACAGGCTTTGTTCACTTAGGTGTGCCTGTATACAAACTAGGATGAAAAAAACTTTCAACTAAAAAAGTCCAAGTTTTAACATGATGCCTGAAAGAAACCACACTGACATGTTCTCAGGCCTCCAAGTGAAAGCCATTCCATAAATGGAGTGCCACGTCAGAGGAGGCCCTGTCCCACATCCTCCCACTGGTTGAGTACAGAAGTAGGTAGACCACTTCCTGCAGACCACAGTCCTCTGTCAGGCATTTAGAGGCCTTATATGAGCATGTATAATTATATATTTAGTCCATTCTTGGGCCGAAATCTGTAGCCTTGAAACTTTTCTGTTGGGCGAAGCCCACTGCAGTTCCCTGAAACCCCACAGCCAGAGAGATCAACCTGTGCTCCATTACTTCACCCACTACTAAAGGGTGTCATACGGAGGATGGAGCAAGCCTGTCTTCTGCTGCTCCAGAGACTAGGACACGGAGCAATGCAAATGTCAGGAAAAGAGATTCCATCTAAACATTAAGAAGAATTTCCTGATTGTAAGAGCAGTTCAACAATGGAATGCACTGCCTCGGAGTGTGGCAGAGTCTCCTCCTTTGGAGGTTTTTAAACAGAAGCTGGATGGCCATCTGTCAGGAATGCTTTGTGGGGTTATTCCTGCATGGCAAGTGGTTAGACTTGATAGCCCTTGTGGTCTCTTCCAGCTCTACAATTCTATTATTCTAAGAGGATACCTGGTTTAGAGCCACTTCCAGCATAACCGTGAGCGACAGGTGGCTGTGGAAGAGGGGGACACAGTCTGTGATGCAGAGGCATTCCGGCTGCCCCCCGCAGCCTGCCGCCTTTGCGCCAAAAGCAGTCCGTTCACTGCTGCGTGGGGGTAACGGGCTGCATGAAGGCACATCTTGACGTACGCCCGGGCTGAGATCTCCACTTCAGCCATCCTGCCAAGGAAAGAAAGACAGTGTGCTCTTGGAGCTATAGATGCTCCCTTAACCCTCCATTATTCCCAAACCACCTCCCTCCCAGCAAGGTGGATCTACTGTGTTTACCTGCTCTTGCGTTCTCTCTGCCTTTCCTTATTCTCTGTCCCCATTTGTTGCTTCTTCCCGCTCGCAACCCCAATACATGGCCTGGGTGGATAACTGGTGGCCCTCAAGATGTCAATGGACTGCAACTCCCATTAGGCCTACCCTGCAGAGCCAAGGGTGAAGGAGCACAGGAGTTGCAGTTCAGTAATATCTGGAGGACCCCCCTGACTTAGACAAAAGCTCCCTCAGCACTCATGCTTCAAAGCCCTGCTCTCCCCATCTTCAAATTATTTCTCTGCGCTCTAAAAACTCCAAATCTCTTTTCCATGTCCGCTGCTTCTCCCCAAGAATAGTAGTTGCAGTTGTTGTTATTGTCATTTATGTTTTATAGGGAGCCTAACATGGGATTTTCTTGTTCAGAGGGGATTTGCCCTTGCCTTCCTCTGAGGCTGAGAGTGTGTGACTTTCCAAAGGTCACCCGGCAGGTTTCCATGATCAAGGGGTGGTTCAAACCCTGGTCTTCGAGTGTTCTAGTCCAACACTTAAACCACTATGCAGCACTGGCTCCAAAAATACAGTATCCACCCAAATTCTTTTTTTTTTTAAACAGCCAGATGGAAACTAGAGGAAGCCTGATGAGAACAAGGGGCCACGCCACAACCCTTGGGGACAGCAGCAAAGAAAAGAAAACAATTTCTCTTTGCTACAACATGGCTTAAAGCAGGGTGGGAGCCGGGGAACCTCTGGCCTTCCAAATCTCGTGGGCTACAAATCCCACAATCCCTGACACAAGCGGTGGGAACTGTGCAGCCCTCCTACACATAAGTACAGGTGAGGAATGCTGGGAGCTGTACTCCAGCATCTCAACAGCTGCTTGTTGCCCATCCCTGCTGCATGCCATTGTCCACGCTGGCAGGGGCATTCTGGAAATCCAAGTCCCCCAAAATCTGGATGTCCAAAAATCTCCCCCACCCTTGAATCCAGGGATATTTAAGAGATCCTCCCCCTTGCTCCTGGCCTTGTCTGCTGCTTCTTTTCCACCACAGCTTTCCCAGCAGGAATCTTCAGAAATACCTAGGCCAGGAAGTAGCATCACCGGTACCTCCAGGTATTGCTTGACTGCAACTCCCATCCGTCTTTGCCAGTGTCATCAAGGGCAACGGACCATGGGAAGCGCAGTCCAATAAAGTGCAGGGCTGCACTTTGCCCCACTCCTGTCCTAAGCAGACTCCGATCTCTTCTCGCCCCAAGCCACTTTGTCCTATATGCTAACCCCCAATATCCCTTTTGCTTACAGGGTTTCTCAACCTTTGATGTTACAGGGTTTTTTTGGACTTCAATTCCCAGAAATCCCAGTCAGTATGGCCATTGTTCAGGAATTCTGGGAGTTGAAGTCTCCAAGGTCTGGAGAGCCAAAGGTTGAGAACCACTGGAGGAGAGCAGAGCGTGGAGAGGAGGCCGGCCTCTGGGGCGCTCCCAAGGGAGAAGCAGCGGCATTGCATGCGCCCCTCTCACCCCTTTTGCCCCACGCACGTCGGCTCACCCACCTCCGAGCGTCCCCAGCATGGACAGACCCACCTCTTCACGCCTTCCTGCCCCGATCCCCCCTTCCGCACGCAAAGTCCCCCTCCTTCTGCCTCAAGCTTCCTGATTGCCGTGCGCAAAAACGGACCAATCCCAGGGCGCGATTTTTTTCTCAGTCCACATCTCTCCCTCTTATTGGCCAACAGGATTATCACCCTCCACCCTGATTGGCCAGGATTTTTTCCTTTACTCCAGCCCTCCGCCCGCTTTGTATTCTTCCCTTCCCCTCACGTCACCGCTTCAGGCTTTCCCTTTTTCCCCCCATAGAGGTACATCGTCTTGTTTCTCCCATCACTTCCGGAACCGAAAGGAACATTCACAGCCTCAAGCTCCTCGACGTCATTTGCTGTTGCGCGCCCAAGACGAACCCATCACATCGTTTTCTTGGCAAGATTTGTTCAGAGTGGGCTTTTGCCTTTGTCTTCCTCCGAGGCTGAGAAAGTGTGACCTGCCCAAGATCACCCAGTGGCTTCCCATTGCAGGAATTCACACCCTGGTCTGCAGAGCCACAGGGCAAAGGCCAACCCATTACACCATACTGGCTCCTCTAATGCCACGGAGACTGGAAAGCAAATCTGTAGTTGATCCACAGTGAGATGATGGGCTCAGAAAATCACCCCTCCACGCTGCCCAATGGCAGCTTTCATTGGTAACCGGAAGTTTCAGGCTGTGTCATTTTAGTCTTTTTTCCTTTACCTCTTTACATGGGTTGGCCCATTGAAAACAGAAGCTCCTCTTAAGAGACAAACTGGGGCCATTTCCACACTACAGTTATAGTGCTATTGTTCCACTTTCAACATCCTGTGGAATTCTGGGGTTTGTAGTTTACTGAGTCCAAAGAGCTCTCTGGCTGAGAATTACAAATGCTCCTTCCTAAACTGCAAATCCCAGGATTCTATAGGATGTTGAAAATTAAAGCAACACCTGCTTTAAATCAATGCAAACAAAACTGGATGATCCAATTCAAGACACAAAGAACATTTTGTCCTTTGCTGGTCCTCAGCACCTGATACCCTGGAAGGTTTTGGTCTTCTCCTCTTAAGACCCAGTCAACATGGCCAACAAGCAGCGATTCAGGGGCCATGTCCGCACTACACTCTTATAGTGCGATTATTCCACTTGCAACCTCCTATGGAATCCTGGGGTTTGCAGTTGACTGGCCCCTCCCGAAACTGCAAACCCCAGGATTCCATAGGAGGTTGCAAGTGGAATAATCGTGCTATAACAGTCTAGTGCGGAAATGGCCAGGGAGGTTAAAAGTCCCAAATCTCCCAAAAGATGGAGAATCAATGTGTCAGTACCAGAATACAGCAGAGGAAACAGCTTTCATATGCAAAACAGAAAGAGCCGGTTCAACCACTGGCGGAGCTGGTTGCAATGGAGAAGCAAAAAAACAAACAAAACACGGTATTTTTTTTAGAAAAATTATTATTAAACTATCCAACCATGACCTTTCAAACAGTAGGTCCTCTATCAAGTGCAGAATTTCAGGACATGCAGTTAAGCTAATATTATTCCCAGGTCTTGGTTACTGAGTTCTTTGACACAGGGTGCTAATCTTCAGATCAAACAGAAGCTGGGGACGGCTACTCAAACGTGCTTGCAAAGAAAGAAATGTTTCAGGTACCGGTTTCACAGTAACTGTAGCATCAAAGAATTTTTTCAAAAAAACACAGCTAGTGAAAACTTTACCATAAAGAAAAAAGAAAGATGTAATTTTCCTCACCGCTCTAATTCCATTCAGTTCCACAGAATACTTGTAAGAAGGAGAAGAGAAAAGCAGAAACAAATTAATTCGAAGCATTATTCATTTAGGAATTTCCCCTGTTCCAGGCACAGACAGATCTTACGTATTTACTTTGTTTTCCTAAACCTTTCCTTTCTACTTTTGTATTTTATGTTTGGCAGTAGCAGCAGTTGCCACATTCTCTGGCGAAGAAGTTCACCCTCAATACATTGATGGCTTTTCCTCCCCCTTCGGGTTAGTCAGTTTCTCCAGGTTTTTGCTCAAGATGTGGTACAGCTCAGCCTGCGTGGAGAAAAATCAGAAGCACTAAGAGATCTTTCCTGGTTCTGCTCTGCTCCTTTTGCACCCAAATTCCCTCTGTCTCTCCACTGCTACAAACCAACTGCAGTTCTCCTCGCTTACTCACATAAAACCCACGGATATCGAGAAGCATGGTCTGGACCTCCCGGTATATTGCTTCGTCCCGTTCATGAACGAGACAACGATAATCCATCTGTAGGGAAGGAGGAGTCAGCGGTAAGAGTTCAGAAAAAATAGACAGTGATTCCAGCTTCTCTCTGGTCTACTCTGGCTGCTTCTCATCCTGGAGAGAAGTGACTAGCGGGGTGCCACAGGGTTCTGTCCTGGGCCCAGGGCTGTTCAATACTTTTATTAACGACTTGGATAAAGGAATAGAGGGCATGCTCATCAAATTTGCAGATGACACCAAATTGGGAGGGGTTGCTAATACGCCAGAGGACAGGATCAAAATTCAAACTGACCTGGATAGATTGGAGAGCTGGGCCAAGGCTAACAAAATGAAATTCAACAGAGAGAAGTGTAAGGTCCTACACTTAGGCAGAAAAAATGGAATACAGAAGTATAGGATGGGGGACACGTGGCTGGATAACAGTACGTGCGAAAGGGATCTAGGAGTCTTCATAGACCACAAGCTGAACATGAGTCAGCAGTGTGATGCAGCAGCCAAGAAAGCCAATGCAATCCTCGGCTGCATCAATAGGAGTATGGTGTCTAGATCGAGGGAGGTACTGGTACCACTCTGCTTTGGTTAGACCTCATCTTGAATCCTGTGTCCAGTTCTGGGCACCCCAATTCAAGAAGGACATGGTCAAGCTGGAGCAAGTCCAGAGGAGGGCAACCAAAATGGTGAGGGGCCTGGAAGCCATGCCGTATGAGGATCGACTTAGAGAGCTGGGGATGTTTAGTCTGCAGAAGAGAAGGTTAAGAGGGGACACGATAGCTATGTTTAAATATTTGAAGGGATGCCATGTAGAGGAGGGAGTGGGCTTGTTTTCTGCTGCTGCAGAGACCAGGACAAGGAGCAATGGATTCAAGCTGCAGGAAAGGAGATTCCACCTGAACCTCAGGAAGAACTTCCTGACGGTCAGGGCTGTCCGGCAGTGGAATCTGCTGCCTCGGAGTGTGGTGGAGTCTCCTTCCTTGGAGGTTTTTAAGCAGAGGCTGGATGGCCATCTGTCGGGAGTGCTTTGAGGGTGTTCCTGCAAGGCAGGGGGTTGGACTGGATGGCCCCTGGGGTCTCTTCCAACTCTACATTTCTATGATTCTATGATTCTATACTCTGCAGGGCTGCAAGAGATCCAGCACCCTGGCCAGTTCAATTCACAAAGGGAATTGCCTGATTCAATGTCCAAGTTAAAGGAACTCTCTCTCTGCATCTGCTTAACTGAAGCTTCTCCATTTTGAATTCTAGTCAACTTTAAAGGTTGTTCCTGTTGTCACTCCCTTGTCCTACTAAAAATTAGGCTGACATTAATTGGCAAAGTCAATGCCTGGGTTCTCAGCATCAGTTCTCAGCTCTCTGTAACAATATTTCTTATTCTTCACTGCTGAGCAAATACATGTTGATTCAGGGTTCACAGCTGATCAGTAACCCGAAGTTACTTTATTAACCATGCACGAGAATTTGGGTCCTGAGAAAGTAATGATCCTTGCACACGTGTGGAATGCTTTATGAGATCTTTATCACCCTAATCTGTAAATACCTAACCTTTTAACAATAAAGGCTCCTTCTCTTTGCTCTTGTAAGAAGTGGATTTGACAGCATTCTTCCTGAGTGGGTAGTCTCTTTGGCCAAAGAAGGGAATCTTTCCAGGCTGATATAGGGCTCACCCCCAATCAAGTAGACTACTCGGCGTAGTCTGTGTGGATGTAATATTTTAGGTCTGGCCCCACTTTTTTTTTTTTGAGAGAGAGAGAGAGAGTTTAGGAGTAACCTTAATAAAGACAGGCAAATCTGCTAAACCAGGAAATAGTTCAAAGCACTCTGGAGTTCCAGAGGGATTCTTTTGGCAAGGTGAAGGTCTTGAGACTTTGCAGAGTCAAGAAATCTCACTTCTCAAATGATTTCCACACGGCAGGACGAACCACGATTGTATCAAGATCTCCATTTCTCCGTTACTCACCACGTGAGTGTCCTTGGAGGCCTTAGCTACAGCATCTCCACGTTCTAGATAATATCTAGAATGAAAAACGGTGCTGGTGGGTTATGTGGTCTCTCACTGTGCTGTTAGTCATTCTCACCATACACAATTATAACAGTCTGATAACATTTTCATTGTCAGAGCCCCATCCCATGAAATCCTGGGATTTGTAGTTTTATAAGCAGTCAAACTCTGTCAGAAAGCTCTAGAGCAGTGGTTCTCAGCCTTTGGGATTTTAGCTTCCAGAGTTCCCAATCCCTGGCCACACTGGCTGTGGATTCTGACAGCTGAAGTCCAAAACAGCTGGAAGAGCAACGGTTGAGAATGTTGCTCTAGTGCCTAACCAAACTACAAATTCCAGGATTTCACAGGATGCCACCAAGGCAGTACAAGTGGAATCAAGGTGGCATTAATTGCACAGTGTGACAGAAGCTCAAGTTTGCAGAGCTGTGAATAACTTCCCACGGTGCATCAGGGCAGGATCAATCGCAGTCTCCAAGCCCAGACTTGCCCATCAAAAACATTTCCCCCCGCAAGTCAACTCATAACGGAAGTGATATTACCCACGATGCTCCTAAATAGAGTTAGCCATGAAAGAGGGCTATATGATGAAACAGTAAGAAGAAACCATGGAATTCACTTTACCCAGAGAAACCTTAAAGCAGTGGTTCTCAACCTGTGGGTCCCCAGATGTTTGTGGACTTCAGCTCCCAGAAGTCCTGAGCATTGACCATAGTGGCTGGGGCTTCTGGGAGCTGAAGTCCACGAACATCTGGGGATCCACAGGTTGAGAACCACTGCCTTAAAGCAAGGCAGCAATTTCCCTATGGAAAAATGCAGTAGGATGAAGGGCTATATAGCATGTGCTTTACCCATGATGCATCAATGCCATGTCGGGTCTTAACTCTGCCCCGTTTTACACCCTGGTTTTTGGGGGTTTTTTGGGGGTTTTTTTGCCCACTTACTTGGCAATGGTGGTCTGGAAGGCCTCTACCTTGGTCTTCAGGGCTGTGATCCGTTCAAGCACCTTTTCCTGCCAGGCAACAGGAAAATATACAAGGAGTTATATACAGCAGGTCCCTCGTCACCAAAGGAGTGGTATCCAAGGTTTCATTTACCTAAAATTGCTCCAGGGCCATGGCTGCTGCCGTCAGCTGAGGTTCTTACTCTGTGCAGCGGGGCTGAGGCTATTTCCGCACCAGACTGTTATAGTGCTATTATTCCCCTTGCAACATCCTATGGAATCCTGGGGTTTGCAGTTTGCAAACTCCAGGATTCCATAGGATGTTGCAAGGGGAATAATAGTGCTATAACAGTCTGGTACGGAAAAATAATGAGAAAGGTGCACAGCGAAGCACAGCTGGCCTTCCGATACCTCTCTTGGCCAAGGAGACAGACGGTCTTTCCTCAAGTCTGGCACGGCTCCCCCTGCACCTCTCTCGGCCGAGGAAGATGGACACCCTTTCCTCAACTCCGAGAGACACGGGAAGCCCATCTCTGAGCCGAGGAAGGAGACAGACACTCCTTCCTTGACTGAGAGAGGCACGTGGCTCCAAGCAGCCAGACCTTGCTTTGGATTTGGCCCCCAGGAATGGGGCTGCTTGCCAAGCCACACCAGGGAGGCAGGCAGGCAGGCAGGAAGAGCCCGGTGGGGGAGCTGCCTCCCTCCCTCCCTCACCACCTCACCTGTCCAGGAGATCAAAATATAGCATTTGGTATCATCCACTTTCTTTTCGCCAGCTGCATTAAGTGTGGGAACGTATCCCCCACGTATATGGGGGAAACCACTGTATATGTCAAGGGATCCATTCTTGGTTGGGGCCAGCAAAATAAAGATTCCTTGGAACCCTCCATTCCTCTTACCTGAACTGCCACCCCAAAATCATTGCCATCTTCAATTTTAGGGATCATGAACTGAATCCAAGTTGTGACCTGAGGGAAACGAGGAGAGGAAACTGAGGCACTGTTTCAGGAAGCCCACACACCCGGTACTACATGGATGCTCACAGCTGGCACATCTAGGAAATGGAGCATGGAGGGGGCACTCGTCCCAACTCACCAACACGCTTTTCTCTTTGAACTCCCGAACTTCAGGTTTAACGCGATCCAAAAGCGCAATGATAACTTCATTACCCTTCAGGAAGCCACACTTGGGAGCTGGGAGTGGGGAAGAATATGAAAGGAAGTCCATAAAATGCCATCATTTCCCTCTCACACGTATACCCTGCTCCCCATCCCTCCAATGTGGCTCCCCTCTCACCTTCTTTCTCCTCCTTCTCTGTTTCCATCTGGAGGGGAAACAAAATCAATATCATCAAGCCCGGTACGGACAGCACATACTAGACATTTTTAATGGATAGAACAACCCCTTAAAATCATAGAATCTAAAAGCTGGAATGAACCACAAAGGCCGTCCGGTTCAACCTCCTGCCATCCTTGAAAAGATGCCTATCCAACCTGCCCATTTCCGCACCAGCCTGTTCTAGCGCTATTATTCCACTTTCAACCTCCTATGGAATCCTGAGGTTTGGAGTTTAGGGAGGGGCCTTTGAGGACAGCCTTTGAGGCCCCTCCCTAAATTGCAAACCCCAGGATTCCACAGGATGTTGAAAGAGGAATAATAGCGCTAGAACAGGCTGGTGCGGAAATGGGCCCCATTAGACACCTCCAAGGACGGAGACCATTTCTGCACTACACCGTTATAGTGCTATTATTCCACTTTCAACCTCCTGTGGAATTCTGAGGTTTGTAGTGTGCAGAGGTGTAGTGTCCCTGGCTGAGAATTCTAAATGCCCCTCCTTAAACTGCAAACCCCAGGATTCCATAGGAGGTTGAAAGTGGAATAATAGCGCTATAATAGTGTAGTGTGGAAATGGCTGGAGAGTCCTCCACCCTTTGAGGCAAATCTATTCCACTGTTGAATTGCTCTTACACTAAAAAAAAGTACTTTCTAATGTTTAGGCACAATCTCTTTTCTTGTAATTTGAATCCAGTGGTTTGTGTTCTAGTCTCCGGAGCAGCAGAAAACAAGCTTGCTCCACCTTCTACATGACATCCCTTCAGATATTTAAAGATGGCTGTTGTGTCACCTCTGAATCTTCTCCCATGACGTTTTCACACTGGACTGTTATAGCGCCATTATTCCACTTTCAACATCCTATGGAATCCTGGGGTTTGCAGTTTAGGGAGGGGCCAGCTGGCCAGCAGGATTCCATAGGATGTTGAAAGTGGAATAATAGCGCTATAACAGTCCAGTGCAGAAATGGCACCAATTAAACATATCAAGGTCCCTAATTTGTTCCTCGTAAGTCCTAGCTACCAGGCATTTGATCACATAAAATAACTCACCTCATCATCTTTGGGTGGGGGGTCTGGAATAGGAATGTCCAGTGGGGCCCGAAGAGAAGTCAGATCTTTAACATTCAGCGCATCTTCCTGGAAAAGAGACGGGAATGAAAATGCAGGGAGAAAAAAGCAGGGCTGGTTGCCCCATCAATTCAGGGATTTGAGAGCCTTGATTCTTACCCTCAGGAACTGATCCAACTGAAATATCTTTGTAGGCAAATATTTGCACAGAAAGTCTTCACCCTGTACAGTGAGAAGTGTGGGGAAATATTAGAACCAAGAATGTGGAAAGTGTGAGGGACTATGAGGTGAAAAGATGGAAGTAATAAGGGTTTTACCTCTTTTAAAAGGGACTCCCGGAAAAGGGCCATCTGGAAAGAGAAAAGAAGGGTGTGAAATGCAACTGCTTCTAAGACTGAGCAGGGACATCTAATAACATTATTATTGTTACTATTATTACTATTATTGTTATTATTGCTGCTGCTGCTGCTATAATTATATTTTCCACTCCCCCCGGCAAAATTGGGACTCAAATCGGTTCACAGTTTGAAAGAACAATACAATTTAAAACAGAAAAAGTGAATATTAAAAAAGAATTAAAGTATTTATAGTATTAAAGCAATTACACATCCATAAATGAATAAAATGCAATTCAAAAAAAAAAAATCTAAAACACTTGCCACCTTTCCACACTACCCTGTTATAGTGCTATTATTCCACTTTCAACATCCCGTGGAATTCTGGAGTTTGCAGTTCACTGAGGTTAAAGAGCTCTCTGGCTGAGAATTCTAAATGCCCCTCCCTAAACTGCAAACCCCAGGATTCCATAGGAGGTTGAAAGTGGAATAATAGCACTATAACAGTGTAGTGCAGAAAGGCCCTTAGAAACAATGATTAAAACAATACAGTGCTCCCTAACTCATTCTTTACAAACTTTCTGTTTGCTTGTCTGAATAAAAAAGGTTTTAGCCTGCTGACAGAAGGACATTCTGGCCCCCCTTCCGCACTACACTGTTACAGCGCTATTATTCCACTTCCAACATCCTATGGAATCCTGGGGTTTGTAGTTCCGGGAGGGGCCGAACTGCAAACCCCAGGATTCCATAGGACAGTGGTTCTCAACCTGTGGGTCCCCAGATGTTTTTGGACTTCAGCTCCCAGAAGCCCTGAGCATTGACCATAGTGGCTGGGGCTTCTGGGAGCTGACGTCCACAAACATCTGGGGACCCACAGGTTGAGAACCACTGCCATAGGATGTTGAAAGTGGAATCATAGCGCTCTAGCAGTGTAGTGCGGAACATGTCTGGGAGAGGAGTTCCAGAGTTTAGGAGCAGCCACTGAAGGGGCCTTCTTTCATATCCCCACCAAACATGCTTGCGATGCTGGTAGGATTGAGAGAAGGGCTTCTCCCAACCATCGCAGAACCCAGGCCAGCTCATACGGGGAGATATGGGATGTCAAACAGCCTGGACCTGACCCACATAGGGCTCTATAGGTCCTAACCAGCACTTTGAATGGACCACTGTGCTCCACATCACTGTCAGGTTCTGTATCAGCTGCTTCACAGAGCATCTCTCATGATGACCAGTGATGATATTCGAAGCCCTCAGTGACTGGGGGCCTTGATACCCAAAGAAGCACCTCTCTGCATACAGTACCTATATCAGCGGTTCTCAACTTGTGGGTCCCCAGATGTTTGTGGACTTCAGCTCCCAGAAGCCCCAGCCACTATGGTCAATGCTCAGGGCTTCTGGGAGCTGAAGTCCAAAAACATCTGGGGACCCACAGGTTGAGAACCACTGACCTATATACTTGCCCACTGACTGAGGTGTCCCATCCATGATGGGAAAATATTGTGGGAAGATATGGAACAAGGCCTTCTCTGCTCTAAGCAAAGGCCTCCAAAATGCAAGAAGATTCAGCATGATGATATTGTCATTGGGATGCCCGTGGGCCTTCGAGTCTTTTCTGATTTCGGGCAACCCTAAGGCATTTGAAATCTGGTGCTGCAGAAGAGTTCTACGGATACTTTTACCTGCTAAAAAGACAAACGAATGGGTCCTAGAGCAAACCAAGCCTGAACTCTCCCTAGAAGGCCAAATAACAAAACTAAGGCCATTTCCGCACTAGACTGTTAGAGCGCTCTTATTCCACTTTCAACATCCTATGAAATTCTGGGGAATTCTATGAAGCTCGAAAAAGAGCCAACACGGTGTCGTTTGAGTATTGGACCACAACCTTGGAGACCATGGTTCGATTCTCTGCTCGGCCCTGGAACCCCACTGGGTGACTTTGGGCGCGTCACACCTTCTCAGCCACAAAAAAACCCAACAACCCATGATAGCATTGCTTCAGGGCTGCCTAAGTCAAACACTACTTGAAGGCACTCAAAAACACCACCAACAACAAAAACACGAAAACACGTCCCTGAGTTGATGACAGAGCGGTTGATGACCGAGCGGCCCCTCCCCAAACCCCAGGATTCCAGAGGATGTTGAAAGTGGAATAATAGCACTATAAGAACGTAGAGCGGAAAGGGGCCTTGGTTGAAACTGGAGTGGGGCTTTATGCCAATCCTAAAGCAACCCTGTCACAGGCCATTTCCGCACTAGCCTGTTATAGCACGATGATTCCACTTTCAACATCCTCTGGAATCCTGGGCTTTGCAGTTTCGGGAGGGGCCGGAAACTGCAAAGCCCAGGATTCCAGAGGATGTTGAAAGTGGAATCATCGTGCTATAACAGGCTAGCACGGACATGGCCAAGATTGCTTCTGTGGGGGTGGGCCACCATTGCTTTCTTCTGAGGCTGAAAGAGTGTGACCTGCCCAAGGCCACCCGCAGGCTTTCCTTGTCTTAGCAAAATTTGGCCCTTGGCCTCCCAGCGTAACCGGAGTCCTCCTCAAACCACAACACCACACTGGCTCTCCCCAGGTCTGTTGCACAGGAACAAACAAATAAAACAGCTACGCTGTAATTATGAATTTGATATTTCCCCTACAGGTTTTTTTTTTTTTTAATGCACCAGGCAAAACCCATGTTTCCCAGTCTATCATTAGCAGAACCAGAGGGACGCTCGGCCACAAAACCCACGGGGTGAACTTGGCTGAGTCACACACTCTCAGCCCCAGGAAAGCCCTCCTAAGGGTTGCCATAAATTGGAAACAATGTAAAGCAGACAAGGACAGCAAACGTGGGCGAGGGGTAGACGGGCAGAAATAATCTTGGTAAGACATGGACAGGATTCCTGCATTTGTGGAGGAGGGACCCCTGGATCTCCTCAACATCGTGGGGGGGTTCAAATGGAAGGAGTCTCCCCTCCACAAAGCGATTTCTCCCCCAAGGAGCCCCCCAGGTTGGAGGTTACTGCTTTTCACACACCCATGAAAATGGAAAGGAAAATAGGACTGAAGTGTCCTCACCGGAAGGGAATTATATTTACATCGGGGTGGGCAAAGTGGAGACATGAGCCACATGTGGCCCCCAAGGCCCTCTTCTGTGGCCCTCAACTTATATAGACCATTTCCGCACTAGACTGTTACAGTGCTATTATTCCACTTTTAACATCCTAGGGAACCCTGGGGTTTGCAGTTTAGGGAGGGGCCTTTGAGGGCACCTTGGGCCATTGCAGCCCTAGACTGTTACAGTGCTATTATTCCACTTTCAACATCCTAGGGAATCCCGGGGTTTGCAGTTTAGGGAGGGGCCTTTGAGGATTCCATAGGATGTTGAAAGTGGAATAATAGCACTATAACAATCTAGTGCAGAAATGGCCCAAGGTGCCCTTTTCCCATCCCCAAAAAGGCAAAACGCCTCTCCCAGAAGCCTAGAAGACTGCAAGCCTGTTTTAATTCACATTCTAAAGCCTTTTCAACACCAGAGGTGGACTTCTGGACTCCCTGCGGCCACGCTGGCTAGGGGATGCTGGGAATTGCAGTCCAACGGGATAAATTTCCCTTTATTAGAGGCTATGCCGTGCAATCACCCTTGACCCCCTTCCCTTCTTCTAAAATTAAAAAAAAAAAGTTATCCGCAGTTATACTTTCCGCTTTCCTCGGCTTTCCATTCACCCCAGCCCCCCAATTTTTTTTTTTCAGCTCCCCACCTTTTCGCGGGAGGCTTTGCTGATCTGGATGGCGGTGCAAGACTTGGCCATGTCGTCGGTGCTCCTATTTTTCGGGAGAGGCAAAGCAACTCCTCCGGGGAAGCGTGGCAGCTCCGACACGACCCGCTCACTTTCGCTTTCACATTCACACGTTCCGCCCGCGCTCCCTTCCCCGCCTCTTCCCCTCCCTGTGAAGCGGTTTGGTTTCTTCCGCGGCCAGATGACACGCCCAAAGCTCCCCGCACCCACCTCTTCCCCCCAAATTTTGCAGCGGGACACCTCTGACCATGTGCAGAGTGCCTTTTGAGCATAAGTAGATCTCCTCCTTTCCATAAGCAGGTCTCCTCCCTTCCATCCAGCTGGGCCAAGGCTAGCAAAATGAAATTCAACAGAGAGAAGTGTAAGGTCCTATGCTTAGGTAGAAAAAATGGAATACAGAAGTATAGGATGGGGGACACGTGGCTGGATAGCAGTACCTGTGAAAGGGATCTAGGAGTCTTCATAGACCACAAGCTGAACGTGAGACGGCAGTGTGATGCGGCAGCCAAGAAAGCCAATGCGATTCTCGGCTGCGTCAACAGGAGTATGGTGTCTAGATGGAGGGAGGTACTGGTACCACTCTACTCTGCTTTGGTTAGACCTCATCTTGAATCCTGTGTCCAGTTCTGGGCACCCCAGTTCAAGAAGGACATGGTCAAGCTGGAGCAAGTCCAGAGAAGGGTGACCAAAAGGGTGAGGGGCCTGGAAGCCATGCCCTGTGAGGATAGACTTAGAGAGCTGGGGATGTTTAGTCTGCAGAAGAGAAGGTTAAGAGAGGACAGGATAGCCATGTTTAAATATTTGAAGGGATGCCATGTAGAGGAAGGAGAGGGCTTGTTCTCTGCTGCTCCAGAGACCAGAACAAGGAGCAATGGATTCAAGCTGCAGGAAAGGAGGTTCCACCTGAAACTCAGGAAGAACTTCCTGACGGTCAGGGCTGCCCGGCAGTGGAATCTGCTGCCTCGGAGTGTGGTGGAGTCTCCTTCCTTGGAGGTTTTTAAGCAGAGGCTGGATGGCCATCTGTCGGGAGTGCTCTGAGGGTGTTCCTGCATGGCAGGGGTTGGACTGGATGGCCCCTGGGGTCTCTTCCAACTCTACATTTCAATGATTCTATGATCCCCCTCCCCATAATCTTGCATAGGGGTGCCGTTGAGCATGTGGAAAGTGTCTTTTGAGCCTCCTCAGCAAATCCTATCCTCATCCCGCCTCCTTTATACTTGCTCCAAGCTGCCTCTGAGCATACTCAGAGTTTCTTTGAAGCAAGGGTGTCAAAACTCGATTTCACCTTGGGCCGCGTCAGCATTATGGTTACCCTCAAAGGGCTGTTTGTATCTGTAAGACAAATATATCTACTCTTTTATCACATTAAATAATTGCCTCTGCATTCGATTATAACTGGTTTTGGTAATAAGTAGCTTTGAAACTAGAAGTCTAAGAAAAGTAATGGCAAGAAGATATGTTCAAGTGTACATAATTGCACAATTTATTAAAAAATTAGTTTTGAAAACAAAGTTTTTTTTAATGATCAGACAAGTATTACCAAGTGCTGTTTATTACATGCACTTTCTTTAACTTTTTGGTCCCAGTTGAGACTCTCTCTGTGCCTCTTTCTGCCCCCCAGCCCCTCTCTGTACCTGGTGAGCCTGATCCCCACATTGCAGGCCCCCAGCTGCTGGTATTCTGAAGAGGGGTCCAGCAGTCAGCACTCCCAATCTACTTCTACTTCTGACTGCTCCTTTGCCCAACTCTTGCGAGCTATGTGGAGCATTGCCATGGTAACCTGCAGCAATGCTCTGACAGCCAGACTTGGACAGAGGAGCAGTCAGAATTAGAAGTAGATTGTGAATGATAGCTGCTGGGCCCCTCTTCAGAACATCGGCAGCTGGGGGTCCGCAATGTGGGAATCGGGCTCACCAGGCAGGGGGAGTGCCACAGCTGCAGCAGAGGTGTGAGGGCCACATGAAATGGCCTGGTTGGGCCAGATTCAGCCCACAGGCCTTGTGTTTGACACCTATGCTTTAAGGCATATGGAGAACTCCCCACTCTCATTCCTTTCTTGGTCTTGCACCAAGCTCCTTCTGACATATACAGAATTCCTGTTGCGTATATGCAGGATTTCCTGCTCTCATTTATTTCCTCTCTTAATCCTGCACCAATGCCTCTGAGCATATCCAGAGTTCTTTCCGAGTAGATGCAGCATTCCCCACCTTCATTCCTTTCCTCCTTAATCCTGCATCAAGCTCCCTCTGAGCATAGGCAGAGTGCTTTCCAAACATTCCCAGAGAGCTCCCTCATCCCATCCCTCCCCTACTGTGGAAATTTTGCACATGATAACAAACATAATGTCAAGCATAGTCCAGTCTTTACAAGGCACCGTTTCATCATCCTCTCTGACCAGTTTTATGACTTTTGCACCACTCTCCATTCTCTCGATTTGTCCCCTTGAGTTAAAAAGAGAGATTTGGGCACGTAAGTTTTCGAGATAAAACTTCCCATGCCTTAGAAATCTTCATGCTGACCACGTTGTTGGGAACGGTACCCCCCACCCCCCCAAAAAAAGAACTCTCCCAAAGTTTGAGTCCCAAATCCTCAGCAAGGCAGTTTATGCGGTTTCTCTCTCTCCCGCTTGTTTTCTTCCAGCGGGGCAATAAAAAGCACTCTAGGCATGCTCAGAGGCACCCTGACCTGAAGGATTAGTCTGTCCGGCTTGAATCAGCGAGGTTGTAGTTCCTCCTCCCCGCCAGCTGGGGTCGCTCTCAGCCTTGCTCTGCCGGCCTTTCTTGCCCTTTTCTCTCGCTTCCCGCTCCTCCTCTCTTCCGCCATCAGCTGTTGGGTCCGCCCGCGACCGGAGGAGGAAGGCGCGGGTTGGGATGAGGGAGGACTCGCGGTCCCCCTTCCGCCCCGACGAGGTAAGCACCCCCTTTTTGGTTTCTCCTTTCAGTTTCTAAACCCTCTTGTAACTTTTGTCTTGTTTTGGTGACCAGAACAATGATCAGAATTTCCTCCTCTGCCCAAAGAGAGAGAGAGAGCAATTCGAGCCCCACTTTTCTCCCAAGAGAGAATACTGAGCCTCTTTTACTCGTGTGTAAGCCCCACTCTACCCAGCAGGACTTAGGGCCGAGTAGACCTGTGAAAGGAATGCATTGGGAGACGGGTCATTTCCACACTAGCCTGTTATAGCGCTATGATTCCACTTTCAACATCCATCCTGGGGTTTGCAGTTGAGGGAGGGGCCTCAAAGGCTATCCTTAAAGGCCCCTCCCTAAACTCCAAACCCCAGGATTCCATAGGATGTTGAAAGTGGAATCATAGCGGTATAACAGGCTAGTGCAGAAATGGCCACAGATTGGAAAGGGATGTGGGTGGTATTGCAAGTTTTTCAAAACGTCAATAAGGGTCTGTCGAAATTCATGACCTGCAGGTTTGACAGTCAGGAAGTAGCAGCTCACAAGTTGGCATTCTCCTTAAAGGACAAATGAAAGGATTATCGGTTAACCCAGCCCCTGCGTTTCCCTGTAATGTTAATTTTACATCGTGTAATTTTGTAACGTAACTTGCATTATAAATTACATGGTGCACAGAGTTCTGCCTTTATGAAAGGCTCATACCCCAAAACACAGGAATATTTGGCATCGTATTCAGTCTGTATGAAAGAAGAGTTTTCCAACTCTCAAATATGGGACATTTCCTAAAATAACGGAGACCTGGCAGTCTGAGAAGGAACAAGATTTCTGGCCCTCAGATAAAGGACACCTGGCAACTCGGTGTGAGTGACATTTTTGGTAGAATTGTAGAAGTTTACAGTTTGAAGAGAACCCAAAGTCTATCTGATCCAACACCCTACCTGCTGAGAAAACTAAAAGTAGCATCTCTGTTTAAAAGCTCCAATGGAGAGGCCACCATCTTGTCTTCCCCCTCCCCCCCCGTGTTTGTTTTGGATTGTATCCTCTTGGGAGGCAGAGACTCCCTATAATGTGCTTTCTAGACTGATAATGTCATCTGACATTGTTATTTTTGATGCCTGGGAGAGGTTAGGAATATTCCCCATGCGTACAGGGAGATTTCTTATGTTTAAGGAACACTCCACAACATCACTCCCCCTTCTGCCATAACTGTAGATATTAATTTTTGATCACTTTTATGTAGATAGTTATAAATTATTTATAATGATAAAGGATTAACACATACATTGCCTCTCAAGGGACTAGAGCCCATTTAATAAATGCAGGAGATATTATCCTCAGCTGGCAGATTGGATGTATCTATGGGAATAGGAAGATTATGAAAGGGACAGTTAGCTGATCATGAAATGAAAAAACTAAGGTTTGTTTATATCTTAAATGTATGGAAAATAAGAAACATAGCCCATTCAAAGCCATATTAACTACTGATATACCAGGAATAAATGAATTGATACTTGTAATAGGATGTTGCTATTCTCTCGATCCACACCCAGATTGATAGAATCAGATTTCATCATTTCTCATTCAACAAATCTTTCTGAGAAAGTTTTGTTTAACACTTACTCAGAGTGATTTGCAAGAGTGTAAGAACAACAGAATATATATGAAGAAGTCAACAGTGCTGAGAACTAGTACTTACAAAAAAATGAATGAAAACATGTTAAAACAGTAAATGTGTTATTATCTTCTTCATCATCATCATTATTTATTTACATAGCACCATCATTGTATGTGGGCTTTACAAGTAAAAGAACAACAAAACTGTTCCCTGCTCTTAAGTTTACAATCTAATTAAGACATGATACAAAAGGAAAAGGGGATAGCAGTGTGAAAGGGGATTAAGTCCAGCGGATATTACCTTTTCTTCTCTTCCTCCAAGGCCAGGGCAGTGGCAGTAGGGATGGAGGGAGGGCCTTTCATGTGGAAAATGTCGGGAAAAAATGATCAATTTTTAGAAAACATTTCTCTTTCGTTCTAGCATCCCCCCTTCTGATCTAGTAACCTGCTCTCTGCCTCAAAAAGGTACATGAGCCTTGTCCCAAATTAAATGACATAAAATTTCCCAAATGTGCTCATCACTTCTGGATTTTACAAGCACCAGGCCTACATTCTGTAGAGAAAAATAGTACATTTGGAGGCCGATTAAGAGGTAGTGTGGCACAGTGGGTAGTGTTGTCGTTAATCTACCTCACAAGGTTTTTAGGAAAATAAAACAAATTTTACTCCCCCCACATACACCATAGACTCTTTGTTGAGTTTCTTGGAGAAAGCACTCATCCTGATATATTTTTTAAAGAGGCAATCTCATTTCTCTTGGTCTGTTCTTTTTTCTTCTTTTGTTGTGTTCTCTGACATTCTGCACCTCATTTTGAAGGTAGCCATGGAGGAGACGGAGAGAAAATTCACTGCCCTTCGGGATGAACTGGTGGCTGCTTTAATCACGAGCCCGGCAGAGCAAAACCCAGAGTCTGTCCAACGCTTGGTGGAGGTGGCATTACCTCCTGCCCAGAAGTACCGGGAAATAGATGCCAAGGGCATTATACAAGCCAATACCCACGGGCAGGTAAGGGGATGTCCTGGAAAGCAGGCATGAGAGTAGAGGTTGAACTTGGGGGACAACTTGGAAGTAGTGGAGGCAAGAGTAGTGTGGCTGTTGCCATACTTTCTGGAAGGGTTTTGGAATGTTAACAGACAGAACCTTCATCTGTGCAATGTCTGCCTGTAAACCAACTGCTGTCCAGGGAGGGAGTATGTAACGATAGTTGAGGCAGGGAAGCTAGCAGAGGTATAGATGTAAGAATCAAGGTATAATGGGGAAGCAGGTTTAAGAAATGTTGGCTGTGGCTCTTGAGAGCCAGACTGGTGGGATGGGATTAGGGTGGGTTATAATAAAAGTTGCATTTATTGTAGACAGCCACATAGGTGCATAATTGAGTAGCACAGAATCTTGAAAATATGAGCTTACATTTTGAAACACCCAGAAGCAAGGATCAGAAGCAAAGTTTCAGAATAATATCTCTACTATGTGAGGTCTCAGAAACCAGTTGTATTGAGTCTGACGGGGTTGTAGATTTTTGGAAAGACCTCACTGTTGATCTTCATAAAGTGTTCTTTTGGGTACATGTGCAGTGTCTGATAAAACATTAAGTCCAGTTTTCCAACCCCTTCCCAGACGGAGAAAGATCTTCACAAAATCTCCACTGCCTTGAACATCTTGGAGAAATATGGGCGCAACCTTTTGAACCCACACAAGCCCCGGTTCTGGCGGACTGTTAAGTTCAACAATCCTGTCTTCCGTGACACAGTGGACACCATCCAGGTGAGAAGGATGGTAGAGTGGAGAATGGGAGTGGAATCATCTCAGTGATCCACCATCACATTCTTGTCTTTCCCACCATACTTGCTATATAACTTTTGTTTTCTCTTCCATTTCATCATATAATTGTAGAACTCTGTATAAGTTGCCAACATGATGTTGGTGGACCACTACCCAGCTGTAGCGCATTAGTGCTTCAGAGTCTGCCCTTTGCTCCATGTTCTTCAGCATCTCCCTTTCTTTGTGCCAGTACGAAACTGCCCAAGTTAGGTCATCTGAGGATTTGGAGTGAAGTGGCATCAACATTTCCATGTCAGCCACTTCTTACATCTGGCAGTGGAAGTGTTGAACTGGTGTCTTGGCTTGATCTTAGATTGAATGAAAGACCAATTTTTGTCCCTAATGGTGGTGTTCAGTCAGCCATAGATGTAGATGTGCTCCTCTTGATGGTCCAGCTTTGAGGGTGCTTGTTGGCACTGCCTGCTGTATAGCTAGAGTATGGGGAGGATTATCTGCCTTCTCATCACCTTGCCTGTATACTCTGATAATTGCCAAAGGATCTTCCCTCAGTGTCCCTTCCAACAGAAGCACAGTGTCTACATATTTGGAAAAGGGCCTTCTCAGTGATGGGTCCCCCAGTCTAAGGATTTTTTTTCTTTTGGGAAGTTAGCTTAGGAAGTTAACTTTCTTCTAGGGAGTTAACTTAGTCCTTTTGGTGCCAGACTATAAGAACAAATTCGTAGTAACTTCCCTACTCTCGTCCACTACCTTTCTGAAAAACTCAAATAAAATGAGCTTGACTGGCCTACCTTGGCGAGGTGTTCAGTAGGGAATAGGGGAGGGCAATCAAAATGGAAAAAAAAGCCTGGAAACTATGCCCTATGAGGAGTGGCTTAAGGAGCTGGTATGTTTAGGCTGGAGAAGAGAAGATTAAGAACTGACAGGATAGCTGTATTTAAATATTTGAAGGGACGTCATATAGAAGATGGAGCAAGCTTGTTTTTTGCTGCTCCAGAGACTAGAACATAAAACAAATGGATTCAGACTGCAGGAAAGGAGATTCCACCTAAAAATTAGGAGGAACTTCCTGATGGGAAGAGCAGTTTGACGGTGGAATATGCTGTCTCAGAGTGTGGTGGAGTCTCTTTCTTTGTAGGTTTTTAAACAGAGGTTGGGTGGCCATCTGTTGGGAATGCTTTGATGTGTGTTCCTGCATAACAGGGGGTTGGAATGGATGGCTCTTGTGGCCTATTCCAACTGTATGATTCTGTGAATGGACCACCACAAATAAGGCCTTGTTTTGTGTCAGGGGCATCTTGTCTTCAAATAATAAAGGCCTTCTCTTGTAGAATCTATCCCTTGAAAAGATTCAGTCTGACTAAGAGCCTGTGTTGCGTTTGCTTGTCTCCTCTCCCTGTCTTCCAAGAATGTTGATTATCTGTTGTGTGTTTATGTCAGGGCGGCCGGGACGTTCTTCGCCTCTATGGCTACTCCAAAGAACAGACAGATGGGCTGTGCTTCCCTGATCATCTGCAGGAACCAGACACCCTCCAAGTGGCCTCTGTCACAGTGGATGTCATGATGTTACGGGCTGAACTGAATCTCCTTCTTTCGGTATGGCAAGGCTGTGATGCCAAAGACGGTTTGGGCAAGGGGGAGTAAGGTGACAGAAAGGTGGACAGGTATTGGGGGCTCTGCTGGGAGTTGGAGAGTATTCATGGTTCTTTCTCCCTTTCAGGATAACCACCCCAATCCTCAGGTATTGCAAGAGTTAATGCAGGGAAGCGACCATTTAAGGGTGAGTCTGGTGTCAGTGATATCTGGACTACAAAGCAGAGCTTAATTGCATACAGTGCTTTCCCAGGTTGCAGAAGAAAGATCAACTTCAGCAGTTTCCCTGGCAACAAAGTAGAACTCAGTTGCATGCAGAACTTTCCCAGACTGAAAACCAGAGCTTAGTTGAAAGCAGTGCCTTCTTGGGCAGAAAAGCAGAGCTTACTTGGAACTGTAAAGGGTAGCCCAATTCCAAGCAGGACTGCAAAGCACAAGTCAGTTGCATGCAACAGACTGCAGACCAAAGTTCAGCTGTACATACTAGTTTCCCAGGCTGTAGCCAGAACTCAGTTTAAAGCAACACCTTCTTGGGATGGAAAGCGTAGTTTATTTCCATGTGGCATCTGTCTGCTTTGCAAAGCATGGCTCAGTTCCACCCAGCACCTTTCCAGGCTGGAAAGCCGAGCGTGGTTCCTTGCAAGATTTTCCCAATCTACCAAAGAGATCTCAGCTTTATGCAATAGCTTTCTGGATTTCGAAACAAAATTCATTTGTGCACATTGACTTTCTGGGCTGAGAACCAGAATCCAGTTCTATATGACACCTTTCCAACCTGAAAAGCGTAGCTCAGATCCATGCAACACTACTCTGGGTGCCTAGGTTTTACATCTGTGCACATTTCAAAAAATTTTTTAAGGGCAGCCACAGGTAGAGCATGTTAATTTTATGTATTTATTTTTAAAATTGCACTTTTAAATTGCCCACTGGCCAGAGTTCTTTGGATGGTACACAGTCTGTTAAAAATATAAATTCTGACCATTATAAGTACGGCCATAGTAAAACAGAAGGATTTATAAACTAAAATGTTAAACTACAGATTAAATCAGCAGTAGAGCCTACATATCCTAAAGGTACCCCATCCTGTCAGATCTTGGAAGCTAAACAGGGTCACCCCTGGTTAGTAATTGGATAGGAGACCAGTGACAGATACCAGGTGCTGTGGGGTATATTTCAGAGGAAGAAACTGGCAAAGCTAACTCTGAACATTCCTTGCCTAAGAAAACCCCATGAAATTCGTGGGGTCACTGTAAGTCAGCAGGCGACTTGAACATACATACACACAGAGAGAGATTAAAATATTACACAACTTAAAAAACAAGTAGGATAAAAGTAGAAAGATGTAGAAGCATTAAATACCTTTAATGTAGCCTCCTTGAAGGTATGAAGGATATCCAGGTTCAAGCAAGCTTATGTGGCCCATCTTCTTCTCTTGTTCCCAGGCCAGCCTCGTTGCAGACGTCTTCCCCGTGCAAGAACATGTCCCTCAGCATCCAGTTGCAGCATTATCACACACAGGTAATGTATCCAGAGACTGGTTGTGCGAAAGGCCGATGGCTTTTTCTAGTCACAGAAACCTTGATTGTTCCACTTGGTGGAATTTGTTGTCTGACACATACTATAGGATGCTGAGAATTTCAGCTTTCAGATATTATCTCTTAACAACAACAAAAATCTGGATGAGCAACTTTCTAGTCTCCATGGCTAGAGAAGGAAGCTTTTAGGAAATATGTGTAAACCTGGTGTCAGAATCTAACATCATGGGACATTTTTGGCAGAACCCACTGCCTTGCCAGTTTCCCCAAGATGCTGGCACCTGGGTCCCTGGTATCAACCGGCAGCTTCAAAGTGCAAAAGTAGTTCACACTCAGTAAACTCAGGGAGAAGAGAAAAGAGAGTGCAATCTTTCCCTTCCCAGTAGACTCAGGCAAAAGAAAAGTGCCGCAGACTCTCCTAATTTGTGTGTCTTGTCCTCTTTAATAACTTTTTCCACTCTTGACCATGCTCTGATGCTGCTTGATCCCATGTTTTCTGGTTTTCTTTTGTGAAATGATGAAGGGTATGTTAGCCCTTATCTAGATTTTCGGTCTTCCCCACAGGGTATCTGCCCCCGGATGCCTGCCTGCTCTGTGGGTTGGAGCCCCCATCTCTGCATTGCTCATCCTGTGCTCAGTCTTTGTGTCCAGACTGTGACCGCCTCTTCCACAAACACCCTTCGCGGACACATCACCATCGGACACCTTTGAATGATCAAGCATGGCACAGCCCTCCCCCTCTGCCCCCACCCAGGTATCCCAAAAGCCTCTCTGCTTACAGCCTGCCTTCATCTCTGCTACCTATAGATTGTTGGGGTTGTCAGTCTTTCAGTGAACTGGATTTTTTTAAAATAAATTTTACTAATTTTAACAACTTTACTGCAAATTTAAAGAAAGGGAAAGTAATAATTGCCATTATATGCTGTACACAGATATTTTGAATTAAATGAACATCCAAATAATAACCTGAGAAATATGTAAAGTTGAAAGCTTTCACGGCCAGATTCCATAGGTTGTTGTGGGTTTTCTGGGTTTTGAGGCCGTGTTCTCTTAGTATTTTCTCCTGACGTTTCGCCTGCATCTGTGGCTGGCATCTTCAGAGGATATCCTCTGAAGATGCCAGCCACAAATGCAGGTGAATCGTCAGGAGAAAATACTAATAGAACACAGCCTCAAAACCCGGAAAACCCACAACAACCAACCTGAGAAATATTCAATTCAAAAAGGGTAATGTTATGTTTTATGTTAATAAATTCTTCCATAGATTTAAATTAGATTGTGGGAGTGAATATATCTGTTGGTGCTTACCAATGCTAGCGTATTGGATTTTGAAATATGGTTTCTTTTAAAAGAAGAAAAAGAAAATGAGGTATGAGGATGAGGAAAAAGAAGGAGTAGGGAAGAAATATATGAGATATGATCATGGGCTGGGTCATACGTTATTTACATATAGGGTCTGCCCTTTGCAGGTTTGACTTGCATGGATTTGATTATTTGTGAGTTTCTCCAATCCTTGCTCCCCCCACACCTCACAAACTTCTTTTCTGGGAGGACCTTCCCTCTCAGTGGTTCCAATCAGGCCATGCAGCTATTTAAAAATTCCTCTTCCTCCACCAGCCACTGCCTGGCCAGTGGAGGATGGATTGCAACCCAATTTTTCAACACCACAAACGCTCTCCCAATGACTCCCACACCCAAGGAAGGAGATGGGCAAGGGAGAGGAAGTATAGAGCCCCCATGCAGGCTCACCCCCTTTCCCTCTCCTTTCCCTGACCGGGTTTGGTCTTTGGGTGACCACTCTCCCCACCATCCTTCAGCCCCCTTCCTAGTGACACACACAATATATCTGTCTGTGGGTGTTTGCCGATGAAAGTGTACAGAATTTGGAAATAAACTTTTTTTAAAAAAGGAGAAAAAGAAAGTGCAGTGTGAGGGAGAAAAAGAAATATATGAGAGATGATCATGGATTGGGCTGTACATTATTGACAGACAGACAGACAGACAGACAGACAGACAGACAGACAGATATCTGCCTGCTGTGGTTTGCAGTTATTGGTTGCCTACTCTGTGCCTAAAGCTTCATCACTCTGCCAAAAAGAGGACTTATTGGTGGAATAAAAAGTTGGATGCTGTGTTGGTGGAAACAGCCTGACAAACAAAGTTTTTTACCCTGTGGCAGTGGAAGAATTCTCAGGAGAGAGAGTAAGGCCTTTCTTGTAGAATCTTATTCCTCGCTGGTGAGACAAGGCTAGGCTAGTCAGTGACATGGCTTGAGAAGAATCCTGTCTTTTCTTAGCTTAAACTTTATTGCATGGTTTACTGCAAACATGCTGCTAGAGCCTGATACTAAATGTCTGCAAGCCATATCACACTACACTGTGGTAGCACTATTATTCCACTTTTACTGCCTTGGCAACATCCTATGGGATTCTGGGATTTGCATTTTAGGGAGCAGCATTTAGAATTCTCAATCAAAGAGTTCTTGGGCCTCCCCAAACTACAAGCTCCAGAGTTCCACAGGATGTTGCCATGGCAGATTAAGTGGAATAATAGCGCTGTAACAGTGTAGTGTGATGAGGACCTGTGTTTTCTCTAACTGTCCCTCATCCTCCCAAGGCAAATGCTGCTTAAAAAAAACCTTCTAGCTAGACAGAGGAAAGATGGGTTAGGGGGTATAAAAAGGAACTTCTTTGTCAGAGGCTCTGTTAACTGAGGTATGCCTGTGCAAGCTTAGCAAAGTGGCCTTGTTGGATTATGGAAGTGAGCTATGCTGGCAGGGAGAGGGATTCTGGGAGCTGCAGTCTAAAAAGCAAGTCTTTTTAACACAATCATGCAAGGTGTGATAATGGGTGACTCCATATTACGCGCTAACATTTACTAACTCTGTGATTCTGGCCTGTTTTAAGTGTGTCTGGTATAACCTCCGACGCCGCATCCTTGCGACCTTCAACAGACTCCTTAATGGCATCCTGGCTCAGCGTCCCCACCCAGAGGCCTCCATGGTCTTGTACAGCCTGCCACATGCATAACGATGCCCGCTCCATCCTGTGCGTGGCTTGTGACCGTCCACGTGGTTGCAAGACGCCTGTGAACCTCAATTCTGAGGAAGAGCCCAGGAGCTTGGGACAGCTGGCCCGGGGACGATGGGCGTGTCAGTCCTGCACCTTTGAAAACGAGGCAGCCACAGTGCTGTGTGCCGTGTGCGAGAGGCCTCGCCTGGCTGGAAGGCCTGGCACTGGGGATGCAAAGCCTCTGATAGCTTGGGAAGAGGAAACAGGACATCAACAGAAAGAGGTCAGTATGTCAGCTGGATGGCCCGAGGGAGGCTACATTTCGGTTACACCAACTCTGTATGTTTTTGTGCTTTGAGGCTAATGAGGTATTGCTTTCCTGCAGTTATCTGCAAGATGGATTAAATGGAAGCACCAGGGGGATTAAATTGAAGCGCCAGTGGGCCATGTTTTTCATACATCCCTAGGAAAGAAGGCCAATGAAATGGGGGAAGCCAGTACAAATTCTGAGGCCCAGTGGATTGGAAGGAGCCTGGCTCCTGATTATGTTTCACATATTTTTGTATTTCGTGGTAAAGGTTGAATATCCCTTGTCTGAAATGCTAGGAACCAGAGATTTTGGATTTTTTTAGATTTTGGAATATTTGCATATACATAATGAGAGTATAATACTGTTCTTTCAGCATGGGTTCTGCCGTTTCACCAGTTCTTCTCCTCTTGCCTTCTTCTTGTAGGGAACATGGAATTATGGAGGCTTGCTTGGGATTGCGCAAGTGCAGCCCCCAGTGAGGCTCCATCATTCCCTCATGTTCCCTACAGGAAGAAGACTGGGTTCCACTTTTCAGAAGTTTTGGATTCTGGAGTATTTTGAAGTTTTGGATAAGGGATACTCAACCTGTAGTATTATTGTTTGTGGAATCCTTTGTAAAGCCAATGAATTTCAAAGAAAATAGTAATGCTATATCAGATACCATATAAACAATTTGTAGCTGATCCGCCAGTTGCTCAAAACTGCTGCTTGGCAGGCCAGGTAAGGAAGGCAGACTCCCCAGGAGTTGCTCCTGCCATGTGAAGCGGCCTGACTCTGAGAGCAAAGAGCAAAATTCTCCAATCTCCAGCCAATCCAGGCTGCATGTTCTGAGTGCCTTCTTCTGCCCTGCCACAGCAGACAGTTGCCTCATTCTGCCCCCTGCCCTATCACCTTATCATTCACCAGAAATGCTGGAGGCACACCCAGAAGGAGGCCTCCTGGAAAACAGGGCTGCAGAGGATCTTCCCTACCCTCAGGAAGTCAGGAGGGGCAAGGGCAGGAGGAGAGCAGGAAAAGAACCCCTTCCTTGACTGCCTCCCCTTCTTGCACAGCTGTCAGTCTGCCTTCCTGCTTGACTCAAAACCACTGGCTCTGAGCTTATGCAGGTGGCCCACAGACACCTACCAGTGGCCCCCAACTCTCCATACAGATCTGTTGCTGGCGAACAGCAGGGGGTTGCTCAAAGTAAATTTACAGTTATAGGGAGCATATAATGCCCTTGTCAAAACAGTGTCCCTGGCTACTGGTTCATTTCTGGGCACAGTTCAGAGTGTTGATCATGACCTGTAAAGCCCTTTACAGCTTAGGCCCAGAAAGACTGTATCTCCCTATACAAACCTGCCAGTGTTTTTAAGATCTTCAGGGGAGAGCATTCTCTCGGTCCCCCTACCATCCTAGGCTGTCTTGGTGAGGACATGGGAGAGAACCTTCTCAGTGGCTGCTCCCACCCTCTGGAACTCCTTTCCACTGGAGGCTGGGCTGGTTTCTCCCTTCCTTCCTTTCACTGGCAGATCTTATTGTTTAAGCAGGCTTTTAATGTATAAGCAGGGAAGCTTTTATTGAGATGCTTTATTTATCTTTTTTTATGTCTTTCAAATGATTTTGGATTGTCTAATGTGCGGATTTAATTATTTTTAAAATTTCATTGTTCAAGTTCTGTTTTTGTTTCGTTTTTTTTGCTTTTTACTCTTTCTTGGAACTGCCTTGGGTCCCACTTTGGGGGAAAGGCAGCATACGGATAAAATAAATAAATAAATTTCACTGAGGCCTAAATCCACTCTCAACAGCCCTGCCCCAAGAGTCTTACCAACCTGCAAAAGGCTAGCATAGTAGAATTCTTTGTCTATTCAAAAACACTACTCGCGTATCTTTAAACTTTCCTCCCATCGCATGACACATTCATGAGGTCTAGAGTTTTATTTCAGAGAGAAGAACAGTTAATATCAGAATAGTCAGGGTTCCTCCTTAGATCCCAAATTTGAAAGATCTGTGTAGGACAGTGGTAGGAATCATGCGGCCCACATGCTGGAAGATGCTTTGATGGGGGTGTCCCATGTAGCTCCCCATGGGAGTCCCTTTTCCAATGCCTATAAAATGCAATTATCAGACAGTTTTAGGTTGCAATTTTGCCTTTAAATGCATTTTCTGGAGTTCCCCTCACTCTCAGAAAAGCTGGAAGTCATCCCAAAAACTAATCGGAAGTGATTGGAATGTCACACATGGGGTCCTTCCACACTGCACAGTTGTAGCACTGTGATTCAACTTTAATTCTCCTGGCTACATCCTATGGAATCCTGGGATTTGTAGTTTGGGGAGCAATTAAAGCTCTCTGGCTGAGAATTCTAAATACCTCTTGCTAAATGGAAAAACTCAGGATTCCATAAGACAGAACCATGGCAGTTAAAGAAGAAGAATAAAATTCACAGATTGGAAAAAAAAGATGGCAGTAGGCATCCAGGTACTAACCAGGCCTCACCCTGCTTAGCTTCTGAAGCCACATGGTTGGTATTTACAGGAAGACATGATGTCTCTGTGCTTAGCTTCCCCCAGCCTAATTTTCACTTCTGCCCGATGCTCCATCCCTTCCTGTTCTATGTTAGTGAAATTTCCCCTTTTCTTCTTTCTCTGCAGCTTCCTGGCTGGCAGTGTGAGCACTGCACTTTCTGGAACAAGGTCCATGGCCGGGTGTGCGAGATGTGCAACCGCACCAGCCAGCGAGGAGGGGTGGAGCCCTCAATGCCACACCTGAGGCTGGAGAAAGACGAGGAGGACAAACAGAAGAGAGGACCCCCGGTGGAGCCCAAGAGTCAGTGGAAGGTCCTGCCCATCTCCTCAGAAGAGGCGGAGCATCGGAGGCAGGAGAAGCTACGTGAGGATGGGCAGAAGATGGTCGCCATGATCAGAGTGAGTTGGTTTTCCCCATAAATTTTGGGGAAGTGCTTCCTCTCTTTCTTTCTTTCTTTCTTTCTTTCTTTCTTTCTTTCTTTCTTTCTTTCTTTCTTTCTTTCTTCTCTCTCTCTCTCTCTCTCTCTCTCACTTTCTTTCTTTCTCTCTCACTCTCTCTCTTTCTCCTATAATGGCTGACAAACAGACCTTTACAAATGAAGTCACAAAGCATTTCAGCGTCTGCCTTCTTCAGTTGCTCAGATTAAAAATGAGCCGTGCCTGTGGTGGTACTTGAGAGTGTCACCTTGGGTGGCTGTTGAACATGATGGTATAGGTGGATCTGCACAGAATGCAAGCTCTTTAGTATGTAAAAACTGTATATTAGAATTGTTAAAAAGCAGAACTTTATAATGAATCAGCAAACATGTTTCAGCTTCTGCCTTCTCAGTTGCTCAGAATAAAAATTAGCTGTGTTCCGCATGGTGATCAAGAACTCTGTCTTGGGTTACTCTAAACTGTGATGGTGTGGATATATTTGACTCCAGCTTCCAGAAAATCCCAGCCAGCATTCCTCCTCAGTTCTGGAAACAAGTTCCTTGAACAACTAGCTGATTCCAAATATGAAAGCTTTGATCCTTATCAGAAGAGCTATGTTGGATCAGAGCAAAGGCCTGTTTGGTCCCCATTTCTGTTCCCGCAGAAGCCAACCTGCTGTCCTGATGAGAAACCCACATACAGGACATGTGGGCAGACATACCTTTCCACTTTTCTTTCTAGCAGCTGGTATGCAGAGGTATGTTTCCTCTGGTATGTAGAGTTATGTTTCCATTAATTGTAGCCACTGATATCCCATCTTCCATGGATTTATCCAGTCCCTCTTTAAAGCTGTCCAGTTTGGTGATAGACCAGGATTCATTTCATACTGTACAATTGTAGCAGTATGATGCCACTTTAAATTCCATGGCTGCATCCTGTGGAATCCTAGGATGTGTAGTTTGGTGAGGCACTGGAGCTCTCTGGCAAAGAATTCTAAATACCTCACAAAATTACAGATCCCATGGACCCATAGGAAGGGGCCAAGGCAGTTAAAGTGGTAGCAAATTGCTGTAATTATGTTATGTGAAAGAACCTCACATCTTGTGGTAACAAATTCCACAGTTTATTGATACACTAAACACTCATTAGGATTAGAGCTTCCTGTTTTCTCTGGGGCAGAACTCTTCCTAAACAAAGAACACGGCTATCTTTGGTTCTTGGGGTAGAAAAGTCCCAAATCTTACATGTATAAAGTGTAAACTACCTTTCAGTTCCACGAAGGACTCCAAGGTGGCTGATTTTGTGCCAACGAACATATGGATTTTGCAGGGGGGGAATGGGAAGGGAAAGACCTGAAGTTTTGCCATATTGTTAAAATATGATATTTTACCCCTCCCCCAAATTATTGAAATTGGTTCACAAGCACACTGGGGTGTGAGGAGGTAAAACAAGGGTGGGAGAACAAATACTGGCTGAGACTGGAAGCTAGGAAAATTACATTTGGAGCTACAGCCCAAAAAAGTAAATTTACCAAGCATCAGCTGAGACATAGCGTGCGGGCCGCTTTTCCAGGAAAAGCCTGTGCCTTTGGAGGAGAAGCTCATCTAAATGCCAACTTCTCTGCAAGTCCCTTGTTCATAGTTTGGCCTTCTCTTACTTGTCCCTCCTGACTTAACCTGGGCCTCCCATGTTTTCCTTCCTTTCCCTTCCACAGGAAGCCGAGGCAGTGGGCGTGGCCCCCGAGCTGGTGGCTGCCGCCTTGCGCTATTCAGGGGCGGAGCTGCCCTTGGCATGGCTGAATTCAGAGCTTCCCTGTGTCCTGGAAGGTGTGGCTGAGTTGGCCACCCAGAGAGGTGAGCAGGAGCCTGGAGGTGGGCTCGGTGCCTTGACCCAGCAGGAGGTCCAGACTGCATGGATAGAAAGCCAGGGGGATGTGGATGAAGCCGTCAGCCGGTGTCTCAGTGCACGGCGCACCAAGGTCAGTCAAGGGGCAGGGGACCCAGATTAAGGAAACTACTGTAAATTGAGAAGTAATTGTAGAGGCAGATTTTATGGAGCAAAGGTGGGGAAACCTGTGGTCCCTGGGCCAGATGTGGCCCACAGGGCTTTCCCAAGCCACTGCAGGGTTACTTCTGGGGATTACTGCTTAAAGAGTTCCCTAGCCAGTCTAGCTGTGTGAACTGGAGATACTGGAGGTTGTAGTCAAAAAACCAAAACCTTTTTCTAGCTCTCCCTGGCTTGAGGATAAAAACTTTTCTACTCTTATCTCCGATCAGTGATAGGAGATAAGAGCCTATTTAAAGACTGCGAAGCTTTTGCAAGGAATTGATGTGGGGAATCAGGACTGGTGAATTGTCAGTGGACTACAAGACCAGGGAAGAGATGGGGTCTGGTGAATTGGGAGAGGTTTTAAAGAACAGAATGCTGGGAAAGTAGACATGGTCAGCAGAGAAGTTCAGGAAAGATTCCAGGAAAAGAGGAAAGGCTTATGGTGGGAGAAATGGGAGGAGTTGGGGGTTTTGTGGATGGAGTCTTAGAGCAGTGTCGGGACTCTCCCAGAATGGAATGCTTCCCTTCTATGATCTCCAGAAGGGGTGAGGCTTGAATGTAGGGGGAGCTTATAAAACAGCTGCCTACAGGGACATGGGGGGAGACTGAAAAGTGGATGGATGTCTTAGAAGTGGGAGAGATTTGTAGATGAAATAGAAAATAAGCATATTTTTTGAGGAGTCAGTACTGGACTTGGAAAAGAAAGAAAGACAATTTGGATTAAAGGGACTGGGAGTGTTGTGAGAGGGTGTGTGTGAATGAGTGCGCACATAATTTGAGCCAAAGGCCATTTCTGCACTAGCCTGTTATAGCACTGTTATTCCCCTTGCAACATCCTAGGGAATCCTGGGGTTTGCAGTTTCGGGAGGGGCCACTTGGCCCCTCCCAAAACTGCAAACCCCAGGATTCCCTAGGATGTTGCAAGGGGAATCATAGCACTATAACAGGCTAGTGCAGAAATGGCCACAGTCTCAGTCTCAGGAGGCAGAATATGGTAAAGGAGTGCCTCTGAGCATGTATGCAGCGTCCTTTGAAACAAAGCTCAGGATTGTGGATGCTCGAGGTGGATCAAGGTCCAGATTGGGTCACTTTGGGGCCTTACCGTGTACCTCCTTTCTGAACAGATACGGGAGCTCAAGGCGCTGGGCTTTGAAGAGCGTGGCCCTGTGCTGCAGGCCCTTTACCAGAACAACAGTGACTTGTGGCACGCATTGGTGCAGCTGCAGCGCCAGCGGCTGGAGCCTTTCCATCAGCGGCTGTGGGAGGATGAAGACCCCCCGATAGACTTTCACAACTCGGACCGACAGGTGAGAGACAGGCAATTTTGAAAAGGGCCTACCTGCCTGTCACTCCCCAGCTCTTTATTTATCAGTTAGTTTTATGTCATGCCTTTCTTCCAGTGGTTTCAAAGCAGTGTATGTGGTTCTTCTTCCTCCTTTCTCTTCTCAACAACCCCGTGAGGTAGGCTAGTCTGAAGGAGACAGAGGGATTGACTGGCCCAGGGCCAGCCTGTGAGGACTTCACAGCTCAGTGGGGGACTAGAGCTTGGATCTCTCAAACCACACTCCAGTACTCCAGCTGTTACACTTTACTGCCTCCCTCCTTTCAGGCACTTCTCCGACGCCTCCTGGCCTCTTTTTCCCTGCCCAGCTGGGGTCGGGCAGAGCTGGTGGTTTCACTGATGCTCGAGCAGCCAAGCGATGGGGGTTGGGAGTTGGCTGACATTGTGGAGGCGGTGAAGGCCTCCCCTAACCGGGACTTCATCAAACGCATGCTGAACTGGGAGTGTGCCGTCTGTGGCCTAGCTCTTCCTCGCAACAAGGTAGGTGGCAAATACCAGCCCCTGGCCCTGAGTGATGTTTCAAAACTCGTTAGAATCAAGCAAACAGCTCTGAAGTGCCTTTAAGTGCTTTTTATATCTATTTGTTCAGAAGTCAGCAGGTGGCAATGTTGCTTCATTCCAATCTTTGACCCATAAGCTCAATTCATTTGGTTTTTGTTGGGATCTCTTGGTCTCACCACCATCACAGGCACATTTGGAGAAGACACAAGAGAACCTTCTTGGTGTCTTCTCCCGGGTTGTGGCATTTCCCCCCACCATGAGAGGTTCGATTGGCCCCTTCTCTCCTTTCTTTCTCACTGGCAGGCAAAGACCTTCATATTCAAGCAGGCCTTTGGCTTATAATTTATGTGATGAGTTTTTGGTAGGGTTATGGTTTTATCTTTTTAAATTGTGTTTTTATCTTTTGTTTTATGTCTTGTTTTTTGATATTCTTTAATCTTCTGTTTTTAATTGACCTGTCATTTAATTGCTTTTTAAACTGTTGTACAGTTTAAAGTGTTTTATCTGTACCCTGTTTTTTCAAATGCTGTAGGCCACCTTGGATCCTTTACAGAGAAGGGCGGGATATAAATCAAATAGATACATTTGTGAAAAATAGAAGAATGGACAACTGAGTGATCTCACCCTTGCTTCCACCAATTAGCCTTTCAAAAGTTACACCCACTATTTGGAGTTCAGGAGCTCTTGAACCATGCCGTCTCCCTCACCCTATGTCCCCAATCCTGTTTTCCTGGGGGTGTGCCTACCAGAACTGATGCTCATTTCACATCCCTTTTCATTACAGTTTTGCTCATAGATGACTGAATGGAGTGGAGCAACATTGCCACCTGTCAGCTCTTGAAGAAATAGCTACAAAAAGCACTTCAGGACACCTTACAGTTGTTCGATTAATACTAATAAGTTACTGGCTGATGTGTTCATGACTCTGTTTTCTTCTCTCTCCCTCTTTTTCTCTTTCCCTATTACAAAAATGCTAATACAAAATCCTGTGTTTCAGGGTCCATGTGCGGGAGTTACCCTTTTGAACAACTCCCAGAATCTCCCTAAGCAACTTTTAAAAAACTTAAAGGAACTTGCCTATATCCTGGGGTTTCCTGGAGGAATCTGGCTGACCACCAGTGATATCTGGACATTGGATGAGGTCCGGAAACTTCGGCCTAATTTAGCCAGATTCTTCTTCTGTTTTCAGATGCAGTCTCTGACATCATGTGAGTGTACCATTTGCCCAGAATGCTTTGCTCTCCATTTCACCATCGCTGTGAAAGAGAAGCACATCACTGACCTGGTGTGTCCAGCTTGCTCTAAGCCAGAGATCAGCGATGAGAAGGAACTTCTCAGCTACTTCTCCACACTTGACATCCAGGTGCTTGCCTGTCTGCTTCTCCCTCCCTTTCTGCTGTCTTTATGATACAGGACCCCAAAGCCCCACATTCTTAATTTAATGCACCCACACCTACATTGTAGAATCACCACCTGTGTTGTCAGAAATTGCAACCTTCCTTTCAGAGACCATTCAACACACCTCTAATTATTATTTCTTAATAAGAAAAAAGCAAGGAGGAAGTAGACTTTGGAAAGTAAAGCCTTACAAATAATGCAGACTTGAACTATGTTGAATTATTTCATTTATTTCTCAAATTTATACCTCATCTTTTTTCTGGTATGGGAACAAAGGCAGCTTATTCTAACCAGAGGAGCCCAATTGTGGAATGGTGAGTCAACACAGAGATAAAACCTGTTGATTCAACGGGCCTACTCTAGTTAGAACAAACAGGAGAATTCAAGCCAATACCTACCTGTAAGAAGTTACAATGCCTCAAATCCTTATTCTTGTGGTGAAGAGGACATAAATAAGTTACATTTAAAAGAGAAGTGCGAAAATTGTGGCCTGTGTGCTGCATTGCAGCTCCCTGGAACCCACTTTTGTGGCCTCTAAAGTCCCCTACCTATCCCCCAGAACCTCTCATTCCTCCCCAAAATACATTTAGAAATTTGGTGTAATTTTCAGGCAATAATGCCCTCAAGCTATGCAGAAAGTCCCCAGAGACTTGAAAGCACATTAAAATACTCCCACTCAACCCCGCCAATAGTGTCTGAGAATGCTGTACTGACCCCCAAAACCTCAGTTTTCTTCTGAAGTCCCTCTCAAAATGGCAGCAGGAAGTAGTATGTCACTTTCTGCTGCCATTTTGAGAGTCAGCAGAGGAAAATGAAGTTTGGGGGCGGCCACTGTGAGGGTTGGAGAGGAATTGGCCTCAGTTTCCTGGCCCACACCCACATTTGTCCACCCTGTTTTTGCAAGTAATGCAGTGAGCAGAACATCTTATTGGTGTGACAAGAAATGTTTTCTAGTTTTTTTTTTCAAAGTTACGTTTGAGGACCATTTTAAAAGTATTTTTGCAGATTTTTCACAGAATCTTTTCTCAATTCTCATACCATTTCTTTATGGAAATGGGCAATACTAAAGAATGGAACAAGGCCTGTTTTTCTTCTTACAGAAGCATCTGTTGCCCTAGACTAATGCCTCACAATTATCCACTTTTCAACTGACCACAGGAGGTCATCTCTTTTTCACCTCTCAGCAATGCACAGAGGCACTGTGGAATGAGGGAAGTGTTTATTCTGGTAGCAAGCTCAGAAGCAGAGAACCTCTGAGCCCATTTTAAAGAGGAAACTCTAATCCTCCTACTTCCTTCCTCCTAAAACTTGAGAAGTTGCTTTTTCAAGATAAACTGCTCCCATTACTCAGCTAGAGCACTTGAGAAATAATATTAATTGCAGTGATGAGAAAAGTCAACTTGCTGTGTTATTCACTGCCTTTTTTGCTTTTGTTTTAATTAGCTAGTGCTTGCATTTTTAAACAAAATAAATTTTAAAGGTTGCTTTTAGAAGTCCATTCCCTGTAAAATCTCCCCTGAAACTTACTTCCCTTGTGTTTAAACATGTTGCTTTTTGTCCCATTTTAGTGCAGTGATGAGCAGCTGTGAAAGGCCCAGGGACCAATTTTCTGTTCCTGGGATTCCCTGGGGGCCACACTGATTGCCAAAAACACCGAAAACAAACAAACAAACAAAAAATCTAGTTCACTTCTGGGTTTGAGAAATGGAAGATTTTTTAAAATTTAGCAGTACTGGGGAGAGTTTATGAAATATTTAATTCCAGGAATGGAAATTCACCCTACTTTGCCAGAAAAAGGAGTCCAAGAAGACTGGAGGGGTCAAGGACCACTGAAAGCATTGAGGGACCACATGCTGACTCAGGGCGCACTTTGTTCACCATTGTTTCAGTGGAATGAAGCAACTGGTTTCTCTTCTTCCTTTTTTCTGACTTTCTAAAAACATTTTGAAATGTCCCAACTGCTTCTCCCATTTTCTCTTCCCTTTAACTGCCTCTCTACCCGCTCCTGTGTCACCTGTCAGCTGCGCAACTGCCTGGACCGGGAGACCTATGAACTTTTCCACAAGAAGCTGACTGAGCGTGTGCTTATGCGAGATCCAAAGTTTCAGTGGTGCACACATGTGAGTAAGCAATTTCCTGTTTCCAGAGAAAAGAGGATCAGACTAAGGAGGAGAGATGAAGGAGATAGGAAAGTTGCTGTTATGTGCCTTCAAGTCGACATTCAATTATGGTGACCATACCATAAGGCTTTCTTGAGAAGATTAATTTGGAGAAAGTTTACCATAACCTTCTTCCAAGCCTAAGAGAGTGTGACATATGGCAAGGCATTGCTTTCATGATGTTTTCTTGGCAAGATTTCGTCAGAAGAGGTTTGCCTTTGCCTGCCTCTGAGGCTGAGAGAGTGTGACGTGCCTGAGGTCACCCAGTGGGTTGCTGTGGCTAAGGGGAATTTGAACTCTTGTTCTCCCAGACTCCTAGTGCAGTATTCAGACTGCTACTCCATGCTGTCTTTTCCATAGACGAGACACGCAGTATGTTGTCAAGATACTAAAATGAAGGAACAGTTTGTATATATGAAATCAAGCCAAGATGACCAAATTGAGGCTCTTGTACTTTGGATGTATCATGAGATGATGTGACTTGCTGGAAGAGACGATAATGTGGATGGAGTGGAAAGCAAGTAGGAAGAGCAGGAGACTGTATTTAGACTCAGGAAGGAAGCCACAGTCTGCAAGACTTGAGAAAGGCTGTAAGTGACTGGGGCTCTCATGCATAGTAATCAACTTGATGGCAAATGAAAACAGAGGCTGACATCTTGATCACATTCCTATGTGACTGACAGAGGAGCTAGGCAGATGGGTGTTTTCTCCCTTGCTTGGATTGGTTTGATCCAGCAGCCCTCGGCTGTAGGAGCAGTATGCCCAAAAGGACCTCCACAAACTTTGCTCTTCTGCAGCTGATTTTGGAAGGAAGTGCTTTCTTCGGGTGTCATCCAAGAGCAATAATTCAGCCATTGCTATGGGGAGGGATACTAGAAATACTTTTCTGAGTGTGGGGTGTGGGTGGGGAGAGTCTGCACCAGAATCTGGTGACCCAAGGACCATAGTAGTGGCCTTGAGGGCCATATGTGACCCAAACACTGCACTATGACTACCCTCTCTTAAATTGTGGTGAGTGCCTCATGTGCATCAGAAATTGGAGCCTAGGGTGGAGAGACAGAGACCAGGATCCAGTAAGGGACTCCCTGTCTTCATTGATGGATGTCTGTCGGCAGGAAGTAGAATTGAGCAGTTTTGCAACATTCATATTTAGCAAGGGACTGGTGTGACTTTTGCATAGGAGAGCCAAGAGAGTGACTAACGTATCGTGGTCCTGATGTCAGAACCACGGTGCATCAAGGCATTGGCTAGAGAGTGTTGACGTGCATTGGTAGAGCCCAGTGTGCATTGGGACATTATTGCCGGTACATCTTCACAATTCACTAACAGTGTTTTTTTAGTTCTTCTTCTATGTAGCTAAGTATACGTAATGTTACCTAACATAGACCATGATAGAGAATTCTGTCTGATTCCCTAGCTGTAGAAAAACCCTTGTGATAACACCCCACCACAACCTCTCTCTCTCTCCTCTCTTTCTCATTTTTTTTCCTTTTCCTCCTCTCCAGTGTTCCTTCGGCTTCATCTATGAGTCAGAACAGCTGGAAGCCAAGTGCCCGCAGTGCTGCAAGAGCTTCTGTGTCCAGTGCAAGCGCCAGGTTTGTCCAGTGTCCTGGGGGCATTTGAGGAAGGGAGTGGAAGGAAAACTGGGATCCCAGATGGTGGCCTACCAGGAAACAGATGAACTGTGGTGTGCTTGTCTGTCCTCCAGACCCTCGGCCCAGAGCGTAGCAGGTTGGGCCTCTGCCATGAGGCAAATGGGTTTTGAAATCCATCATGGCCAAACCTTAATAACTGTACAGTGTAGAGAAAGGATCCATTTGTATGAGTGACCTTGATTGATTCTTTTGGCAGGGAAAAAGTAGGATTGCTGAGAATGGAATGGGAGAGAGAATTTTCCATTGTTGCTAACGTGCTTGTACAGCTCTAATAGCTGCGAGGAGACAAACAACTCATACTTGGTGCACTTTGATTTTCTTTGCTTGCTTCTGTGCTACATAACCCTCCATGTCCATTGGCCTCAGCTGGGGTGCCCCCCAGGCCAGGTGGCCCAACAGTGGGGAAGTTGATTTCCAGTTGGGAGCACCTCTTTGTCTGGTGCTTCAGGCATTTGGGCCAGCCCTGCACAGAGGTAGTAGGGTAGGTTTCCTTTATGACTTATGTCCTGCTTAGTAGTGGGGGACTTAAAGGACCCTGTTGAGGTTTGGAGTGAAGCCCACATCCTTTCCCTATTGGATGTCAGGCACTGCTTCAGATCACACCTCTTGCCCACTATATACTCTATCTCAGGTTCTATCTTTTGATCACACTTTTGAGTTGGAGATGCATCTGCAGTCAGTAGCCTGGTTAACTTGTGGATCAGGGGTGTCAGTGGGGTGGTAGATTCCTTCCTGCGTTTAGTCTGAATTTTAAAGACATTAATTGCAGAGTGCTTAACCTGTTTGGGAGATATAGCTCAGCCCCTTGTCGACCAGTTTTAAAGTCTGGGCTAAAAGCTGGAGTAGATTCATGCCCCCCCCCCCCTTGGGAGCCACCAGCTGCTACTGGTGCAGATAGAAAAACTAACACCACTAGGATGTTAATATAAAGATGCCAAGCATGCTGGGGGGCAGAGTTGTGGCAACAAGGAAACATTGCCTAGGAGGCCCTTTCCCCAGGTTGCACCCACATCTCCATACATAGTGGTAGAAGAGAGATTCTTTCCCTGGGCTCCATCCACATTTCCTATTTTAGAGGTACAGGTGGGACTCTGGATGATTCTGGGAGTTGTAGTCCTAGAAAAGAAGTTCTTCACGCTCTTCATTCCTAGCTGAGTTTCTGCCTGCTTTTGAAATATTGATCCTCCTTGACTCTTTTTCTCCTTTCTCTTTCTTTGGCTGCAGTGGGAGCCGCAGCATCAGGGGCTGACGTGTGAAGAATTTCTCGAATGGAAGCGAACCAACGATCCAGAATACCAGGCACAGGGCTTGGCTGTCTACCTGCAGGAGAATGGAATTGGTGAGGATTCCCACCATCACTCTTTGCCCACCCTCCCACGCACAGTTTAGTGAACTTGCTCCCAGGACGTCATCAGTGGTACAATGCACAGTTTCCTGGCAGGCCCGAGTCTTGGACTCTCTTGTTATAGAAAATTTCCATGCCCAGCGTCAAGACCTCTGTTCTTAGAGCAGAAAAGCGAGGAGGCAGTTGAGGCTATGAAAATGCAGTTGCCCTGGGTTTCTGGGGGAAGGAAAAGAAGGGTGCACTCCACTTGAGAGTGCACCCTTATTTCTCCCACCCGCCGGGCTGGAAACCAACATCTTCATGGTCTGAATTACCTCTCTCCCTGTAAGCCACAGCACCAGGGGGCAGCTGCCAGGTAGTGGGAAGATGTAGAACTGCTCATGCAGAGCTGAGCATAGGATCTCTGCCTGAGAGTGCCAGAACAGAGGTCTTCAAGAAGTATGTAAATCCATTTGGGCCCAAAGCATTATTTCTGGGTTATGGGTCTTGCTGCCATGAGCACAGTTGCCCAGAATCCCTTGTTCTACAGGGCCAAGTGGCCGTTTCTTTTAATCTCTGCAGCCACTCTTCTCCAGTGCTCTGCAGCCTAACCTCCTCTTTTCCCTTCTCTCAGCGTGTCCCAAATGCAAGTTCTCATACGCCTTAGCCCGTGGAGGCTGCATGCATTTCCAGTGTTCCCAGTGCAGGCATCATTTCTGCAGCGGCTGCTATGGTGCTTTCTATGCCACAAATGTAAGAATATTTTTTTTTTAATAATTTGATGGGTGGGGTTGACTGGTGGAGTGTGCATGGTAATTTCCTAAATGCATGAAAAGTAACTCATTTACCTGTAACTAATTACTTTTAGGGGCTGCAAGGATGCAGTAATGCAAGAATGAAGTTACATTGCTGGTGTAATGAGTAGCAGATTTTATTTACTTCCCAAAGTTACCTTTTAGGGACATTTTGAGACATTTCTTGACAGAAGTTTTTCAGGTTATACACTATTCTGTTACTCATTTTAAGTTTCTGTTTCCTGAAAAAAAAATCCAGAGGGTAACGCAGAAGTAGCAAACAGCACAATAAGTAACAAAACCAGTTACTTTGGCAACATTTTATTGAGTAATGGCAACAGGTTCCTTCTCAAATGCTGTCCAGCAACAGGAGCAAATTACTTTTAGCAAATAGCTTTCCTGGCTCTCCAAAAAATAAAGTGCTGTTTTAGCTCTTTCAAGTCTTCTGGATGGAGTGAGATAAAAATTCTAATGCACTATTATCCTTTAGCAGTCTTGATTTGTGATGTGTTCTGCTGTTTGTTTGTTTTTTAATTGAATTTATCCTTCACCACAACTCTATAAGGTGGGTCACTGTTCATTCCCATTTGATAACTAAGGGAAGGTGAGCCTGGCAGAGTGTGACTTGTCCAAAACTGCACAGGCAATATGTTACAAAACATAACAGGCTGAATCAAGGTTGATCTGGTCAGCATCTGCCTCTCCACTTACTAAAGCCATATATAGGTTGTTTCTAAATATTTAACATATGTGTGCCACCTATTTTGTACACTGTGCGCTGGACACGGCCTAGTTACACCCATATTGTTTGCTAAGGGCTGGAGCTTCCATCTTTTTGAAACAAACCAATGCAGGTTTCTAGCCCTCAGGGATTACAGGGTGGATCTTGACAACCTGTGAGCTTTTCTGCAGAAATCTGGTAAGAAATCTGGGAGTGGTTGAGAATCACAGCCATCTCAAGCCGTTGTTGAGTCTGGGAGCAGTCTAGAGGAACTTGAGGCTTTTGCACCAGGAACTTGAGGCTTTTGCGAGACTAAGAGAGCAAGGGTTAAAACATTTGTATTCACCAAAGGCTGTCTACTCGAGAGTGTTACATATCTAATGAGAATCCTAACTTTTTTTTAAAAAAGGACTTTTTTGGACACTAAAGGAAAGAAGGAAAAGAGACAGAGATGTTTTTGTGTGAGATCTAGCTATTGTTCAAATTGACAGGAATAAAATCTTGAGATAAAATCCTGCCTCTTGAGACCATGACATAATTTTCCCCAAATTACATCAGTGTCAGAAGATGACTAGACAAAGCCTTGAGTGTAATGTGTTTTGGAGGAGAACTATTGATTTATTGAAGATAGTGGGGGACAGGGGCAAAAGAAGCAGAGATGCCACACAGAGAAGTCTTCTGTTAACCGCATCTCTCTCATTCTGAAAAATAATCAGAATGGGCTTTATTTGTGGTTACTGGCATGTGTTTTTGCAGGGTGAGACCCTCCCCTTTCTCTCTCTCTCTCTCTTTCTCTCTCTCTCTCTCTCTCTCACACACACACACACACACACACACACACCCACCCTAAGGAGGTCAGTTTTAGCTTGAGTTTTGCCAGTTCTTGGACTATATGCAAGTATTAGCCAAATCTCTGGTGAGGAATCTGCATCAAGTATATTTGTGTGGCAGAGGGTGCAGTCATGAAGTGGTCTTGCAGCCCCGCTTTATTTTAGTCTCCGTCTCCCCTAGAAATGCCCGACACCTGACTGCCCAATTCGGCGGTCTCTACATGGCCATCACCCCCGCGATTGCCTCTTTTACCTGCGTGACTGGGATGTGCCTCGTCTACAGCGACTCTTGCAGGTTGGTTTGTGTACCAGGGTATGATGGGAAGGGCACAAGAGGGTGCCAACTGAAAAGCAAAAGCTACAACTGCGCACTTACCAAAAGGGGGTAAATTCTTTCTTGAGGGTTGGGAGTGGAAGGGATTTTCTTTGAGGTAACAACCTGCAATTCACTCACAACTTTGGCCTATTCCAGGATAACAACATTGTGTTCAACACAGACCCTCCAGCTGGGAGCCGTGCCACACCTGGAGGTGAGTGCCAAAGGATTCTGGGAAATCTTGGCAAGCTAAGAACTTAAAAATCAGCCTTAGTGGTCTTCAGATGACTTGAACTATAGCATATCATCCCCTGCAAGGATTGTCTCTGTGGTGCAAAAGATCTGGAGAGCATCAGGATAGGGAAGGATGATCTGCTTTCTCAGTTCCCATCTTGAAAAATAGGGTTTGGACAACTTGATTATCTGTGGATTTTAAAAAAATTTGCAAAGAATTCTGGGTAACGTGGCCTAGCAGAGACAGAACTGGCTTACCTTGAATTGAGCCATATGAGAGGAGGCATACTTTTTCCCATTCCTTAAGGGTTCTTGTAACACCTCTGAGATTAACTGAGGAAAAGAAGTATGTAGCATAAGGTTTCATAGACTGAGTATATGAATAAGCATATCTTATAGGCTTCTTTCTCTCAGTCTCAAATATGTTGTAAAATCCCTTTGTATACTGATACAGATTAATACAGCTGCATCTTTGAACATCCTTTCTTAAGAGTCCAACTTTATACCAAAAATAACAATCTGACACCAGTTCCTACCAGTTTACCTGTAACTTGATTGAACTTGGGAACTGTTTTATTTTTTCCCCCTGCTGGCTCAGATTTATCTTTCAGAGAATTTCCACGATTCCCTCCTCTTGTGAGTGTGCTGTATTTTAACATACTTTGAATGTGAACTTTGCTTTTTAACAGGTAATGTAGGAGTTTTAATTTACCTATGTTTCAGAAACTTGATTTTTATCATGGATTCTACTGTTTCTGAAATTGCTGTTTTGTTTTTAACTTCTTATTTAGGTCTTTAGCTTTTTGTTTTTGAAATTGTGTTCTTAATCTTGCTTTGTACCGTACTGATGTTTGAAACTTGGGTCCTTCTACTTGCATACTTTCCTGACTATGAACAACTGGCTTCTTTGCTCCATTTATATATTACTGTTCTTGTGTTTTTGATTCTTCAATCTGGTATTTTTTTTTAAACTACTTTTAAATGGCTTTGCTCTGTCTCATAATGTGTTCTGTATGCTTTCTGATGTTTTAGAGATTTTATGACATTAAATAGCAGAGAAATAATCGCAAATACATAATATCTGTTCAGGTGGATGCCGTGTTATGGAACAGAAGGAGACCATGACAGGATTGAAAGATGAGCCGTGTGGGAAAGAGACGCCTGCTGGATATGCTGGGCTTTGTCAGTAAGTTTTTAAGAATACCTGTAGCTTCTAGCAATGATTTGTTCATTTAGAATCATAGAATCATAGAAGTGTAGAGTTGGAAGAGACCCCAGGGGCCATCCAGTCCAACCCCCTGCCTTGCAGGAACACCCATCAAAGCACTCCCGACAGATGGCCATCCAGCCTCTGCTGAAAAACCTCCAAGGAAGGAGACTCCACTACACTCCATTTTAATTATTTATTAATTATATGTATATCCTGCACCACAGAGGGTGGACTAGAAGGCCCTTGTGGTATTTTCCAGCTCTTAAGATTTGGTGATTCCATGGTCATTTTCGCACAAGATTGTTATAGCGGTGTTGAAAGTGGAATAATAGTGCTATAACAGTCAGGAGCAGAAATGGCCTATATCCTACCCTTTCTCCGAAGAACTCAAGGTAGCATAAATGCCCCCTCTTCTTCTCCAGATTATCCTCACAACAACCTTGTGAGGTAGGTTAGATTGAGAGAAAGACTGACAGGCTCAAGTTCACCTGGTGAGTTTTATGAATGGTTGGGGACCAGAAACTGCTTCCAACATGTCCCAGACCAACAATTCCCAGGGGCGGGAATTGTGTAACCCTCCAAATGTTGTGGGACTCCAGCTCCCAGCATCCCTCGCCATTAGTGATGGTGTCTAAGGCTGCTAGGAACTGCAGTCCAACAATATCCAGGCAAAGCACACAATTCTCATGCCACTGCATCATGCTGTTTTGTCTTGCAATTTGGAATGAGTTTCTGGGGGCTGCTGAAGACTAAAAAGTGATTAACTGACTGTTGGAGGCATCAAACAGAGTTTAAGGCAGAGACAGTGTCCACAGACCCCATTTCCGAAGCCACCAACCACGGTACCTGTCCTGAAAGCCCACCCAGTACCGCCAATTTTTATACAAAAAAAAGTTGACATTATTTTGGGGTTATTTTCACCCAAAACTGCACAAAAGCTCCCCCTCAAGCACCTACCACCAACCAAATCCAACTCTCACAGAATTTCACACCCCCAATACCTCAATTTTCCTCTCTTTCCTTCTCAAAATGGTGACTGGAAATAACAGAACGTCACTTCATATCTCCGTTTTGGAAAGGAAAGGGACAAAACGGAAAGCTTTTTGAGGTATCTGGTCACGCTGCGGGGCGGGGGGATGTGACCTATTGAGGATAAGAGTTCGGCTCCCACACAGTTGCCTATCCCTGGTTAGAAGACACAGAGATTCTGGGGAGGAGTGACAGAGGACTCTCTGGTTGTGGAGGAAACATGCCCCTTTGTAGTGGCACAAGTTGGCATGAGTGAGGAGCAAGATGTGTCACATTCATTGATGCCCCCCTGCCCCCAGGGCACACTACAAGGAGTACCTGGTTAGCCTCATCAACAGCCACTCCCTGGACCCAGCCAACCTGTACACCCTACAAGAAGTGGAGAACGTGTGTCGCCGTCACTTGCCTGCAGCTCAGGTGCCACCTCGGGGGCCGGCTGAAGACGAGGAGGCCTATCGTGGGCGCTTGGTCAAGGTGAAATCGCACTGCTTGACCCTGGGGGAGTGGGGAGGGAGGGGAATCTTACAGTGGAGAGCAAGGGACAAAGAGACAGTTCTTCCTCCATGGCTAACATCTCCCTTTTTCTTTCTGCCCCCGAAAACTGTGATAGATTCTCAGGGATGAGGTGCCTCTTGGTCCAAAAATTCCACGCAGGCGGAAGTAACTGGATGGAAGCAAACCTCAGCAGCAGGGAGAGAAGCCAGAACTTGGAAATGAGATCTGTCCTGGGAGAGTTGAACAGAAATCCTTGTTGCTTGGAGCGGTGTTAAACATTTCAGAAGTGGATATTTCTATCCATAGTGCAGTCTTAAAAGCTTCCCAGCCTAAAGTTGGGACTTCAGGGTCATCTTTGCAAACATGCGGTTCTTCCAGAAGAACATTTTGGAAGAAGATGGAGATGGAGAAGGTTTATACCTTTTGACAGAATGCTGTTTGGGAAGAGTCTGATTTAAAAAGCAATAGCTGGACTGTTATACAGGATTGGATCTTTTTTCTTGGTGTTTCAGAATGATGAACCTTCCACCTCCTTGCAGAATTATTCAGAGTGATCAAATTGAAAAAATGCTTACTGAAATCTCTGGGGTAGCAAGTGTTCATTTTTCCACATTCTTTAACCTGCTTTCGGAGCTTGTGTGCCTCTTTGGAGATGCATAACTGAATAAATTATTTTGTGATTTAAAAAGAAAGTGTGAGACCTTTTCTTTCTCTCTCTTGTCTGTCCCTCTCTTTCTTTTTTGCTAGACACCATCTAACTTTTTGCTAGATACCATTTAACAAAAAGTGATTTCCCTGTCATTCCTTACACTTGAAATGGCCAAAGAATAATTGTGTAAAGATCATTGTGAAATTCACCATCATGATCATTTTAAGAACTGAAAGAGCAGGTGTAAAGTCGAAGGCTTTCAGGGCCGGAATCCATAGGTTGTTGTGGGTTGTTGTGGGTTTTCCGGGCTTTGAGGCCGTGTTCTTTTAGTGTTTCCTCCTGACATTTCACCTGCATCTGTGGCTGCCCTCTTCAGAGGATCTGGTGGCATGGAAGTGAGTCAGAGTATATATACTTGTGTAGTCCCCCGGGTGGGAGGAAGCAATTTGCATGTGTTACAGTTGGCCTGCGTGATAGCCTGTTGTTAAATGGGCTATCCCCCAGGGTGTATTGTTAGTCAGGGGTTACGCATAACAGTGCGTTAAGTACATTAGCAACCCATTGTATTGTTCCCTGTAAAGGGACCTCCAGAGTCTGGGTGGTGTTCATTGACATATTTTTGAGTCTTGATTTTAGTGTTCTTCAGTAGTGGTAGCCAAATCTTGTTTACTTTCCAAGTTTCTTCTTTCCTGTTGAAATTGTCCATGCGTTTATGGATTTCAGTGGCCTCTCTGTGTAGTCTGACATAGTAGTCGTCTGAATGGTCCAGAATTTCTGTGCTTTCAAATAGCATTCTGTGTCCAGGTTGATTTATAACATGTTCTGCTACTGCTGATTTTTCTGGCTGGGTCAGTCTGCAGTGTCTTTCATGTTCTTTGATTTGTGTTTGGACGCTGGGTTTTGTAGTCCCTACGTAGACCTGCCCACTGCTGCAAGATATGCGGTAAACTCCAGCAGAAGTTAGAGGATCCCTCTTGCCCTTTGCTGAACACAGCATTTGTTGAATTTTCTCGGTCGGTCTGTAGATTGTTTGGAGGTTATGTTTCTTCATCAGTTTCCCTATACAGTCAGTGACCCCTTTGATGTATGGTAAAAACACATTCCCTTTGGTTGGCTGCTTATCTTCATTGCTGTGGTTTTTTCCAGGTCTTGAGGCTCTTCTGGTGTCTGAACCAGGATAACCATTGGCCTGTAGAGCCCAAGTTAGATGGTTCAGTTTGTCTTTCAGGAGGTGGGGTTCACAGATTCTTTTTGTGTGGTCTACCAGAGTTTTTATTATGCTCCTTTTTTGTCCTGGGTGATGTTGGAGTTTTTGTGTAGATATCTGTCAGTGTGTGTAGGTTTTCTGTAAACTGTGTGGGCCAATGGTTGGTTAGGTAGGGAGCACAATTCTGGACCATTCTGACAACTACTGTGTCAGACGACACAGAGAGGCCATTGAAATCTATAAACACATGAACAATTTCAACAGGAAAGAAGAAACTCGGAAAGTAAACAAGATTTGGCTACCACTACTGAAGAACACTAAAATCAAGACTCAAAAATATGCCAATGAACACCACCCAGACTCTGGAGGTCCCTCTACAGGAAACAATACAATGGATTGCTAATGTACTTAATGCACTGTTACGCATATTCCCTGACTAACAATACACCCTGGGGGGTATCCCATTTAACAACAGGCCGTCACACAAGCCAACTGTAAGACATGCAAATTGCTTCCTCCCACCCGAGGACTACACAAGTATACCAGATCCTCTGACGATTCCAGCCACAGATACAGGCGAAACGGCAGGAGAAAATACTAATAGAACACAGCCTCAAAGCCCGGAAAACCCACAACAACCTATGAAAGAGTAGAGCTTGGAAAATTTTCTTTGGAGAATACAAGTCCCAGAATCTCCATCTGGCTGGGGATTCTGGGTATTGTAGTCTACAAACAAACTTCTCCAGACTGTGTAAAAGGGGCTTCTTCCATGTTCATACCAGATAAGCATCTGGTATGAACATTCTGCTTCCCTATTATTATTATTTTATCTGTGGGTGTTGCATATCTCTTCATCTTTGAGTAGCCAGTATGACTTGAAATTTTACATTTCTACATAAAAATTATTTTGTGTCTTGAAAGTTTACATTTCCATAAATATTCTCATCCGTATATCTTTGTATTCTGCCTCCTAGCAGTAATAATTTCACTGCTTCAAAAAAAAATTCATAAAGAAGCTATGAAGACTGTGTGTACTGCCAGGTTGAGTTCGTTGGCCTTTAGTAGTTGGAAGTTCAAACTGTCTCTGAACATAGAGTGCTGTGGCTTCAATTCTATATAAATGCAGCCCTTTGCATGTTGTTGGATTGTGGTTCCCATCAGTTTTACCCTGCAAAGCGGTGAAGGCTGATGGGAAATGCACTCCATCAGCAGAGCTAGTTTGCCCATCCCTGTAGAAACTTGCTGTAATGAAAACCTCATTGAATTGTTGTAGTTGTTGCCTGTTGTACTATCTGTGCATTAATCTAATCCAGTGGTTCTCAACCTGTGGGTCCCCAGATGTTTGTGGACTTCAGCTCCCAGAAGCCCCAGCCACTATGGTCAATGCTCAGGGCTTCTGGGAGCTGAAGTCCACAAACATCTGGGGACCCACAGGTTGAGAACCACTGATCTAATCCTATTTTGATGCTAAGGGTGGTCATGATGTTATAAGTTACTGATATACAGGAAGCCTTCACCTTTTAACAACCCATAATCTGATATCTTTAATTTGGAAGCATCAGTAGAGCGAGTCATCAGATCATGGGGTGTCAAGAGGTAGGGGCTTCCTGTATACCAGTTCCATTAATTCAGCAGGGATTCCACTCTTAATCTGTTCTTCTTGCCAGTGGAGGCTCACTTGGGACTATTTGCATGTGTATGCTGCTTGCAAAGCAAGCTGAGGGGAGAAAAAGGCGCTAAATTGGCTGAGAGACTGTGCCAGCAGCATGTGTGCAGTTGGTCCCAAGTGAGCTTCTTTCACGTACCCTACAGTATAGTTCATAGGTTCTGCTTTTCAACCAATTCTGTTTTCTGACAGGGCTGACAGTCCTTAACCTGTCAGATAAATCAGGATGACACGTGCCTTGATTGCATCCTGTTTGAATCACTGTAACATATTCTACGTGAAGCTGCCTTTGGAAACTTTTCAGAAAACGCAGAAACCAGACTACGACCAGGACTGGCTATGAGGAATACGTAACCTCCTTGTAAAACAGCGTCACTGACTACTGTTTTGTTTCCAAGTTTGCCCAGCTTTTCCATTCACAGAGGAGCTCCAGATTAAATAGACAGGCAGACTGACCAACGAGGGGTAGGAATCCCAAACCCTGGGATAGTATCTCATCCTCGGGGGGCTCCAGACCTGCTGCCTGAAATGTACCTCTTCACATGACACCACTGTGGACAGGTTTGCCTGCTTTTCTATAACTTTTGTAAAAGATTTGGAATCCTCCTCCTGTAGTCATAGTTACTGGTCATCGTAGTTACTGGCTGTGAGAGCCTTAAGCTGAAATATGCTGGTATTTTGGGGGCCCACCTGATTTGTCTTGGACCCTGCCTTCTCTCAGTCTGTGCCCCCTCCCGACTTCCTGTGAAATCAGACTCTGCCCTTACATAGTTGTTGTTGCGTAGCTTCAAGTTGCTTCTGACTTAATGGCAAACCTAAGGCAAAGCTAACAAAGGGTTTCCTAGGACTGAGAGTGAGGTCATTTCCACACTAAGCTTTGATAGCGCTATTATTCCAGTTTCAACATCCTATGGAATCCTGGGGTTTGCAGTTTAGGAGGGGCCTCCCTCCTGCAAACCCCAGGATCCCATAGGATGTTGAAAGTGGAATCATAATGCTACCACAGTCTAGTGTGGAAATGGCCCAAGTGATGCACCCAAGGCCACCCGGTGTGTTTCCATGGCCAATTGGGGAATTCAACCCTGATCTCTGGGGTTGTAGTCCATTATACCACACTGGTTCTATGTACCCTCCAACATTTCACAGATGAAAACTGGGAGAAGTGTGATCCAGAGAGCCAAAGTTATTATAGAATCATAGAAATGTAGAGTTGGAAGAGACCACAAGGGCCATCCATTCCAACCCCCTGCCATGCAGGAAAACCCTCAAAGCACTCCCGACAAGTGGCCATTCAGCCTCCGCTTAAAAATCTCCACCGAAGGAGACTCCACCACACTCCGTGGCAGCACATTCCACTGCCGGACAGCCCTGACCGTCAGGAAATTCCTCCTGAGGTTCAGGTGGATTCTCCCCTCCTGCAGCTTGCATCCATTGCTCCTTGTCCTGGTCTCAAGAGCAGGAGAAAACAAGCCCACTCCCTCCTCGACATGACATCCCTTCAAATATTTAAACATGGCTATCATGTCCCCTCTCAACCTTCTCTTCTGCAGACTAAACATACCCAGCTCTCTAAGTCTGTCCTCATAGGGCATGGCTTCCAGGCCCCTCACCATTTTGGTTGCCCTCCTCTGGACCTGCTCCAGCTTATCCATATCCTTCTTGAATTGGGGTGCCCAGAACTGGATACAGTATTCCAGATGAGGTCTAACCAAAGCAGAATAAAGTGGTACCAATACCTCCCTCGACCTAGACACCATACTCCTATTGATGCAACCAAGAATTGCGTTGGCTTTCTTGGCTGCCGCATCACACTGCTGACTCATGTTCAGCTTGTAGTCTATTAAGACTCCTAGGTCCCTTTCACACGTACTGCTAGCCAGCCACGTGTCCCCCATCCTATATTTCTGCATACCATTTTTTCTGCCTAAGTGTAGGACCATACATTTCTCTCTGTTGAAATTCATTTTGTTAGCCTTGGCCCAGCTCTCCAATCTGTCCAGGTCCTTTTGAATTTTGATCCTGTCATCAGGCGTATTAGCAACCCCTCCCAATATTGAACAGCACCAGGCCCAGGACAGAACCCTGTGGCACCCCGCTAGTCACTTCTCTCCAGGATGAGAATCTGCCATTGGTGACCACCCTTTGGGTACGGTCAGTCTCTTATTATTGGGGAAGAACACACAATCTAGGGGAGACTGCAAGCATTTGCTTTTGACTCAGCCTACTGGAAAAAGCAAGGTTCTGCCCCCTGCCTCTCCTTTTCTCTCTGCTAAATTATCTGAGTACAAATTACTTTTGCACTTTGAACTTTGTTTGCTGCAGTTGAAGAAAGCTGAGAGCCAAGGAAGAAGGTGGGAGGAGGAGAGAAAAAATTGGGACATTTTAAAATTAGATGAAAAATGGGATGGCAGAATATTGATCGGGGCTGTCCTAAGGAGGGGCAAGATTCTGCCCCTTCCTCTCCACGCAAATTAAGTGTAAACTATTTTTGCACTTTGAATTCTGTTTGGAAAGGGCAAAGGGGGAAACTGAGAGGAGGAGAGAAAAAACTAGGGTGTGTTAAAAGCAGCTGAAAAAGCAGGAGGTATGTATGCATTTGGGGTTGAAAAGGTCTTCCCACAGTGCCGAGAAATCTCTACTCCCTTTTGGTCCATCTGAAGATACACGCTCTAGCAACAAACTGGTCTGTGGTTAATGAGGAAACCCAGTGTCAAAAATATCTGAGGCCTTTTGAGTTTTGAAGCAAACTTCCTTTCTTCTCAGCTGTCTGACTGCTCAGTGTGCATTGAGGCTACAAGTATGCAAAAGTTGCGGTGGAGGTGAGTAAAACCATAAAAACAAAGGTCTCTGCAAGCAGCTACTGAAAACAAAACAAAAAAGAGAGACAGCTGTTTGTCATGTTAGTTTCAGTATAAAAGGAAGTGGGGGAGGAATCTTGCGGCATTTTTGAGATTGATTCCTTCTAATTAATTTATTCATCCATTTATAAGCTGCCTTCAGTGTCTCCAGTTTTGGGGAAAGGAGAAGGTATAAATATAGCCCGAGCTTTTGGTCCATGACAGTTTATTTATTAAAATATTTCTGTACTGCCCTATATCAGAAAGATCTCAGGGCAGCTTACAAGTAAAATTCAACAGGTTAAAACAGCTGAAAACAATTTTGAAAATTCAATGAATTAAAAGTGTACTAAACACGATGAGTTAAAAGCAAATTTGAAAGACAAAACTGGTTTTAAAACTATGCATATTAGTATTTGAGGGAAATCAACAAGGCCCAAAGACTTTGACAAACAGCGGTTACTTGGCACCAAAATCAAATCAGTGTTGGTGCCAATTGGGCCTCTATGGGGAGAGGCCACAACTGAGAAGGCCCTGAGGTCCCCCCGCCAGGTCCCCACTGCCTCCCAGTACAGCATTTAAGTGCCAGGTACATGCATTGTTAGGAGACGGGGGCCATTTCCGCACTAGACTGTTATAGCGCTATTATTCCAGTTTCAACATCCTATGGAATCCTGGGGTTGGCAGTTCAGGGAGGGGCCTTTAGAATTCTCAGCCAGAGAGCTCTTGGGCCTCAGGTCAGTTGCTATGGAGACAAGGCCCAGCAGCAAGAAGAAGCGCAGTGTATCCCCTTAGAAACCAAACTGACTACAGATCGGATTGGGGCATATGGGGCTAAGTCACAGGTGCTGAAATGAATGAATGAAAAGGCCCAATTGGCATCAACACTGAATAGTCCAGTTGGTATGGAGGCGAGGCCTAGCAGCGAGGAGGAGGGCGCATTCCCTCAGGAACCCAACCTCTGTATGTTAACAGCTCCCAATGCAGATTGCATTGGGAAACTTACAGGTACTGGACAAGACAGTCTGATGAGTTCTCAAAAGGAAAATAAAATCCCGGGCATTGCCGGCTAAATATGCTGGTATATAAAATTTTAAAGTAAATCCCCAAACCTGCAGGGCCCCTCGGATCCGCATCAGCGCGGAGCGCGCACCGACCGCCCGGCAGCCGGCCTCTTCCTTTCTCTCTGCTGCCCCCTGCAGGCGGAGGCGAGCGCGGAGGCGGACACGTGATTTCTAGGAAACCGAGCGGAGGTCCGGAGAAACGGCGGCGGGCGGGGCGCGCGGGGGAGGGGGCGGGGCGCCGGAGCCGCGGGGCGGGGGGAGGCGAAGCCCGCGGCGCCCGGGTGAGACTGGTATCACGATTTTCTCCTTCCTTTTTCCTTTCCCGAGTTCATCTTGTTTCCCTATGCCGGGCTTTTTTTTTCTTTCATTTGCTTGCAACATTCCTTCCTTCCTTCTTTTAGTTCGTTGCTTGCTTGCAGCCAGAGCCCGGTCCAGTTCAGTGGGGATTTATTCTCGGCTAAACATCAACGAAGCGTCCTGTGTAGCCCCGTAAGTATACTATCACGGCACAGGCTTTCGGGGGCCACAGTCCTTATCGCGTGCCCGAAGTGTGAACAAGAATTTCAGATGTCTTATATGTAGCGGATAGTATGAATTATGCAATATATGTCCGTGTGTGTGTGTGTATATTGGATAGTACAGTATGTTATGCTATATCTCTATACGCATACACACTCATCATGTTTTTATACAGAGTGAGTCACTTGACAGGTGTGTTTAGTAATACAAATTTGTAATTTAATAACACAAAAAATGAAAGAATTAAACTAGTAGCAAAACCAGTTAAAAATCAATACGTAGCCTTTAGAAGGGATATTCAGGTTTATATGTATAAGTATATATAAGTACAATTTCATTAGTTGTTGCTGTGTGCCTTCAAGTCGTTTCCGATTTACAGCGACCCTATCACAGGGTTTTCCGGGGGCTGAGAGTGTGTGACACACCCGAAGTCACCCAGTGGGTTTTCATGGCCAAGCGGGAACTCGAACTCTGGTCTCCACAGTTGTAGTCCAGCATTCAAACCGCTGTGTCATACTGGGTCTCTCATATATTAATATTGACACATAAACATGCAATTATCTAATGTAGTAGTGTAGTTTAGCTATACTACGGCATTCATCCTCTTATTAAGTCCCAGCTGGAAAAGTCCCTTTGAATCAGCGGGTTTTAGCTCTGTGTTGACTCCCTATTCAACAATTGATTTAATGAGTTTCCTCTCACTGGGGCCATTTCTGCACTACGCTATTGTAGTGCTACTATTCCACTTTTACCATCCTATGGAATCCTGGGGTTTGCAGTTTATCACAGAATCATAGAATCATTGAAATGTAGAGTTGGAAGAGACCCCAGGGGCCATCCAGCCCAACCCCCTGCCTTGCAGGAACACCCTCAAAGCCCTCCCGACAGATGGCCATCCAGCCTCTGCTTAAAAACCTCCAAAGAAGGAAAAATTCTCTTCGTTCGTTGGACAACCAGTCGCTCATGGGAGACTCCACTACACTCCGAGGCAGCAGATTCCACTGCCGGACAGCCCTGACCGTCAGGAAGTTCTTCCTGAGGTTCAGGTGGAATCTCCTTTCCTGCAGCTTGAATCCATTGCTCCTTGTCCTGGTCTCTGGAGCAGCAGAAAACAAGCCCACTCCCTCCTCTACATTGCATCCCTTCAAATATTTAAACATAGCTATCGCGTCCCCTCTTAACCTTCTCTTCTGCAGACTAAACATCCCCAGCTCTCTAAGTCGATCCTCATAGGGCATGGCTTCCAGGCCCCTCGCCATTTTGGTCGCCCTCCTCTGGACTTGCTCCAGCTTGACCATGTCCTTCTTGAATTGGGATGCCCAGAACTGGACACAGGATTCAAGATGAGGTCTAACCAAAGCAGAGTAGGGTGGTACCAGTACCTCCCTCTATGTAGACACCATACTCCTGTTGATGCAGCCGAGAATTGCATTGGCTTTCTTGGCTGCTGCCTCACACTGCTGACTCATGTTCAGCTTGTGGTCTATGAAGACTCCTAGATCCCTTTCACAGGTACTGCTATCCAGCCACTTGTCCCCCATCCTATATTTCTGTATTCCATTTTTTCTACCTAAGTGTAGGACCTTACACTTATCTATGTTGAATTTCATGTTGTTAGCCTTGGCCCAGCTCTCCAATCTGTCCAGGGGGCCATTTAGGGGGGCACATTTAGAATTGTCAGCCAGAGAGCTCTTTGGAATTCCACAGGATGTTGAAAGTGGAATACTAGCACTATAACAGTCTAGTGCGGAAATGGCCCGGAATGAATGAGAAGAATTTAGTTCAGCATAGAATATCCCTGACATTTTGGATGAAGTGTTAGAAATTTGGGCATTGCTGTATTTGGCACATATAGTGTGCCTGAAAATGTATCACATTATAGAGCGTTCCTGCATATCATATACCTGAAATAAATAGATTGAAAAAATGTATACAGTATAGCATACTATATATGGTATACAGAAATTCTGGGTAACTCAGATTAAGTGAGTGGGCGTCTTGGAATACATACAGTGTGATAAATCTGTCTCTTTTTCTGGTGCTCTTGGTTGCTTTTATCTGCCATAGACTCACAGTAGCTCTTTGGCTAGGGCCATTTCCGCACTAGCCTGTTATAGCGCTATTATTTCACTTTCAACATCCTATGGAATTCTGCAAACCCCAGGATTCCATAGGATGTTGAAAGTGGAATGATAGCACTATAACAGGCTAGTGCGGAAATGGCCTAGTAGTCCTTCCCTTTGGAAACTGTTATTCTTAGGGAATTATGTCTCCTGATATGAGATGAGGAGATACTTATTGGCCGGGACAGTCTATTTGCAACAGATACGACAAAGAATTTCATAGCATCTCAATGACCTAAGTAAACTTTTTTTTCAAAGAACTCACCCTCCCTTTCCTTCCTCCCTCCCTCCCTCTCTTGCTATCTCTATCTGTTTAAATATATTTATCTGTCTATTATGCAACAATATATGTTTGTTTTTAAGGAGCTAGAAGACTCGGTGTTGTTTTAACCTTAGTTTTCATTCGCTGGCCAAGATCCAATGCAAGTTGCTCACAAACTAGACAGTACTTTGTTTTACTCTATTGTGATACCACTCAGGTCCCGTGTTGGGGAAAGAATGGGATATAAAATAAATCAATTATTCATTAAAATTGACTCATTCAATTAATAGGAACTTGGCAATTGCCACTCAGTTGCACTGCATTCCGTGGGTTTACTATATTTGGGAATAATAACTGGTTTTAGGCAACTAAGCCAGCAGTGGTCTCTTTCAACTTTCTTTCTCTCTCCACCTTTTTCCTGCCGCCCCTTTCCTAAATTTCTTCTCTTACATCCCTCCTGTACCTGCCTGCTCATTCCACATCTTGGCTCTCTTTGATTCAATGCCTAAAACTATTATTCTTTCCACCCCTTCACTCTTCTGTCCCAGGGGTGGGAATCATGAGTCCATCCAGATGTCTTGTACTGTGACTCCCAGCATTCTTTACCATAGGGTTTGCTGGTGGTGGCTGCTGGGTGTTGCAATCCAACAGTATCTGGAAGGCTGTGATTCCTACCTCCAGGCTACCCATCTCTGAGTTAGAAATATAACTCAGTTAATGAAGTAGGTGCATTCATGGGCCTTAGTTCTCTAACAGAAGCTTTGATCCCAGAGGCAGAAACTTTGACCTCAGAAACGGGGAAAGAATAAGATGGGTGACTGACCCATAAAAAAAGAAGAGCAGGTTTCAGCAAGCGTTTTATTTAAAACTAACAATATGCACCAGTGAAATGAAACATCCATCGTATCCACTTTCCTTTTTATTTTCTTGTCTCCCAGTTTGCATTTAGTTCCGTGTTCCCACAATTTTTCTGACGTACTCCCTCTCTGAAAATTCAAACAGGTGTCGTTCACCTTTTTGTTCCGACTTCCTGGTGTCTGTGGTGTTGACACGCGCTGGGAGTCTGTGCCTCTTGGGGTGGCCCTGTTTTTGTCCTCAGATCAGAAAATTCTCTCTTATTCTTCCTCTGTCTCCCTAATGCTACTGAACTGTGCTCCTCAGTCTGCAGTTTGGAAAGGGTCAGCTTTAGATCTGCTTGCTTCGCTAAAAATGGTGTGATCTCCAGCCCCACATGGTTTGGGACCAGGTTACCTGCAGGATTGCTTCCTCCGGTATAATCCACCCCGCACACTCAGGCCATTTCCGCACTAGCCTGTTATAGCACTACGATTCCACTTGCAACATCCTCTGGAATCCTGGGGTTTGCAGTTTCGGGAGGGGCCGGCTGGCCCCTCCCGAAACTGCAAACCCCAGGATTCCAGAGGATGTTGCAAGTGGAATCGTAGTGCTATAACAGGCTAGTGCGGAAATAGCCTCAGGTTCCCTGGGGGACATTTTCTTCAACTGGCCAGGACTCGATGGGCAGCGGTCATCCAGGGGACTTTTTCTATAGCCTCCTCTCGACTGTGGAACAACTTTCCAGAAGAGGTTCGATATGTTGTCCGAGTTTAAAACAGCACTAAAGACCAGTCTCTTCTGACAAGCCTGCCCTGATTATTTTAATTTGTGGATTTTAACAGTTTTAAACATGTATTGTCTGTTTTTAGGTATTTATGTGATTTGTTCTTTTAAGATGTTATACATGTAAACTATGGTTTTAAATTGATGTTCTGTTTTCAATGGATATATGTTATATGTTAATCTAGTGTTGTCCCCCGCCTTGATCCACGGGACAAGTGGGTTAATAGTAATAATAATAAATAGTAGTAGTAGTAGTAGTAATTGTAGTTCGGCTCGAGGCAGAGTACGGAATAGATGGAGTTAAAAATCGGAGTTAAAATATACATAGAACAATTAATACAAATATAAAATACATCATAGTTAAAAGTACAATTAAAATACAGTTAAAGTATGATTAAAAATACAATTAAAAGCACAATTAAAACTAGACTGGGTAGGCCTAATAATAATAATAGAATTATTCTGGGGCAGTTTGCTCTCACAGGCCTGTTTTGTTGCTGCATTTTTGGTTTCTATGGTATCGGCTTGGAAAAAGGACAAATAAATGAACAGCAAGCTTCAGTTGCTTTGCCAATGCAACTAACAAAATAAAACTTTAGCTGCCTGTGTTAAATTCACTCTAGTCCCACCTGACTAATCAATGTGACTCACAATGAACAAACACATTGGAGCCCTGCTACAAAATATTTACCCATCCTGGAATACTGTTGCTTTTCAAGGATTTTAAGGAAGTGACTTGTTCTGTCTAAAGGAGTTTTTCTGTTTTCAGATTGGCTGCCCTCTCTTGTTCGTGACTTGCTGGTGAGGTTATTTTGCTGGAGTTTTCCGACTCGGGTGAGAAATTTGGCCCCTGGGACCCCAAGGCAGGGTTTGTGGCCCATGACCGTTTTCCTGCAGCACCCTTATTCTAACCAGAACAATAGGTATGTATATGAATTATATGTGAATGACCTCTTCTTGAAGCCATTCATTTTTAAAATAGGGTCCAAGCTCCTTTGCATTGACATTTCAAAAAACTTTTTTTTTTAACTCTGTTCATTTTGGGAAGCTTGTGCAGGTTCCTCCCAAGTGCAGAAAAGAGGCCCCCAAACCTGCAATTTCTGACCTAAATGGAGCAACAAATCTGGAAAGGGGTTGATGCATGAAAATGATTTAAAAAAACAAAAACTCAGGAAACATTATGGGTGCTAATTAAATTTTTCCCAATTGTAATCTCACCTGTTTTGTAAATAGGTGCTTTGTTTTTTCTCAAGGCTTTCCTTAGAGGCTTCCTGCCGAATATGAGGTTGCATTTAACATTTGTGGTAGTAGTTTGTTTGTTTTTAACTAGCAGCTACTGTGGTGTTGGGGGAAAGCATTAAGATCAGCAGGTACAGGGGTAAATTCCCCTACCGTCACACTGAAATGTGGACAACAATTTTTCCCTAAGCTGAGCAAAGTGCAGTTTGTAAAAAATAGCAGACTTCTGGGAGTAGAACTGCCAGAATCTCTGGAAACTGGGGAGAATGGGAGATGGAGTACAACAAAAGTTATACTTCCAAATTCTGACACATAGCTATTGGGAGCCGAGGTTTGATCCATTGAGATGTTGCTTGAAAGGAAGAATTTAAATCTTTTCCCTGCATTCAGGTGACTTGATCCTGATACAAGCATCCTCTGTTTATTTGACAAGTCAGGGATCAGAGCACTGTTGAAAACTGGAAATCATTGCAATTTGGAACCTAGTCATGTTTTAGCCTTTTTTTTTTTATGTAAGTATGAATTGAGAGAAAAAGCAGTGTGGTTGCAGAAGATTGTGGAAACATGATGAAATGGGTCAAAAGAGCAGACTGTGTGTTGAATGCAAGGGTTCTGGTTATAACTGAAAATGGTTGAAAGATGAACGGTCAAAAAGCAAACCATTGAACAGTGAGGGATGCCTGTGCTTTTAGAAATCAATGTGTGAAATGTCAGCCAGCGTAAAAAGTAACCCTTTTTGCTCCTGTCCAAATCTCTCCCCTCTCTCCACAGGCCTTCCCACCCTTTCTATCTTTGCTGCAGTCCCTCTAGTGTCCTCCCACCACCACCAATGGCAACTCCACGGAAGGGTGTGCGGACGACCCGGAAGCTGCGCCAGTGGACCATCGAGCAAGTGGAGAGCGGGAAATTCCCAGGGCTGGTTTGGGATGATCCTCCAGCCAAGACCATGTTCCGTATCCCGTGGAAACATGCCGGGAAGCAGGAGTTCCGACATGACGAGGATGCCGGGTTTTTCAAGGTACCATGCCCCCATGTTATGTGCAAAAGGTGTGGTGCTGATGACTGATGAGGATCTTTAGGGGGAGTAAGACAATCAACATAGAAGCCAGCGTTGCCACGGGTTCTTACAACTGTTAATGGCAGTGTTTGGTAGTCCATTTTGGATCCTAAGCCTTGGCATCCAGACATGCTACCATCTTGCTTGCCTTCCTCTGGCTTCATTCCACAGATAGGTAGTTGTGTAGCCAATCCTTATTAGATACCAGTATTGAAAGGCAGCATGATGTAGTGGTTGGAGCACTCGACTACATCCTACGGTACATTCTCAGCTCTCAGAAAACCCCTTAGGGTAGCCATAATTTGGAAATGACTTGAAAGCACGCAACAACGATAAATAATTGAGAGTCAGCATGTAGTGGTTTGAGCATTGGTCTGTGACCCTGGAGAGCAGGGTTTGAAACTCCTCTCAGGCACGGAGACCCACTGGGTGATGTTGGGCAAGTCACATTCTCTCAGCCTCGGAGGAAGGCAAAGGGAAATCCCGAAGAAATCTTGCCAAGGAAAAAGCCCCTGTGACAGGCTGGCCATAGGTTGGCCATAAATCAGAATCAACTTGGGAGGCCTACAACGTGGTCACTGTCATGCAGTAAAAGAGAGGTGAGCAGCATGGGGAAGCTATTGCCAGAGGCAAAAGAGATGATGGGAAGGGTAGGCCTGGTGATGAAAGGAAATGCCTGTTATGTCTTGATAGTCTTTGCAGATGGAACTGTGTTGATTTGAGGTTAGCCTGTGCTTTGTTTGTTTTATCTCTTTGGCTTCAGACTTTGGCTCTCCTCCATCCTGGATCAGAGCCCTCTGTTTCTGTGCTGCTGGCCCGTCATACCGTCTTCCAGATAACATGCTGCCTCCAGGACTTTAACATAATCATTTCCTCTGCTTTTTACTTCCTTTGCCTGATGAAGAAAATTTTAGTTTCAAAAGCTTACACAACAGGGGGAATTGGCTGCCTTTTTGGGTTGGTCTGAAAAGCTGTTTACCACAATATGTTAAAACTTACGTGTTGATTAGACTAAGGGGTGCCAAAAGTCCCTTATTATATGAGCTGTCTCTTATTTGAGGACCAAAAAGCTTGCCCCTGATAGGACTGGCAGGTGTCCTTTTACTACAAGAAATGTTCCCTGTTGGAGGGGTGGTAAGCTTTTCCTTTTATATAGTCTGAACAAGATGCAAAAAATCCCATATCTTTGGGTGTGGGCCTTTATAAAGATAGAAATGTGTGCATCATTTAATTCCTGAATTTGGACAATATGTTAATTTTACAGAGAAACACAAGGCTAAGTCAACTGAAATCAATATCTTTGCTAGTATTTCATTAGAACCCATATTTATTAAGAACTACTTCCTGATTGTCAATCCTGCATCTCAGGAATTTCAACAGTCCCTTCCTGCTATTTTGAAAACTTAGGAATATTAATTAGACTACAATAATGCACTCTAGAGAGCCAGCGTGGCTTTTGAGGCCCCTCCCTAAACTGCAAAGCCCAGGATTCCATAGGATGTTGAAAGTGGAATAATAGAACTGCAACAGTCTAGTGCAGAAATGGTCTACATACCTTGCAAGAACTGCACCAGCTTCTAGTTTGCTTCCAAACACAATTATAGATGGTGGCTTTGACCTACAAAACTCTAAGCAACTTTGGACCCAGACATATGAGAGACCACCTCTCCCCATGTGAGTCTGTCCATAATTTGAGATTCTCAGCAGATACCCATTTGCACGTCCTACCACTGGAGGACAATCGACACTACAGAATTATAGTACTATGATTGCACTTTAGCTGCCATGGTTTCATTCTGTGGAATCGTAGGGCTGGGAATTTAGAATTTCAGCTAGAAAGCTCTAGTACAGTGGTTCTCAACCTGTGGGTCCCCAGATGTTTTTGGACTTCAGCTCCCAGAAGCCCTGAGCATTGACCATAATGGCCAGGGCTTCTGGGAGCTGAAGTCCACAAACATCTGGGGACCCACAGGTTGAGAACCACTGCTCTAGTACCTCTCCAAATTACAAACTCCAGGATACTGTGGGATGGAAGCATGGCAGTTAAAGTGGAATGATAGTGCTACAGTTGTGTAGTGTGAATGGTCCCCTGGAGAAACTCGATTGGTGCGTACACCAGAGAGCGCACTTGCCACAGGGGAACTCAAGCAAAGTCAGACTGCCTGCAACACTTTTGAGCTTTTCACATGGCCTTTAGTTCTAAAAACCAAAGTGGATGTTCTGTCTCTTTTAACTGTCTGTGACTTTTAAACTATTTATAAAAAGTTGTTTCAGTTTGTTTTTATTTGTGTATTTAATACTTTGAATGTATTTATGTGTCGTATATCAGGGGCACTGGAAAGCTGAGAGGCAATAAATACACACACACACACACATATTTTAAAGTTAGTGAAATAATAGCACTGTAACAGTCTAATGTGGGAATAGCCTAGGATTAAGTGCTCACTGGGGTGATAAAAACTATATATGGCCTGATAGCATTTCACACTGTGTAATGGGGACTAAGCAATGGAGAAACCCTCTTAATCTGTACTGGTTTTTCTGAACCATAGGTTTCCTGGTTTAGTTACTGCAAAAAGACTTAGATTGCTCCAATTTCTTTCTTTTCTTTTCTTTTTTTCCTTCTCAGGCTTGGGCCATCTTTAAAGGAAAGTACCGCCCCGGTGAGCAGCTGAACCCAGCCGCTTGGAAGACACGCATCCGCTGTGCTTTGAGCAAGAGCCCTGAGTTTGAGGAGGTGCCAGAGCGTTCACGACTGGATATCGCAGAACCCTACAAAGTCTACCGCCTGGTACCAATATCTGAGCAGGTTGCGGGTAAGAAAACTAACCTCATTTTTTATTCTCCTTGGAATGTCTGCACCACTGCCCCTTTCAGAAAGTCATGGAATCGTAGAGTTGGAAGAGACCCCAAGGGCCATCCAGCCCGACCCCATTCTGCCATGTAGGAATACACAATTGAAGCACTCCTGACAAATGGCCATCCAGCCTTTGTTTAAAAACCTTTAAGGAAAGAGACTTCACCACACTTTGAGGCAGCATATTCCACTGTGGAACTGTTCTTACTGTCAGGAAGTTCTTCCTAATGTTAAGGTGGAATCTTTTTACCCAAATCCATTGCTCCATGTCCTAGTCTCTACAGCAGCAGAAAACAGACTTGCCCCATCTTCCCTGTCCATGGTAGGAAGGATGCCGTTAGGGCAAGGGTGAGCAAATTCTGATCTTGACCCCAGGGACTGCACCGGTCCCCAATGACATAATCAGAGGAGGAAAAGAACAGACAGGATGGCCTTTGGGCCTTCCTTAAAGGAAAGTAATAGCTTCTAGAAGATTGCAAAAGAGGCACTTCTCTTGCAGGCAGGGATGGCAGCCATATCTGTGAGGTCCAGAAGAATTCAATGGATCACAAAATGGCCCTGGGCCTACATGTTGCCGATGGGACACAGGAGGGCACCGCCGCGATAGGGCATCCTTTCCCACTCTCCAGATGGGTGAGATATGACCCCACCATCTCTGGTTGGCATGAGTGATGGCTGAGGATGATGGAAGTCATAGTTCAAAAGATCTGGAGGGCGCAAAGATGGGGAAAGACTACTCTGTCGTGTTTCCAGAATAAATTTTGCAGCACAAGAAATTGATGCTGCTTTGTTTAATTGATTCTTAAAGCTGAATGGTACTCCTTCTGTTAAAGAATTTGCTTTTGCATGTGATGGAGGATGTTATCTGGACTGTGCCTAATATCTCCTCCCTCCATGCTTCTTCCCGTGGTCTTGTCTTCTCTCAAGGGTATCAGTCTAAAGCTGAGAAAACAAAGAAGGCAAAGCTGGGACGTTGCCCCTCAAATGACAGCCGCACTGACAGCCATGCTAAGGCTGCTGGCTCCCTTTCAGTCATCAAAATGGTAAGTAGAAAAGAAAGAAAGGATTATCGGTGTATTCAGGGGGCATGCCGTGGATTAGCATGACCCACAGTGTGGCCGCACTTAAAAGCAAGACAGAACGTGCTAAGTCCCATGAAAAAACTCAAAGAAAAAACTTGCCAGAGAATGAGGCCATCCAGGTTGTCTAAAAACTACATCGTTTATTGAAAGCAAAGCTGGAGTACATGTCTAAGCAATGCGGCTAAGTAAAATCTGTGTCTGAACAGAAGCTCAAAACGAGCCGAGGAAAAAACAGAGAATGAACAGAAGGCAGGTTCCTGCCTGTTTTTCAGGCAGCACTTTTAAACACAGTAGTAAACAACTGGGTTACGTGAGAACGGAAACCTTGCGAGACACAACAACTACCATGTTTTGGGAATGAACTCAGAGTGAGCAGATTATCTCAGGCTCAGGCTGGGAGCTGCTTGATCCGCGACGATAACGCGAGCCCAGGGAAGACAACAAGAACACTTAACCCTTCAGACAGGAACAGACAGAGCTGTCTTGGGCAGTAACACTCAACAAGGATTTAGTCCTCCAGAGCCAATGAAGTATAGCGGGTTGATTATTGGACTAAGGATTCCAGGAGTCCCAGGTTCAAGTTCCCATTCAGCCGTGGAAACCTCCTGGGTGAGCTTAGCCAAGCTAGCTCCCTCTTGGAGGGAGTTCCTTTGTCAGGGAGCCACCACCAAGGAGACCTCTTCTTATGTCCATACCAAACAGGGCTGCAAGAGTGGTGCATCTGACAAGAAGCTCCGCCACAAGGATCTTAAAAGGCAGGCCTATATAGGTAGATACAGGTTGTGCCTCCTTTATCCAAAATGCTTGGGACCAGAAGTATTCCATATTTGGGGGGTTTTCAGTACAGAGTTGTTGTGGAATAGCCTCATATCTTGTGAATTTGCTACTTGTGTTGTACAAGACATGATACTGGAGAGAGACCGAGGTTCTGTGAAATGGCAGAATCGAAGCATAGCGCTCGGCACAAATCCATGCGTCCTGCCATTTCATGGCTCGGCAGCCTCTCTCTTTTTTGCCGCTAGTGTAAAGAAGGCAGAAACCACCTTGAAGGCAGAAGCAGGCGGCTGGTGGCGGAAAGAGACTGAGGATCTGAGAGACGAGCAAGCAGGAGAGCCACAGCAGCCGCTTTGAAGGTGGAAGCAGGCAGCTGATGGCAAAAAGAGAGAGACTGAGGATCTGAGAGACAAATGAGCAGGAGGACCTCAGCTACCGCCCTGAAGGAGGAAGCTGGCAGCAAAAAGCTTCTGTTTTTGTAGGTTTTCAGATTTCCCAATAAGGGAAGCTCAACCTGTATGGTCTTTCAGATAATCTGGTCCCAAGCTGTTATTTTGTTAGTAGTCCCAATCACAGCAGACTCATTGAATCAACTGCTGAATGGTGAGTCAACACTTGTGTAAACCCCATTGATTCAATAGGTCTGCTCTACTTGGGACTATAGGTAGGGCCATTTCTGCACTAGAGTGTTATAGTGCTATTATTCTACTTTCAATATCTTATGGAATTGTGGGGTTTGCAGTTTAGGGAGGGGCCTCAAAGGCCCCTCCCTAAACTAAAATTCACCTGTGTGAAAGGTAAGGAGAATCTTAGATGATAGGGAAGTGGAATTGGAGTGGAATCCTGGCTCTAACACACCCTACTATCACTTCCTTCTCTTGCAGGAAGAGAACTCAGGCCCAGCAGCCATGGCTAGCCATACACCAAACACCCTGGACTCCTCTGCCTACCAGACTGGGAAGAACAGCCCTCAGCCCGGTGAACCAGGTGGGGGAAAGCCCTTTTTCCTAAGTTGTGGCCCGAGATGTGTGAACGGAGGTGCTGATGATTCTTAGAGAAGAGTCACTTGGGAGGGATGTGGCTCATTGCTTCACTGCGCCCATGCACGCCCGCCAGTGGACATACCTGTTATTCCCCTCTTTAAGAAGTCTCTATTGGATGAAGTGGCGGGGAGATATTCCACAATTTTCTTCTGTTAGGTTTTATGAAAAGGAAAATCCAGGGTTTTGTTTATGTCAAGGTGGGCAGCTGTTGCAAACCAAGGGGGCTTAGAGATCCACACACCCCAAATTTTGGCCTCTGAATGGCCCCTGACATCCCCGAAGTGGTGTGATGGCAATTTCATGTTTATGGACCTCTTGGGCCCATGTTAAACCTAGGAGAGGCTTTTCTTCCAACAGGAAGTCAAATTCCAGATCACTTCTTATTGGGGGGAAAACGGAAACTTCACTAAAGCAGTGAGAGGGATCAGAAATGTTGTGAAATTTCCCTTCCGCACATTCTTGGGGACCAAAAATATTTTTGAAAGAATTTTCAGTAAAACATTTGGATGCCATAAAAATGCCCAAAGAGGCAGTGTGGGCGTGGTTGCAGGGATTTTTGGAGGTCATAATCCGAAAAGATTATTTTTCTAAGCTCCAGGTTGAGCTTTTCCTTCCTCTCCGTCTTGTTTTTTGCACTTTTTAATTGGAGAAATCCAGAGGAGTTAGGACAAATATGGTCAGTTAATTCATTACAGTGGAACTGTCACTGTGATGTGGTTGGCTCTTTGAAGTGGAAAAAGAGTGTGCTAAAAGTGCTTCATTTCTGAGATGCTGGACACCGTGTTGCCATCCTGATTCCAAATGTATGTGGGTGGGTGGCCGTGGTTATTCAGCAATGAGTGAAATGCATTCTGCACATGCTTAGTGTTACCCTCTTTATTATTCTTTTCCTTGTTCCAATCTCCAAAACAGACCTTGAGGTTGATTACGGTCTGAAAGTATGCACAGAATAAAAAGTAAATGTGTCAGCTGTCCCAAGAGAACGTTTGTTTAAGGTGTTCCTTTCAGGAAAGGGAAGTTAGACAATACAAATCAGCCAGTTACCCTTACAGTTTTTAATTTGCTATTGCTTCTCTCTTTCACCTTAGCACCAGAGGTGAACAAGAATGCTTTCTCGTCAAACCTGGTCCCCGTCTCCTCGATGGGCCCTGATAGCATTGGAATAGGTGAGATCCCAAAGCGGGCGTCTTCCTCTGAAGCAGGACTTTCTCTGTTGTGGCACCCTCCAGATGTGCTGAAGCCCCCGAATGTGCAAGACACCCATCCCATCATCCCCAGCAAGCATTACCAAAACAGCCTGTAGCATGTTTGCTGCTATGTAATAACAGCACAGGATTTCCGGGCTGACTTGGAGAGAAATCCGGTGCTGTTATAATGCAGCGCTCTTCCAGACTAGCTTAGGGAAGTGTGCTTTTTCCTGGCATAGCTTCACGCTGGTTGTTGCCTCTGTGTTCCATTCTCTTTTTTGGGGGGGGAGGGGGTTGTTGATAGTGATTTTTTTATGGGTGCTAAGGCTCTTCCAAAATTTGTTTTTTAAACCAGGGGCATAATTTGCTAAGGCAATTCTATGCTTTGAAGGGTCATTTTTCTCCTTTCTTTTAGTTTTTTTTTTTTCTCACTTGAACCTATAGTGTTATAGCACCAAAAGTGCCATTTCAGTGATGCTCTGTAACTCTGTAGCAGGGAATTTTTTTTAAAACAGAAAGAATTGAAGGGGACTTGTTCTGCTGTGTCTGGGAACTAAAAAGAAACTTTGTCAGGGATGGGAATAAAACATTGCAGCTGGTGCCAGGAGAAAAGAATCCATGCAAACAGAAATATCTTTTGGATATTTGAAATAAAAAGCAAGAACTACAGCAACAAATGCTGGAACCTCCCAACAAATTTTCCTTGTTTGGAGCAGCCCAAAAAGGCTATTTCTCCACAGAGCAAATGTAATTAAAATGTGGAATTCATTGCCACAGGTCATCTTGATGGCTGCCAACTGTGGATAGCTTTCAAACGGGTTTTGATTTTAATGCATGGAAAGCGGGGCTGTCCCTGGCTACTAAACAGGGTTTCTACATATCCCTCTTGTATCAGAGGGAATATATAGATCAGCGCTTCTTAAACTTTGGTCCTACAGATGCTTGAGACTTCAGCTCCCAAAATTCCTGACCATTGGCCATACTGGCTTAGACTTCTGGGAACTGAAGTCCAGAACATCTGAAAGACTAAAGTCTGAGAAGCACTGATGGAAATCATAGGCTTGGAAAGGACCACAAGGATCATCTTTACTAGGTACTTTTGTATTATATAGTTATAATATTGTGATTCCACTTTAAATGCTAGGGTAACATCCTGTGGAATCTTGGGATGCGTAGTTTAGGGGGAGGTGTTTAGAATTCTCAACCAGATACTTCACCAAATTACAAACCCCAGGATTCCATAGAATGTTGTTGTGGCAGATAAAGAGGAATATAATGGTATACAGTGATCCCTCCACTTTTGCTGGGATTGGGGCAAATAAAAATACAAATCAGAAATGCTACATATATGTGTGTATATGTTTGCATTTGTGTATATATTTACCTGAGAACACTTGTCTAGGAATCTCTAGGTCCTCATCACTCTGTGGTCATCCTTTGGCAAAAGTGGGCCATAGAGTCATACTGGAAGACCTAGCAATGCCTAGAGAAATGTTCTCTTTAGACATTTCTAGGTTTTCTGGCCCAACCGTGTTTGGAAAATGAGAGAGATTCGGTAGATCCCTCTACATAGCAGACCAATAGTATGCAAACAGAAATTTGAACAGCTCACCAGCCCACCTAGCCCCCTTTAAATGCACTTTAGCTGAGAAGTAAACACAAACTCCGTTTTTGTTTATAAAAGTACATAAGAGTAGTTTACTTACAGGTACTTGTGCGTAGTCTACACAGGTTCATGTTCTTGAAGAAAAGTGAGAAAAGATAAGTAACTACTTGCTTTCATTGGAGTGTCTCCCTTGGAGTATTCCTGGAACATGTGCTTCCAGGAAGGCAGTCAGAAAGGAAAGAAAGAGTAAAGAGACAAAAGATCCCCAAGAGCAAAGGGATGCACACGTGCAAGAGGAACAGAGTGGGTGTGAACAAACAACAGGGAGTTAACTTGGGTTTTGCCCCTGAATTTACAGGGATCATGCAACCTCACTAACAGTGAATTCAGAGCATGCAATGGTTGCAGTTCCCAACAGCTCTGTGGTTTACTTCCAACAGAAGTGGACCATAAAATTGCACTGGAAGACCTAGAGAGAGGACACATTTTTTTTCCACGGGAGGGCATTTAACCTCTATAGTCAGGTGTCTTCAGAGGTAGCCTGTTTTCCTCTGGAACCCCCTCTTACCACCATGAAGTTTAGTTAGAATCTCCTTTCTAGTAATTTAACTATTGATTCCGGTCCTGTCAGTTGCTGGGGAGTGATGGAGGGAGGATGTGCTCCAGTCATGCTAGTCGGCTTCTCAAACACAGCCCATTAGCCAACGCATGGTCAGGGTGCTGCCCTAGCTGGTGCTGGTCTTCTTCCTGATCCAACAGGGCTCTTCTTACATTATTCTCATTTCTTAGGGGAACATTCCATCTTGCTGTCCATATTCTACAGCGGTCAGCTGATGTACCGGCATTGGATCCTGGCAGGGGAATTTCTCATCACGTCTCTTGCTGCCTCGCTGGGAGCGCCAACAAATAGCATGAGCAGGGTGGTTCTGCCGCCTCCCACCAAAATTGAAGCCCCTCAAAAGCAGGAAGCCATTGCCCGTTTGCTGAGGAACCTTGAGAAGGGCGTGATGGCTGCCAGTAACTCTGAAGGGATATTCATCCAGTGTCGAGGTGATGCCAACATCTTCTGGCAAGGACCAAAGGGATCCCTGCCCTGTGGCAAGCTGGAGAATAACACTTACCTTCAACTGTTTAGCACCAGGTCTTTCAAAGCAGGTGAGACTGAGGCTGTCCCAGAGCTGGGAAATATTACTTTTCTGAGGTTACAGCTTTTGGTATTTTGCAGACTACAACTCTCAGAATCCCTTGTGGCCTAGGAGTTCTGGGAGTTGTAGTTTGGGAGGGGCATGGGAGTCTTAGCTCAGGAATTCTGGGAGGTGTAGCTACTAAAAGTCACTTTTCCAAGCCCTGGCCCATCTTCTGCGTGATGTTTTCAAATGTAGTTTGGAAAAAAGCAATTATTACCTTCAAACGAGGAAAACTAAAATCAACAAGAAAAAGTTCTCATACTAAACTGAATATTTTACAAGCATGCCCAACACTTTTTTGGAATATGTACTTCCTTCTTTGACACCTTTAAAAAACAAGAAAATATATGAAATCCTTAGCTAAGCATTAAATACTTCTTAAGATATAATAAAAGATTGCAACAGGCCATTTACCAAAACGCAATCCACTATAAATGGATCCATATGCCCTGCTTTCCAACTTTAATGACTGCATTAGGTTGACTTACCAGGTGTACCCTGCAAGGATATGCGAGTATACACCTCAGCTAACAGAGTCAATGTGTTTCTGGGCATTAGTTCTTCAATAGAAAATTTGATACCAGAGGCACAAAGAGGGAAAGAATAGGGATAGGTTCCCACACCACAACAAATGAAGAGCAATTGAACATGCTTCACCAAACTTTTTTATTCAAAACTGAACAATATGCACCTGTGAAATGAAAGAAACAGGTCAGATGAGGCTTACATTACTAAACAAAAACATTTTGAACCTGTTAGAGACCACCAAAATGCATCTTGCACCAGCCTCTGTTTTCTTATGATTTCCATATTGGTGGCCAAACAGAGAGCTATACTTTTTTAATAGGTTGGGAGGCAGGTTTGTCTGTTCTTCTGCTTCCTCTTTGTTTTGCTTGTTCATGTAAGGTCAGTCAGGATTTCTGGAGGCAGCTACTGCTTATCTTGTCTGTTGTAGACGAGCTCACGTAACTAAAGCTACAGTAGGATCAGCTAGAGCAGAATCCTCCTGTTTCCCAGAGGGAAAAAAAAACGTTTATTGTACGGTTTACAGCAGAGGCACTGGTGTAACCTGGCACTGAAAGTCTGTATTTCTCCAATACCTTTTCACCATTGTCTGAATGCTGATGCTGCTAAAGAACTTCAAACTAGACAGAAAAGGAAAACAGGCTGAGCAGACATAAAAATACCTTCTTAGAAAACTCAAGAAAAAATAGCATGAATCACAAAGAAGGAATAAGGTTGGGCATCATAAACAATTCAGGCAGTGTGAATTTCTTCTCTCTCACTTTTTCCCTCTTTGCCTGTCTAGTTCCTTTTTGCTGGTCTTATTCTCACCATCAAACATGTCTGATTGTCATTTGAGGCAGTTTAATCCACTGAATTAGGAGGTGTTGTACTGACCTTTCCTCCTGTGCTCTTTTATGTTTTCTGCCCACAGAACTGGATCAGTTTCAACTGGGCCTTGGTCCTCCACCCACACACCAAATTACTCTCTGTGTTGGGCAGGAGTTGGGGGAGAACGATAGCCTGGACAGCAAATTCATCGTCATCCAGGTGAGAGGTGTTACCTATTGTCAGAGATGCCTTGTGCCTCAAGAAAGACGAATGATTGGGTGTTGTTTGGGAGTTTCTTAGACTGAAGTGTGTTGTATGTGCACTGTGTTGTGGATCGAGGGAAAAAACAGTGGCTTTGCTGATGTTGAAGATGCAAGGGGGCCATGGATAGCAATTCAGAATTGAAGATATTATGGGTTGACAAGGTTCAGGGCAAATGCATGATGCACATTAGCAACAGCTTGCCACATCAGTAGGGCAGATGAATGGGCATTGTTGACATGGAAGTCACCTGCTGCCAGTGAGTAGCCAAGGAGGACCCAGAGCATCTGGTAATACTGGACGCCTCCATCTCCTGGCCTGGCGTTCTCCAGTCTTTTGCACTGCAGCTCCTATCCTCCCCAGACGGTGAGCTGTGTGGGTTGAGGGAGATGTAGTCTGATACAACTGTTAAGTTGGGAAAGGTTGCTGTAACGTAGTGACTGGTGATTGGATGACAAGTGAATTGTGGATCAGTGATGATTCCAGAGAGTATGTATCGGGGTGACACTTGGGATTAATGGCAGAAGTGGGCCATTGGATATTGACTGTGAAGGTCCGTTCCAGGTAACCAGAGAATCTTTGTTCTGGCATTTTGTAAGTAGGCTTTCCCTAGCAAGACTTTCAGGATGTTGTGAAGTGTATTATGGGTGTGTGGGAGTTCTTGTGCGGAGGTGTTACGGCAGAAGCGCACTGTGGAAAAGCAGAAACCAGAATAAGGGGCATTGTGGATAATCATGGTCTGGCATGACCCTGTACCGTAGAGGTGTGTTGGGATATTGGCTTGGAGAGAGCATTTGAGATGGGATACCGTCATTTCCACACTATAATGTCTCAACACTGTGGAATCCCGGGGTTTGCAGTTTAGGGAGGGGCCTTTCGAATTCTCAGCCAGAGAGCTCTTGGACCTCAGTAAACTACAAACCCCAGAATTCCACAAGAGGTTGAGAGTGGAATGATAGCCCTGTAACAGTGTCGGGTGGAAATGGCCCAAGCCAAAATGCAGAACCTCCCACTTTATAGCTGTCTGGTTCTCCACTCCACAGATGGAGCAAATCATTGCTATTCGGCTGCTGTCTCCTCCCGCTCTGGTGGTGGAAGAGTCATCCTGCCTTTGATCCAGTCTCAAACATGTTCTTGTCTGCAAATCTGTGAGATGTAGGAGCTTCTAATTCCTGCTTACTCTTGAGGAGCCTGGACTTAGGTGACAGAATACCCATGTTCTACCTTGATTTTGGACAAGGATTTTGTGAGCTGTAGTGAACTATTCTCTTTCTTCATGTGAGATGCTGCATCTCGAATTCCAAACTGTTTCTAGGGTTTGCAGTTCCTGTCTTCCCGTCTGATTAGAGTGGGATTTCCTACAGTATACCTTTGCCCAGGGGGACCAGTACTACCAGAGAACTTGTTCCTGCTACGTGGAAACGTATAAAACACTAGAGTGTGACCAAGCAGCTGTACTGAGGGACTCGTTTGTTGGTGGGGTTAGTTCCTACACAGGGTTTGATCCTGAGATGAAAGTGGAGACTTGGTTGAGCATCTCCTTTTGTGTCATTTCCTACTCTTTTTGCAGAATTATAAAAACAAGCTTTCCGTCTCTGCTGTTTTGCCTACTTGGACACTCTCAAACCTTCCTGCACTTTATTTGTAGATTAAAAATAAAAAATCTTCTTGTTACTTATTTTGCCTTCTTTATGCATCTAAAGCTATTTAAGCAATAAAGTTTTGTTGAAGTAGATGCTGAAATCTGTGTCTGGTGTATGAATTTTGAACAACTAAAGAGTGTTAAGTTGCAAAACTCATGATTAGGTCACACTGACCTCTTCTCTAGTTGAGTGAGATTGCATCACTATAGCTCTGCAAAATGCTGCTGTGTTATCTTAAAAAGCAGTTCTAAGCATCAGAAGCTGGCTTATACCAGTTCAGACTCAGATCTGTGATCTACAGATAGTGCTCTTTCTCTCCAGCGCTGAAATTACAAACAACATTTTTTGCAGCTGGTAACTCAAGAAAAGTTATATCTTTTGATCCTTCTGTTTGAATTATGCAAAGCAAAACAGGATATTGCTTGATTTGTTTGTGCTCACATTCCATTTTGATTGGAAGAGACAGGGAGCAATTCAATGTGTGGATTACATCAAGTGTTGCCCAAGGCCCCTTGGCTTCTGAGATTTTTGCCTTCACAGTGTGCACCATCTTTGCAGTTGTAGATTTTTTTTTAAATAATTATGCTATATCACAACGTTTAAAAAAAAAAAGAAAAAAATAAAGTACATGGAATCATGTGTCCAGATTCCTTAAGTTCTTACATTTATAGCAGGGCTGTGGAGTCTGTATGCCAGACCTTTGACTCTGACTCCCACACCTTGATTTTTCTACAGTCTGACTCAGACTCTTTCATAAATGGCAAACATACATTAATTAGCAGTCACAAATTTACTGCAATGATAGCACAAGGTATTTCATCAACACCATGTGAATTGTCAGGCCATTTAGACTGATATAACATCAAATAGATCTATTTGAGTATAATATAACATATTAACTATGTTACCATAGTGCAAGTTTTTATTTTGGTCTCAAAATTTTTATATTTGTACTGACTCCAGTTCCATCCAAAACTGCTAATGACTCTGACTCCATTACTCCACCCCTCTGCCCTAATTTACTGTCATCTTTCTCCCAATGAGGTCAAGGTAGTATGTATGTCTCTCTTCCTCCCCACAGCAAATAACTCTGGGAGGGAGGTCAGACGTAGAGAGAGTTGGTGACTGGCCGAAGGTCACCTGGTGAATTTCGCCCCATGGCAATATAGATTTGGATCTCCAAAGTCCAAGTCCAACATTCTAACCCAAGTGTGGGAGTCATGTAACCTTCCTGATAGATTTGGACTGTAACTTCCACCGTGCCTTATCCTTGCCTGTACTAGCTAGGGCTAATGGGAGTTGCAGTCCTGCAATATGTATAAGGCTGCATGATTTCCACTTTTCCTCTAACAGCAGTGGCATATTGGGGTCCCATTGTATGTGCAACACAGATAATAATAGCTGTTAATAATCATAGACTCATTTGAGTTGGGCGGGACCCCAAGGGCTATTGAGTCCAACCCCATTCTGCCATGCGGGAACAGTGATGTAGACTCAAGTTGATAGACTCGGACTCAAGTCGGATGTAAGTCACTTCAGTGATTCGGCTCAGACTTGACTCGGCCATAAATGATGCACTGACTCGATTCAACTCAAGACTTGTATATTTTTAATGATTTGCTACCCTTGATTCAGTTACATAATGCATTCATCCAGAAACCTTACGACTTTGAACAATGCTTCCATCTTTTTTTGCCCACTATTCACATGACAATCTCTCTCAAGCCCAAAATGTAGGTGCTTTTCTCAGAGGGGAACAGCAAACAGGTTAGGCAATGGGATTGAGCTGGTCTTGAGGTCTGCTGAGCAGCCTGTCCCTGCTACATATCGGAGGAGCTTTCTAAAACATTTCCTAAGAGCAAAAGACAAGACTCACCCCTGCAGAGTGCAGGGTACATTTCTCAGAGGGGAACAGCAAATGTGTTAGGCGACGGGTTTGAGGAAGAAGGATCCTTCCTTCTAAAGCTTTTGAATCTTCAGTAATGGGGAGTAAGATAGGATCCTGTTCCCCACTTCCAAAGCTGCAGATGGTAAAATTGCAAATGTGGAGAGCCGACTGTGCTTAAATTGTTAAAACTGAATGTATTTCTCTCTATCCAATAATTCTGGAGTTTTGGTCAGGGTATAAAGTTGGCTTCCAGACTTGAGACTTGACTTGAAAGTTCTTCAAGGACTTGAGACTTGACTTGAAACTTGGAAGTAGAGAGACTTGGAGTAAAAGACTTAAATACATCACTGGCAGAAAGACACCATCAAAGCGCTCCCAGCCAGCCTCTATATAAAAACCTTGAAAGAAGGAGACTCCACCATGTTCCAGGGAAGTATATCCCACTGTTGAACTGCTCTTACTATCAGGAAGTTCTTCTTAGTGTTTAGGTGGATCTCTTTTTAGTACTTTGGCTCCATTGCTCTGTGTCCTAGTTTCTGGGGCAGCACAAAACAAGCTTGCTCCATCTTTCATATGACATCCTTTCAAATATTTAAACACAGAATATCATGTTGTAATAATTAAAACTTTTCTATTGCACTTGAGAGCAGGGATGGGAAAATGTCAGCCTTCTAAATATTTTGGATTACTGTTCCCGCAATCCCTTACTTTTGGCCATAGTTGATCAGGCGGACTGGAATTACAGGCAGAAAATACGGAAGGCCGAAATTCCCCTATCAACAAGTTAGAAGATTCAAAACACTTTACACGCCCCGTCACCATCTCCAGCCATCCTGATTTGGCAGAGCCAGTCCTGGATAATCCTCTGTCATCTCATTTTTCCAATTGCTTTCAAAATGTCCCAATTTCTCTCTCCATTTGCTGTCGGGCATGTGTAAGAAAGACATCCAACCACAAGCTCTTTACTTTGGAACTCTGGTGTGACATGTTCATTTTGGCATTGTTCACAGAAGTAGTTTTTCAATAAGACTATAGATTCCCTTTGTGGGATTTTTAGCTGCCAAGCCATTTGTTCCTTTATATTATTGTGGATTTTAAGTTTTCAAAACTGTAACGGCATGTTTAACTGTGCCTGTTTGTGGCTGAGGATGTTCAGAACATAAGTGATTGAAACACAAAGATAATGGCCCTTTCCGCACTACACTGTTATAGTGCTTTTATTCCACTTTCAACCTACTGTGGAATTCTGGAGTTTGTAGTTTACTGAGGCCAAAGAGCTCTCTGGGTGAGAATCCTGAATGCCCCTCCCTAAACTGCAAAGCCCAGGATTCCATAGGATGTTGAAAGTGGAATAATAGCACTATAACAGCGTAGTGCGGAAAGGCCCTCAGCAACGAGGAAGGGGAATCTTGCCCTTCCCAGTAGGCCGCAGGTAAAACTGAACTGCTGCAGCCTCTCTTTATGTGTTCTTCCTCATTATTAATGTTTGCAATCTTGACCCATACTCATGTTGCTCGGCCACATGTGTCCTGTTTTTTTATCTGTAAAATGTTGCACGGCATGCGATGTAGGTGAGAATCATGCAGACATTTGCAATTCAATAATCTTTATAAGCATTTTTCTTCAAAACATAACAATAACAAAATGTGCCTAAATGTAACTGCAGTCTTATCTTTGTGTTTCAATCTCTTCTTTTCTGAACATCCTCAGCCGCAAACCGGCACAGCTAAAAACGCTCTTAAAATCCACAATAATATAAAGGGACAAACAGCTTGGCAGCTAAAAATCCCAAAAAGGGAATCAATAGTCTTATTGAGAAACTACTTCTGTGAACAATGCCAAAATGAACATGTCACACCAGAGTTCCAAAGTAAGGAGGTTGTGGTTGGGTGTCTTTCTTTCGCATGCCCCACAGCAAATGGGTGATGAGTCAGATCTCGTTTCTTGTGGTTTCGGCTAATGCATGCATTTTGTTTTTTCTGTTTTCCTAAGTAGGTTGATTCATATCTGCAAGTTCATTTGTCCCGGTGAACTGATGCATTGCCTTACCCGAATTATTCAGCAAATGAATTCTCAATATTTTGGGCAGCCATCTTGACAATTCTGTGTTTTCCCATCAAACACACACACACAGAGCATTTTACAATTTAAGACTGCTGGTACTGTTAGGGTTGCCCTGAACTCTCAACAAAAAGTGTGGGACCAGACCTAAAATATTAGGTCTGTATGGACTACCTCAAATAGTCTACGTCATTGTGGATGAGCTCTGAATCGGACTGGAAAGATCTCCAGGTCGAAAGGACTTCTCTCCGGCCCCTCCCGAAACTGCAAACCCCAGGATTCCATAGGATGTTGAAAGTGGAATCACAGCGCTATAACAGCCTCGTGCGGAAATCCAAGGAGTCAAAACCACTTTACATGAGCAAAGAGAAAGGCCCTTTGTTGTTAAAGCACTTTTAAAGGTTAGAGCAACAACGATCCCATAAGGCATTCCATGCATGTGCAAGAATCATTAACTTCTCAGGACCAAAATTCTGATATACAGTCGATAATAAAGTAACTTCTGGTTAACAACAGTGAACCCTGAATCACACATGTGTTCACTCAGCTGTGAAGTATAAGAAATATTATGACAGAGAGTGCTGAGAATCAATGCTGAGAACCTAGGTATTAATTTTGCCAATTAATGTCAGCATAAGTTTAAGTAGGACAAGGGGCTGAAAACAGGAACAATCTTGACTAGGGTCATTTCCACACTACACTGTTATAGTGGTATTATTCCACTTTCAACATCCTATGGGATCCTGGGGTTTGCAATTGAGGGAGGAGCATTCAGAATTCTCAGCCAGAGAGCTCTTGGGCCTCAGGAAACTACAAAGCCCAGAATTCCACAGGATGTTGAAAGTGGAATAATAGCACTATAGCAGTGTAGTGTGGAAGTGGCCCTAGGATTCAAAATGGAGGAACTTTAGTTAAGCTAATGCAGAGAGACAAAAAGAGAATCCCTTTAGCTTGGACATTTAAGCAGGCAATACTTTATGTGACCTAAACTGTCCAGGGCACTGAATCTCCAGCAGCCCTGCGGAGTAGACCAGGGAAAAGCTGGGAAGCACTATCTATTTTGTCTGAACTCTTTTACTGCTTTAGTGTGATTACTTTGTGTGGTTCTAGAAGGGGCCAAAGCCCAGTGTCTGTTTTGCAAGAAAGGAGCAGCCCAGTACCAAGATCTGGCTCTCCCAGCCTTGTTAAAACAAGATAGCAAAAGGTTCCATTGCTTTTTTGGGAAACTGGTTACCAAGCGAAAACCTGCACTGGCCTCCCCATTTCCTTCTGTTGCTCAGTGGCTGAGATATATTACATCTTTTATCATCTAGTCGCTATGTATTGTATTATTATCTATGTTCATTTGTGGCACTATGAGCACTCTTTCATATTTGTATTTGAACTTCTTCTAACTGGTCGGCCCTCCTTTTTCCTGTTTTGTTGGTTTTAACTAAAGTAAATCAACTAAAATTAGGCATGCAGAAGAAATTTCTTGAACTGTTAAACTCTTAACACTTACGACACAGCAGTCACCTGTATCAGACTAGGGCCATTGCCGCACTACACTGTTATAGTGGTATTATTCCACTTTTAACATCCTGTAGAATTCTGGGGTTTCTGGTTTACTGAGGCCAAAAAGCTCCCTGGTTTAGAATTCTAAATCCCTCTCCCTAAACTGCAAACCCCAGGATTCCATAGTATGTCGAAAGTGGAGTAATAGCATTATAAAAGTGCAGTGTGGAAATAGCCTGGGCAGAGTGAGAATGTTGGGGGTAGAATTAACAAAAAAATAAAAATAATAATAATAATAATAAATAATAAACAAATAAATAAAATAATGGGAGCAGCACCAATTACCTTCAATTAAAAAAATGCTAAAAAAAGAAAAAGAAAAACCAAAAGCATTTGCCTATGTTTTAACGGCTCATTATTTTGCAACCTGCATTTAGTGGTTTTGGCTGAAGGTGATTAAATTTATTCACCAGTGGGAAAATTTGAATTCCCTCCAACCTCAGGCAGCATGGCAAGGGATTATGGGAGTTGCAGTCCAAAATACTTTGAGGGCTCAAAACTTTTCCACTCTGGAATTGATTCGCTATTACTTTAGAAACGTCTGTACGGAAAGTTTAGAAGAACAACCTCTCTCCCTGACTGGACAATCTCAAAGTTCCTTAATTTCACTGACCAGGTTTATTAATAAGTAGGTGGGTAGACAATTATTAAAGCCGCCCACTACAGGGCTTGCCTTGATCGTATTGGCTAAAGATTCTGAGGGGGCCTGCTTATTGGCCCAACCCAACTTGATGGGCAAGTGATGGAGAGGCGGTGAGTACAAAGCCATACGGTCTCTGCAGCGCCTTGATATGATTGGTTGAAACGCTTAAGAGGCGGGTTATTCAGAAACCTGTGGGTCAACTAAGGAGGCAGGGAAAGAATATTGCAATTTGATTGGTTGGAACTGAAGAAGCACACTTTGTGTCTCCAAGCGTGGAGAGAAGCTTTTCCACGTGTCTAGCTATGACGTGATTGGCTGAGGCGGAAAAAGAGGGAAAAGATTTCATTGGTCAGAACTCCAGAAAGCAACAATGATTGGTCCTAAATGAAGACTTCACAAGGTTGTTACTCTGAGTTGTTCATTTGGTCTTAGGCAGTGGGAGGTCGTGGGGGGTAGGGCTGTAGCTGCCAGATTTTTATTTGTTTTTTATGGTCTAGGTCTTGCTTTCCGTTAATGGTTGCCCATTTTGGTATCAAATTCAGGGCTTAACTGATTTAATTTGGCGTTTTGGAGCATCACTGCTATATGATAGTCTAGAAATTAGTTAGTGAGACTAATTATTTCTGAGGGAGGGAGGCTTTTTCGTAGCTGGTGTATATCCCTTTTCATTAATACTTCTCCCCCATGTAAACAAATTAATATTGCTTTATACAGATAACTTAAAGCATCAAATAAACCTTTTGTTCTCTCTTTACGGGCTGGAATATTACAAAGTGGTCCACCAATACGTAACATTTCTCCGTTTTTAAACAACCAGTGCCTAGTTAATTGTTTGGTATATGCACTGATCACAACCCCAGCAATCTCATTATTTTTTCCCTGTGGTCTTAGTTAATAATTCAACCACTAGATTTTTATTGCCACTTTGGTCTCAACATGAATTTATGAAATCCACATTCTCCTTAGTTTTTCAGTGGTGCATCTCGATCGCAATTAACTATTTAGATCTATTAATAAGTCATCAATTGTTGCTTCGAGCTAATTGCTAATAAAAAAAATCTGGGTTTTTTTTGCACTTACTGAATTCTTCTAATTAATATTTTAAATAAACTTACAGCTATTTCTGTCCCTCTGCCCATTATTTAAAATAGTAAGGTTTATTCTTAATTGTGGGTTAATTTGAAATTTGGCCTTCTTTCTCTCCAACCCTGTAATTTGTATGTGCTCCTTGTGAGTGTATCTCATTAACTGAATTCTGGACTGTAATGACTCTTGTAATCTTCCACTTCAGTTAACATCTGCTTGAGTAAATTATTTGCCTGTTAATCTATTCATATTGTCTCTGTCCTTACAACATTAATTCATGAAATCCACAGTCAACCCGCTGTAATATCTACCTTAATTAACTGCTGTCAGAAATCAAATCGACTTGAGTATTAGCTTAAGACCATTCCATAATGAAATAACTCCTCAAATTACTCTTAGGAGAGAACAGTCCCCATCTATTTTTTATTTTTTATTTTTATTTTTTTTGGTTCCACTGCTGAATTTGTAATATTTAGGGTTGGGTTAAGTATTTTTACAGGCTGCTTGGGACATAAATAAATTGAAGAACACGCTTTTGTGAGTCTAAGCAAACTCAAAACATCATAAGTAGTCTCTTCAGCCTGGTACCGTTATCGTCTGTGGTGGGGAAAACACTCACCTCCCATCACAAGAGTTTAAGGGTGTCTGGAAGTTTCCCAAACTCACCGCCAGAAAAGTAAAAGACCTGTCACCATGTTTTATTATCCCAATGTTCTCCAGCGTCATACTGGATGTTTTGCTACAATTTGGTAATTGATTTTTTTCTTCAGAAGTATTGGGGGAATGGCAAGCAGTGGGAACAGGGCTAATTCTGGGTCCCCTCTGCTCCAACCCTCTCATATATACCCTGCAACGGTCCCAATTTAGCAGGGACAGTCGTGGTTAATCCTCTCTCATCCCACTTTTTCAGCTGCTTTTAAAACATCCTGGTTTCTCTCTCTATCTCCTGCTTTCCTTCTTTGTCCTAAGATTACTTCAGTTGCTGCAAATCTGAGTTCCAAAGTGCAAAAGTAGTTTGCACTCAATTGACTCAGCAGAGGAGAGGAGATGGGGTAGAGTCTTGCTCTTCCCAGTAGGTTCAGGCAGAAGCAAACTGCTGCAGCCTCTCCGAGCTCGTGTGTCCTTCCTTGTGAATAATTTTTGCCATCTTGACCACACTCTGATGTTGCTTGTCTACGTGTGTGCTTGCTGTTGTCTGTGAAGTTTTGAAAAATATGTCCATATTGATTATCTCCTGGTTCCCAGGTTGGCAGCGACTGGTGCCACCAAACTATTGAAGCGGGAGTATTTGAAAGTCAATGTCCCACAAACCTGGTGAGTAATTTTTTTCTCAGGAGAATGAAATGGATAAGAGGTGGAGATTTGGCAAAGGCAAGATAGGAAGATTAAAATTGAAGTGAGAAAGGCTAGGCAGAAAGAAGTGTAGCTTAGTGAACAACCATCTGTTTGGCCTAGAAAAAGTTGTACCACAAGCATCTCCCAATTAAAATAGTAGGAGATTTAAAAAAAAAACTTCTTTCCACCAGTTTTGAAGAGCTGCTGCAGAACAGAAAGCACCGCAGTTTGGAAAGTTACTATTGTTGGACCAAAAGTTCCCAAGCCAGAATTGTCCATGGCTTTTTAGAGTGTTAATGGCAATTAATGGTAGCACATGGAACAGATTTGGATCATAGAATCAGAATTCAAAGAGACCCTAAGGGCCATCTAGTCCAACCTCTGCTAGTCTAGGGTTTATGGGTGTCGGGTAGCCAGCTAGATCTCAGAGTCTTGTTATGCAATTTTTTTACCAGTTCCTTCCTCCTTCATTTGGAAAAAAAGTAGAAGCAGAAGGAGAAAAGGGAACATTCAGTATTTCTTAAGGGACTTGCAAACTGTTTTGTATTCTGCAATCATACTGTGCAACAGATTTTTTTTTAAAAGGCAAGGTTCTAGTCCTTAAGGTGGACAGTGCCTGACAAAGCCTCAGAAGGTAAGGGAAGGCTGTTTTTTTTAAGGTTGCTATTAAATTTTACTTCAAGTTATGGTGACTCTGAATGAAAAACCTCTGAGAGTCCCAGTCATCCATTGCCCTGCTCTGTCTTGCAAATCCTGGGCAGCCATGCCTTCCTTGACTGCATCAAGCCATCTATACAGAGGTCTTCCTTTTTCCCTGCTGACTTCCACTTTTCACAACATTATCATTTTTTCCAATAACTCATGTTGTTTCAGATAGCATGACAGCCCCAGTGTAGGGTTTGCCAAGTTCTTCTGTCCAAATTCCAGAGCAAAGAGGACAGGATGAATCAGATCTTGGGAAAGTTACTTTTTTGGAGAACTGGCAGAATTCCCACCACTCAATAGAAAGGAGTTGTAGTCCAAAAAGCTCTCCATTTTTTCCAAGCTGTGCAATGAAATTGTTGCAATAGGTAGGATTAGAGCAGTGGTTCTCAACCTGTGGGTCCCCAGATGTTTGTGGACTTCAGCTCCCAGAAGCCCCAGCCACTACGGTCAATGCTCAGGGCTTCTGGGAGCTGAAGTCCAAAAACATCTGGGGACCCACAGGTTGAGAACCACTGGATTAGAGGATGAAAGAAACAAAATACAGCTCAGACAGATGTGGTGGTAACAACTGTTGTTTCTTTCTCTCTGCAGTGAGGAGATCATGGCCTACATCCTCGTACGAGTTCCGCCACCCATGCCTGGCACATCTCGGCCCCGGTTCTCCCTCTACCTCTCTGCTCAGCTTCAGTACGGAGTGGTTCTTGTATACAGTCGCCAGTGCCAGTATCTTGTCGGTAGGACTACTTCTGAGCACCAGGCCTCTTGCTGCTTTCCCCTGCTTTCTCAGATAATATATTTTAAAGCAGGATGGGAGTGAGTGAGAATCCTGTAGCCCTCTAAATTTTGTTGGACTGGGGTTGCCAGATCTCAGCATCTGTCCCTGAGTCTCCAGTTTTCATAGGTCAATTCCAGGTGGGAGATGAGTGTACAATTAGCTTTTAATTTTAATTTTTTTAAAAAATAGTTTAATCGCTTTTTAACTTCTGTAGTTTGTACATTTTGACTTTTTTTTAAAATCTGTTGTAAGCTGACTGGGGAAAAGATGAGATATGATTGATGATTGATGATGACAGAGTTGTGTGCAAATCTCCAGCTCAGCTAGTAGTGCAGCAGTTTGGTATAACTTTTTAAGGCTTAATTGACTTGTTGCTATACCTTGCAAGGACTTTCCAAGTGGTCTGTGTAGTTAGCTTCCTTTTTCCTGCCCAGTCATTGTGGCACTCAGGGCTCTCCCTCTGCTCTGCTTTACTCTTCATCCACTTTCTGACTAGAAGATAAACTAGATTAAATGTTCCTTATCTCATCTCCCTGAGTAAGTGAAAAGAGATAATCCCTTCCCTTCACCTTGATCTGAGAACCACCACTTTCATTAAGACTTGTGTCTTAATCTCCAAACAGGAAAATAACAGGGATGGGGAGTGTTGGAATGACAAGCTGTAAGCAGCTGTGGTTGGTATTTCATGCATAACACAACAAGATCACTGAGGCTGTCCCTAGGTCTCAGGTTTGAGCCCGGAAACCTTGGATCATAGGATGATCCTGATCCTGAACTGGCAACGCTGTGGTGGACTACAACTCCCATCAGCCCTAGCCAGAATAGCCAAGGGCAAGGAATGCTGGGGATTGCAACACAACAAAAACCTGGAAGACCATGTTTCCTGATGTAAAGAAATATCAGAGTTTGGGAAATTACTGTTTAAAAAGAATGAACCCCCACTATCTGTTAATAGTATTTGACCACAAAGCCATTGTTGTTACCTATTAAAGTGTTTTTTTAAGTGTTGTTAAATACTTATTACATACTTGATGGGTTGTTTTTTCATTACTTTCTAAGAAAAGAAGCCCAAATGATAAGAGAATGGAAAAAAGCTTCAATCCTGTAAAAATGCCTTTCAAAATGTTATTTGAAAAATAACATGTAGCTAGAAAAGTCACACCAATAAGTGCCTCTAAAATTATTCTTTCAGAAGTAACTTGTGATTAGCAAATATCACATAACACACCAATAAATTGGCTTCATTTCCAGTTGTGTTGTTTTTGAAATATGGCTTCTTTACACCTTTGCCAAAAAGAGGATAATTTTTTGCAGGTTGCTATGTTATGTGTTCCTCTTTACTTTCAGTACTTGCAATGTATTTGCTTATACTCCCCAAGTCTCCAAAGGGGTCATGGATGCTTCAGCTACTGGGTTGCTTTAGGTCAGTTGGGATTACAAAACCTTGAGCTGGCTCCTCAAAGTTTTGTCTTGCCGTGTTTACCCTGTTTCAGACGAAATCCAGCATATCTTGGAACGGCTCCACAGGGCCCAACAGCAGATCCGTATTGACATGACAGACCTAGAGCAGTAAGTGCTCACCATTCCTCCATCACAGAGGGATTGCTGGTTAATTCAAAACCCTATATGACCTGTGATTCTGGCCTGTCTTCTTAGACAAGTCTGTGTGTTTGGGGACTCTCAGGCTTCAGTCCTAAGTAGAGCAGACCCACTGAATCCATGATGGTAAGTGAACACTAAAGTAAGTTTCATTGATTCAGTGGGTCTGCTGTAATTGGGATCATTGGGTTTAGGCCTCAGTTTCTAACTCTGTAAAATGGGAGTTATTATCTTCTTTTTGTCTTCTTGAGTCCTGCTTTGCTGGTCACTGCACTTTCTGAAATTTGTGTTTCTTATAGCAGTGGCAAATTTATACCAAAGCTAGTATTTACTTGGAAGCTAAGATAAGAGAGGCCTGTAAACACAAAGTCAAACCACATTATGAGTCAATGTTGTATGATTTTTCATTCTTTAATAAATAAAGGTCAGAATCCTCTATCATGATGTATGTTATGTACTTTTACATATGCTTAGCTATGTAGCAGACGTACTGAGAAACTCCATTAGTGAAGTGCTGCAGGTTTAATAATTTCTTTTGTTCTCTGTTTTTCACTGACTTTAGACCAGGGCTGCTGCTGCCCAGCCAGCTGGCCTTGATGGAAGCCTCGGAAAAAGCCCCTGATCCATTTTTCGGCGTAATGGAGCCTCTGCTTCCCAGCCCTAATGCCATTCCACACGTAAGGCTGTTCTTCTCCATGCCATGTCCTATAACCCCTCCTTCCCACCGCTCTGTTCCTCTCTCCACAGTTGATGAATCTTCTGTTCCCCATCATGGATCCAGGGAACAGATAAATAGTTCACCCACCCAGGAAATGTGTTGATACAAGGCGAAGGAGTATGCCATCCACGCATACTACTCCTTGATATGTGTACAGCTACCAGGTTGTTTCCAAGTAGCTGGGTATGCCATCTGTGGCTATCTGGGTGTGCCATTCAGTTGAAAACAAGTACCTTTTACAACTTGGTAGTCCCTCAAGTTAAAACACAAAAACAATTCACAGAAATGAAAGATAATACGATAGAGAGCACAGTTCAAGAAACATGCAAGAATGAAGTGATGTGCAGGTATAGGCACCTCAGTCATATCCACATCCTTAGCTACCCCATCAGCAGAGGATGGGAGGTTTAACCTGTTATGGAGAAAATCAGGTATTATCTAGACCAATGGAATCACTGACAGGAGCTAGAAATAGCAGAACAGGTGATATCCTGCCCTTTTATCTATCTCTTTCCAGGTCCGATATATCTTAGAAGCACCTACCCCAGAGAGAAGCCCTCTGGGACTATCTCCGTCCCCCCCCAGCGTCGACGAGCAGGTGAGCTGAGAGGTTGAGACAGATAAGAATGTGGATGCAGTGTAGATCTCACGTCTAGCTGATGGGTGGTGTGGACATTTATCTCTATGAAAGTGAGTTCAAGTGGAAAGAAGGTTTCACTCCCAAAGAGGTAGCCATTGTCTCCTGAACTGGAGACAGAGCCCGTTGCTTAAGAGATTTTGCAAAATAGAAACTTAGCAGTGCATTCGTTTGTTTGTCTGTTTTTCTGAGCACTAAGGTTCGTCAGTAATTGTCTCCTTAGGATAACAATTAAATGTTTGTATCCTATGTATAACCCATTTACCATGATTGTTTGCTGTACAACAACCCAGACGACTGTAGATAAACGTAGAGGGGTGGGTGTGTGTGTGTGTGTGTGTGTGTGTGTGTAGACATAAATGTATGGTGTGGAAAATTTTCCACCCCACGTTTCTGGAAGAAAGATTCAACTCCTATCCAATCAACTTTTCTACATCAAATGTGAGAGGACACCATATTGTTCTCTGCATCAGGCAGCCAAATATCTTGGGACAGCTCTCAACGCAATGCTGGTAAGGTTCTCAAGTTGATGTGGCTTTGGAGTGGGTGTTTGTCTCTTCAAACATTAAGTCAGTCAGAAAAAGAGTATTTTTCTCTCTCCTAAGCTGCCTTAGGGGTCTCTTCCTTCTAAGCCAAAATATGAGGTAGGAACTGTGTGAGGAAGTCAAGGAGCTAACATACCTCTGATCACTTTTGCTGTAAAGGAGAGCCACACATCACTGTCTCCCCTGAAGCCATCACACTCAAGGAAGCCGAGCCTATCACATTGCTGACAATTGAGGTGAGGCTTCTGCCAGAGTGCGAGCTCAGAAAGGGCCCAGGGAGGTCACATGGAGGATATTTGACAGAACTCCATATGGTTTCCTTTGCTCCCTGACTATAGGGTGAACGAGATCTCCCTGAAATCACAGGCCAGGAAATTGACATGCTGGTGGAACAGGAAGGTTTTCTGGTGGCACCAGGTGAAGAGGAGCCCCTCCGATCGCCCCGTGTTTCTTCCAGGAAAAGACATGCAGAAGAAGGTAAGAGAAGAGTAGGGGCTGGTCAAAAGTCTAACTTTTCCTCTTCCAAGCACAAATCCAGAGGGTTAGTTAGCAATGCAAAACCAGGCTTACTTTCTGTCCATCATTTTTTAGGAATGCCCCTGATTTAGGAATCTCTTTACTGAGATCCATCAGCATCTGGTGGCTCCTTCATAGTGAAAAGTAGAATCACAGAATCTTAGAGTTGAAAAGGATCACAAGGGCCATCTAGCCAACCCCCTGCTATGCAGGAATCCACAGCTGAAGCACTCCTGAAAGCTGACCATCCAATCTGTCTAAATACTCTCAAAGGAGAGTACACATCTTCCAAGGCAATCTGTTCCACTGCAGAACAGCATTTACAGCCAAGAACTTCTTCCTAATGTTTAGGTGGAATCTCTTCTAATTTGAATCTGTTGGTTCATGTTCCAGTCTCTGGAGCACCAGAAAACAGGCTGGCTTAAACTTCTGCATAACTTCCCTTCCAGTATTTAAAGATAACTAACAGTGATGGTAATCCATTCCATGCTATATTCTGAGCTTCAAAGGAGCAATCCAAGATGCTGAGCTTTATACTCTGTTAAATAGGCTCAGAACCTTGGAGCTCAGGCTAAGGTTCAGGATAAAACCCAGAGTGTTTTCATTGCTCTCTCGTGGATGCATAAGCTGCTAGCCACCACTGTTGAGAGGAGAAGGAGGTGGATCTGTAATTCAGCAAAGAAGCCTTCTTCCAGACGGGAGAGAACGGCAGGCTGAGTGCAATGGTAAGGGCTGGGAGAGATTCCAGCCAGACTGTTGTATAGTAGAACCTGGACTCACAGAGCTGTTGGCCTCATTGCAACCATCTCAAGCATTCCTGTTCCCTTGTGAGCTTAGCTGTAAGCCTCAGAGTAGCTGGAGCTGGAGGGGCAGGATTGTGAGCTGTTCCTTTTCTATTGTGAGATATTTGACGGTGGCTTAGTCCAGAATGAGCTGTGAAGATCTTCTGGCTTTACCCAGACCTGCTTGTGATGTAGATGTAAACCCTTGATGTCGACCAACACATCTGCCTGCATTTTTTTTCGACTTTCCTTAGAGACTTGAGAGTTCTGTTGCCAGTTAAGGTCAAACTAGACCAGAGTGAGCAACTTGTGGAGAGGTCACTGGAATATATTTATTTAATTTATAAGCTGCCTTCCTCCTGACATGAGACCCAAGGTGCTTTACAAAGGCTAAAAGCCAGATTAGCAAAAACACACATGTATCTGACAATAAAAACACAACACAATGAAACAATCATTGCACTAGAATATCCTTAACTTTTTACAAGTATAAATCATTCAGTAAAGTTAAATATACCCTTATAAAGTTCAATATACACCCATCAGATCTAGCCAACATTGCCAGTGGGGGGAAGCTGGGAGTTGCAGTCTGATAACATCAGTAGGGCAATACCCTTGAACAAATCAATACACTCAGACTGTATTTAGAAGTGCTAGATAAAGTGGGAAGACATCTGATGGTCATGGCGTGTGTCTTTCCTCAACTTGGATTTGACATGCTTTGTTTTGTGATTGTTCACTGGACAGGGTTAATTTGGATCCCTGATTACTGAGGCAGCTATCTTTGAGAAAATCCCCTTGCTGTGGAGAGAGAGAAAAAAAACCTCATTGCAAATATAACACATCTTCCTCACCATCTTGCTTGACCCTTAAAAGCAGACAATACAGGCAGAGATGGATTGTCCTGTGGGCTTGCTTTAGAGCAAGATAGCTTTGCATTGTATCTTTATCAAGAAAAATGCCTGTGTGTGTGTATTGTTGTTCTCTGGGTTGGTGAGAAGAGGAATGCACACACTTGGATTGCTCCTATCACCACCCAGAGACAGGAAGGAAGAATAATAAGGTCTCACAATAGCTAAAGCAACCTCCCCCAGGCTGTCACTGTCTAGATAGCTCCTCCCCATGGCCAGCATGGCAGTGCTGGTTGTGGTAGTGGTGTTTGTAACCCAATCTGTCTGGAAGGCCACTAGATTTAGAAGGCTGGGTGAGGTCAGAGAAGAGGAGTCTGGGGGGAGAGAGAGAGAGAGAAAGACTCTTTGTTCACTCCTTCCTCCTCTACCAGTTAATGGATCCTTCTTCATAAATCTAAGCCTCTGCTGGAGGCTGCAAACATTCCAGAAAAGATAAAAAGATAAGAAGAAACCCTTCCTTAGTTCTAGGTTTCTTAGAAGTGCTGCCAAAACTTCAAGGACGCTTGCTGCTTTTGTCCCCATTCTTGCCTCCCTGCTTTTACAGCTGCCTGTGCTCACATCTGTCCTTCACTTTTCTTCTGGTCCTCCCTCACCCACTTTTGTCTTTTTCAGAGTCTGCAGAGAAAGTCAGAGAGCAGGAACCCTTTGTGTCTATGGGACTGTCACCTCCCACACAGTAAGCTAGCAGGCTTGGAGTTCTCTTGCAAGGCTGATGTTCAGTGGATTCTGAGGGGTGCGTGTCTTGGTTGAGGGGGAGACAAGAGAAGAGCAAAGCTTGCAGAGGCAGAAAAGAGTCGACAGTGGTTACCAGAGTGCTGCCAGAAATGTGTCAGAAGGAGTACAGGTCCTGTCACCTGCTCCCATCACAGTTTTACTTCCAGCCAAACAAGTTCAGCAGGTTTCCTATGCTTTAAAAACCTGCTGAAGCTATTGGACCAAAGTCAATAGTGTGGATGTGCACTATGGGAAACATAGCCCCAGTGAAACAGCAGTCCCCTTTTCTTAAAAAGTGCTGTCCATTTCAACACCTAAATTTACATGTGGAGGTGTTATGTCAGATGGGGCTTCCCTGTGGATTATGTTTTGTCCCTAAACCAGGTGAGGGCAGCTGATAGGAGATGTGGGGGAGCACCTTGGACCTCTGTGGGGCCCTAGAAGCCACACTCCCTCATTGTCAACTCTTTACTCACTCCCCCCACAAATTTGGCAGGTGTATGTTTGCCAAAAATGTATCTTTCTCAAAAAAATGGGCAGTAGGTCTGGCATGGGAAGGATACTGTTGACCGTGTCACCACATTTTCAGATGTTTCATCCCTGTCCACTTTTCTAGCCTATGCAAGCCATTTTTCAAACCAGGAAATTCTTGGACGCCTGATCAGGTCACTTCCTGTTTTCAAAAAAGGCTGTTACAGGCTGAAAGAAAGACTCCACAGCCTCCCTTCAGAGACCTGAAACTATGGTGAAATGCCCAGTAGTGCCCTCTAGAAGGTTGGTGAGGGTGATGTTAACTCTTTGGGGCGTAGATATTTCAATCCCTCATAAAATCTGGCAGGGAATGGGTGTAGGGACTCTTAGATGGCCGCAAAAACATTTTTGCTGGCCCAAATGGTGACTATAAGTCATGTTTTTACCACCGCTGCCTTAGGCCTATGAGAAAAGAATACAGTTTGCCGTATGATACCTATCCCTGTCCTAGAGTTGCTTGTTTCTGTTCCCTGGTGGAAGTATTCCTCTCTGCAGCTGTTCAAGTCTTCTAGATTGCAAGCCACCTGGGACAGGGATCCTCCTGTCTCTCCTCCTCCTGTTTCTTTATGCCACAAACACCATGAGTGCCCTAGACACAAATAGGCATTCAGTAGGGTTTTTATCAACCCTCCCACAGACCTCTTTCTGTGAAACTTTGTAAAGGTGGCTGACTCCATTTTGTTTGTAGTGGCATCTCACACCACAGAGAGTGTGTTCTCAACCATACAAAAAAAAATAGACTAATGTGACTCTCCCCCAACCCTTAATTTCACAGGATTGGAGAGGAGCCATCAGCTGCAAAGGACACAGGACTTGCCTTGACAGAGGAGATCCTGCTTCCGGGAGAAGCCCCTCTGCTGCCTGTGGGTGAGTTGTCTATGCTGGCAATAGAAGGGAAGCATGGATTGTGCCTGGTGCTGAGAGGTCATTGTCCTGTTGACAGAGGTTTGAAATGTACTCCCTCTATGTGGGAAAGATGGAGACTCAAGGGAGCCCTAGCTAGGTATCAGTCCTTGTGCCTGATCTGCAGAAGATTCCAGATTTAGCTGCTCAAAGAAGCTTCTCACAAAAGGTTCCAAATTCAGCCCCTCACAAGAGCTTCTCCCAGAAGTTTCCAGATTCAGGCCCTCACAAGAGTAGGATCAGCTGGGAAAGGGCCACCCTGCAAAAACCTTGAGTGACAGCATTTCTTGGTCACATACAGGTAACTCATTTCAGCTCAGGGCCAGAGCTTTGGGCTATGGCTCCCAGGATCCATCTTTGCTGAGGAATACTGGCAGTTATAGTTAAAAAAAGTAACTTTTCAGTGTCAGGGCCATGTCACTGGGGAGGAAGAGGCTGAATTGGGAACTACAGCTAGAGTGTGCAGTTGTTTCCCCTGCTTCATGCTCTCTCACCCTCCTGAAGCTGCTATCAGCCGTACAGTGTGGGGACAGGTACCTTATACTAGCTGGGGCATGGTGGGCATTGCAGTCCAAGACATCTGGTGGTTTCCTCCTTATAGAAAGTGGCAGTCTGAGATGCTCTTTGTGGCATGAATGTTGTTTTCACTAACTGCACGGCCTTGTTTGTTCCTGGTAGAGATGACTCCACTTCCAGAAGGACCAAGGATGCCACCTTCTCCCCGTTCACCCCTTGTCAGCCCTGGGTTGGAGCGACCACCCCCATTGAGTCCTGAGGTAAGAGAAAAAGAGGCTGGGCTAAGAAGCCACAGCTCAGTTGAAATGAGCAGGGGCCGCTTAAGAGAGACAGGAAGATCTGGTGTGGCAGAGTGGTTAGAGTGATGGACCAAGGGTTAACTGATGGCTTCCACGTCAGTGAGAGAGTGAAGCTGATCTATGTTTTAGTCTGAACTTTCAAGGAACTAACCGTAGGAATGTTTGGTATCTGTGTTCAGCAGAATGCAGCAGGGGTTGCGCAAAGTGAGTTTGTGGTAGAAACAGGAGTGATTACTCTAAAGGTTCTTGTAAAGTAGAAGGAAAGCTTGATGTTTATTGTCTCAGGAAATCAGTCCTCGTATGGGAAATGAGACAAACAAAAGAAGCTGACCTGTTCTTGGTTACAAGTGCCTCAAAAGCTGGCTCTCGCATGTAGGCATAAGCTAGCAGCCATAATTGGGGTTGGAATTTGTGGACGCTCCTTCCCAGACTAAAGGCCCTATCATACCACACAGTTAATAACACTATGATTCTACTTTAAACACTATGGTTCCATCCCATGGAATTCTGAGATTTGCAGTGTAGGCATGAGTATTTAAAAATTTCAGCCAGAAAGCTGTATTGCCTCATTAAGGTACAAAGCCCAGTATTCCACAGAATGCAGCCATGGTAGTTAAAGTGGAATCATAACACTATAATTGTACAGTGTGATAAGGCCCAAAGAGGGCAAGAGGCCAACTTGTTGAAGAAGTGGGATTGACCTCGGCAGGACCTAATTACAGGGAACAAAGATACAAGGAAGTGAAACAAAAGGCAGATGTTACCTAGACTCCCCTCTGTCACTAATCACTTTATTCAAGCATCAGTGCCACTTTGCTTCCAACACTATCTGATGGAAAGGATCTGTTCTCTGGGTTGGTTAGAGGAGGAATCCACAGGTTTCAATCTGTCACTGCCCGGAAGAGACAGAATATCATCATCCAGAAGATAGCTGATGTCTTCAAACAGTTCTTAGGCAGCAATCTTGTCTTGTCAGTTCTTTTCCTGCCTGTGCCCTGAACCTATTTTGGTGACACAGTTCAGCACCTCAGATAGTTCCTTTAAAGATTAGATTAAAAACCCAGAAGGGATTGACATCTCTCTCCCACAACATCATTGATATGGAAGCCACCAACTGCAGTGGTTGGGCCAAGACTTAGTAGAATAAAGTCCTAGTCCTCACTGAGCCGTGAAACTCATTGGGCTGACTTTGGGCTTCAGTTTCCTTTAGCCTGATGCGTCTTGCAGGACTGTTGTTGCAGGGTTAAAGTGGGCAGGAGAGTCATGTAAGCTGCTCTGTATTTGTGGAAGGAAAAGCAAGTTATCAGTGTAATTAACACATAACATAAAGAGTGCATCACAAACTGCTGCAGAATGTCTGTGAGATTCTTTTGGATCCCACAGCTCCTCTTGCCAGAATACGAACCATCCCCAACCCGACCCCGCCGGCGGCGAAGGCAGCTCCGCTTCATTGATGATATAACCCAGATTTCCCGGGAAGACTTCCAAGAACAAATTGCAGACACCCAGATACAGTGCCAGCCCCTGGTAGGTGTCAGGATCATTGACGTTTCTGATTAAATTGTCCCTCAAATTCCTTGCCCGGCTGGCTGGCTGGCTGGCTGGCTGGCTGGCTGGCTGGCTGGCTGGCTGGCTGGCTGGCTGGCTGGCTGGCTGTCCTTTCTTTCTTTCTTTCTTTCTTTCTTTCTTTCTTTCTTTCTTTCTTTCTTTCTATAAAAGCTCATAACATTCTTCAAGGCTTTGACATCGGACCACAGGTTAAGAACTGTTGGCTAAGAGTTAAAATTTGGTAGTCAGTGTACTGTTAATTATCTTGGCTCATTTAAAAAAAGGAAGATCAAGGTACTAGTCCTCAAGGTTGTAAAGCACAGGTGAATGACTGTGTCAGGTCTGGGAGATAATATTTTGACCTCTGGATCTTCAGAGGGCTGCACATACCACTTCTCTTTTTAAAAAAATGAATATTTTTGATGTTATACAGTTCAGGGCACAACTGCAATATATTTAAAAGACAAAATTGGTTCCAGAGCAGAGGGGGGCAAGGTGCATCTTATGGGCTGTGTGTGGCCTTTGGTGTCCAGTTTATGGCCCTTGATGTCCTCTACACCCCTCTAAAATTTTTATTTGGTGACTCTTTTTGTCTAAAACCAGCTCAATACTGCTGCCAAACACAATGAGTTTGCCCTTACAACCCCCACTCATAATTCTTAGCCCCCACCTCCCCCCAAGCAGCAGCAAATTGGCTGAAAATGAAACATGAAGTGGTGTCAGTTCTGGCCACGTCAGCAGTCTTGTGCAGTCCCTGAAGTGGGTTGCAGAGGTGAAACGTGGTCCCCACCTCCTCTGCAGTTGCCCACCTTTATCTGACAGGGGTCTGTCCTGGGAGAAAGTAGAGATAGAAATGAAATGATGCAATGCAGTGGCTTGGTTTGGTGGCAAAAAGCATCTTTGGAGAGCTGCCATTTTGTCCACCCTGTGTATAGATTTAAGTTGTGTCGTTTCTACAAGTTAGTAGAATTCCTCTTTCCTAAGTTCAAGATGCAGGCTTGCCTTTTTTTCTGAGCATCCTCTGCTTCCAAGGAGTCCACAACCAGAATGAAAAAAATGATCAAGAGATCCAGTTTCACTCCCTTCCGTGCACTCTAACTGTTGTCTGCTGCTGTCTCTTCCTCTGCTTAGGAGATGGTTGTGCTGCCAGCCAAAAGGCGGAAAACGCCAGCAGAGCTCATGGGAATGGCAACATATGGTGAGTCGTTCTCTCTTTATTAATTTTTCTGTTTCTTTAATTTAAAGCCTGCCTTTATTTATACCCTGTCATCAGCCATACTGGCTGAAGATTCTGGAAGTGACAGTCTAAAAAAGCTTGGCAGTGCTGAGGAACGCTGGGAGTTACAGTACAACAACATCCAGAGGGCTGTGTTTTGTTCTCTGCCCCCTCACCAGCACTAGATTTAGCTTATTTGTTTTGTCTTTTTCACAGGGCAAGTGACTATTCCTATCTACCTGCAGTTGCACCAAAGTCTGTTTATAGCCAAGGTCTGTTCTGTTGCAAGGCTGAGCAACTAGTCAGGTGTTTCTGGATTGTAGCTTCCAACATCCTTGACCACAGCCCATGCTCCTGGGCTATGGAATCCCATAGCATCTGAAGGAGGACACCAGGTTGCTCACACCTGCAAGAGAGCAACCCTTGGCTATACATCCAACTTAGCATAGCTCAAAGTAGGTAATAACCTTCCCTTCACTGCATTTGTCTTCCTGTTGTTCAGTCATCTGGGATTCTAGGGGGAAGGGATACCAGCTTGAGGCACTCCTCTTCCGCAACCTGAGTTCCAAGTAGAATGAAGCCCCTGCACTTCTCTTTTGATGTTAAGTCTGGCCTTTGCTCTGTTTGTTCCTTCTTTCAAGGATGGATGCATCCCAGCCTCCAGAATCTCTGGTCCCGCTGTGCCAAGCTCCAGTGTGTGGATTATGCACAGAAGAGAGCATTAGAGGAGCAAGCGCAGAGAGCGGAGGAGGAGGAAATGGTGCGGAGAGCTGAGGTTCCCAGTGAGCTGGAGGTAATGAGCCAGGCATGCAGCTTATAAACAGCAATGGCTGGTAGCTCCCACCTCAGTGGGGTGGAGAATTCGCGCTGGGTTTCAGTCTGTATTTCACAATAGGTCCAGCACCATGAATAGCTCCTTTGGAAATTAAAAAAAAAAATTAAGAATAGCTCCTTTGGGCCACACACAGAGATTTACTAGCCAAATAGCACCACTGGTGCTTACAGTATGATGGCACAGTCTTCAAGAACCCAGGGTCGTCTCGTGATGACTTGGCCGAATTTGACTTTTCTGAGGGGTTGATATTGGCCATGATTCCATTAGCCAGCATAACTATCACCAGTGTGTGGGTAGCATCAAAGTATTATAGTCTCATGCCTTGGACAGACACATCACAAGATGACAGGACTTACTGGAAAAGTCCATATTGCTAGGAAGAGTGGAAGGCAAGAGGAAAAGAGGAAGACCGCATTACAGGTGGACAGACGCAATCAAGGAAGCCACAAGTACCTGGAGTTTGCAAGAAGGGGTGTAGAAGACCGAGGCTCTTGGAAGTCTCTCATTTATAGGGTAAAAGTAAGTCAAGCCAGTGTGATGTAGGGGTTCAAGTGGTCCTAGTCTGACTCTGGAAACCAAACTTTGAATTTCCACTCATCTATGGAGATGCACTTGGTGACCTTGGGCAAGTCACAGTCTCTCTGCTTCAGAGGAAGACCATGGCAAACCCCCTGTGAACAAATCTTGCCAAGAAAAGTTTGTAGGTAGGGTAGCCATAAGTTGGAAACAACTGGAAGGCACACAGCAGCAAACAACAGGTGGCACAGGGGACAGGATAGTGGCAGTGGTACAGTGGCTATAGGCGTACGGTAACAACAGGTGGGTCTGTGTGTGGGAAAAAGGTATCTCAGGGGTGAAAGCTGCGTCCCAGCTCCTCAGCTCTTCAGGCCTCAGCAGGGCAACTTCTTTAAGTACCTTGTGGCTGGTTTCTGTGTTGTCCCCATGCTGCTGTTGTGCACTACTAAAAAAAAAGTGGGGGGAGGGGAGCCTGATGCCAGCGTAAAGGATTGTGACACTGCAAACCACCAAAATAGAATATGGACCTATATATGTAAACCAAGTGTTGGAGCTGTGCAACCCTCTAGGTATTTCTGGACTGCAAGTCCCAGCTACCTAAGCCAGTTGTGAAGAATGCTAGGAGCTGCAGTCCAACAACATCCTGAGGATGATGTGATTCACACCTTCAGTGTAAAACATTTTTCCACACTTCTGTGTGTTGTCTTCCATTCTCCACTCTGTCATCTTCAGGACTGTAGTCCTGTTCTTTATTCTTGGTGCTTCCCATTTATGTTTTTTGTGGGTTTTTTTAGGAGCTACGAGCAGCAGAAGAGCCAAGTGTGCCACCAGTGGCTTCATCAGGTGGGTACATGGTGCAGCCTTCTCAAGAGGATATGAGGCTATCACACATAAACACACCCTTTCTCATTCAGCAGGGATGGCAGACATACAGCCAGCAGCCAGTATGTGGTCTCCATTGCCCATTTTCATATGTTTCAGCTGTCCCAATTAATCCTCTGTTGTCCCACTTTTCATCTCCTTTTAAAATGTCCCAGTTTCCTCTCTCTTCCTCCCACTTTTCTCTTTCATCCCCTGCTTACTTCTGTTGAATTCAAAGTGCAAAAGTAGTTTGTTTTCAGTTAATTAGCAAAGGGGATAGGAGAGGAGAGGACAGAATCTTACCCTTCCCAGTCAACTCAGGCCAAAGCAAACTGCTGCAGTCCTTCCTAGCTTGTCTGTTCTTCCTCATTAATAACTTCTACCATCCTGATCACACTCTGATGTTGCTTTATCACATGAGTCTTGGTTTTCATCTGTGAGATGTTGGAGGATGTGCATTCTGTGTCCTAGGGGTCCTTCCCAGAACCTCCCATACTTTCATTTGCCTTTTCTAAAAGCCTGTAGATACAGTACCTTCCCACTAGAACAAGACATGGGCTAGTTCCAGGAGGTTCATACACAAACATAAGTGAAACCCTGGTCATTGCTGACTTTGTACAAACTGCTGAAAAGATTTTGCCTTTGGGGATGGAGTATGGATCAGAACAGATTCCAGAAGGGCCCTGGACTCCCTGGTCAGGTTGCCCATCCATACAGCTTTTGTTAGATACGCAGGATGGATATACTTTCCACTATAGGAGCTACTTTTACACATTCAACAGACTCCTAGGCTGTGTGTTCCCAGAGACAATGAAGCCATGACTTCAAATAAAGAAATTTTTAAAACTATTCTCTTTTTGCAGAAATTTCTCTCGAGACAACCGAAGAAGAACAGCGTCCTAGTCTGGTGATCCCTGAGGAGAGGTAAAGCTGCCCCTCCCGCCTCTCTGAATGAATGTGGCCTCTTATGGCTGAGCAGAACTGAGAAAGCCATATGCAGGCTGGGGGATTCTGGAAGGTTCTAAGTCTTCCTTCCATTATTTCAGGATGCTCCTGGAGGAGCCAGAGGAAGTGCCACTAGCTGTTGTACCAGAACTCCCAGAGATCAGTTTTGACCTGCCCTTGGATAAGGACATGATCACCTTGGACTATGTCCGCAGGTATGGCCTAAACATGACACATTTTTCTTCCCTTTGAGCAGGACATGGGGGATACATGTGAGCTTTCCATAGTTTTTGGGCTGCAACTCCCATCAGCACTTCCTATAGATTCCTGCAGCCTGGTGAAATTTAGAAGCTACATTGGAGATGGCCGAGTTTGGAGCTGCAGTACAAAGGACATAATTTTATATGCAAACCTAATAATTTTATAGAGTTGTGCAGGAATTGGAAAACCTGTAGCTGTTAAGTAACAGTTTTATGTAAAAAAAGCAAAAAAGCTGTTGTGTTTACCAGAGAAATTCATGTAAACATTTGGTTATGTATTCCAAAAGCAACAGATTCTGTCTGATCTTGGAAGCTAAGCAGGGGCAGTCCTGGTTAGTACCTGGATAAGACCACCAGGTGCTGTAGGCTGTATTTCAGAGGAGAAAACTGGCAAAACCACCTCTGAGTATTCCTTGCCTAGGAAAACCCTATGATATTCATAAGTTGACAGGAACACGTGTGTGGTATATAGTATATATAGTGGAAAGTCTTCTGTTGGGAGGGGGCTTGGAATGATGGGGGTGAGTGCTAGTTGGCTTAGGTTTTGGATAAGATTGTTAAAAAGGTGGATGTGCAGGACAGATTGCTATAGACTTGTTCAGCGCGGAGAGGGTGGAAGCATCATTTTCCTTGTGCCCCAGTTGGAAGCTGAATGGGCCATCCTTTGCTGGACCTTAAGGTGGGCTGGGTGGCATTTATGTAATTTTACAGTAGGACTTACCTACTGAATGCAGAGCTTTTACGGATCTGTAACCCTACGTTATGAATCCATAACTGTAGTACTGAAAACCAGTTGTCATCTTTAAGTGTATGTTGTACTTCTGTTTAATCAAATGTGTACCTTGGGGAATGCTACAATAGTGCTATCTATTGAGTTCAGACATACGGTGTCTGTGGTAGCAGTGGTTCAAGGGTGGTAATGCCCGGTGGTGGAATTATAGGAACACAGGAACAATGAGGACATCTAGAAGGTCCCCGTAAGTGATGTTGGCCATAGTGGACAAGTGGAGGTCCCCATATTTGGCGCCATGGCAGTGGGATATTTAGAAGTCTTCATAGTGGCCCTCCAGATGCTGTTGGACTGATGGGTATTTCATCTCTGGATCTGTTGGCTGATGGGAGTTGCAAGCCAGACTGCATTAAAAGGCCATAATTCCACCATTTCTGCTGTAGAGAATCCAGAACCCTATGTCTTTCCAGGAACATTTCATTTTTTTGTTCTTAAAAAAAAACCTTCAAATATTCTCTACTCTGCTTTGGAGATAAGGAACAGACATCTCTTTGTAGGAGACCACCAGAATAGGTCTCCTGCAAAAGGGATAAACCAGACCAGTGCTACCCAGAGTGGTAGTTCATGGACTGGTGCTAGCCCTTGATCCTTCAGCTGCCAGCTCCTGAAAAGTTTTCAGGAAAGAAAGCAACAATTGTAGCCAGTGGGCACAAATGTAGTCCTGGTTCTTGGCGCACTGGAGAAAAAAAATTCTTCCTGCTTCTCACATCACATAGCTGATGAAGCATTGAATTAAACATTTGTTTATGGCTTCCTTCACAAAAGGAGTTTAAAAACCACAAGAGTTATAGGGCTCCCTTGACACCTGCTTCTATTGTTGTGTATGTTCAAGTTATTTCTGATTTATGTCAACCCTAAAAGCAAACCTGTCACGGGGTTTTCTGTGGCTGGGAGTGTGTGATCCACTCAAGTGGGTTTCCATGGCCAGGTGGGGAATCAGACCCTGGTCTCCAGGGGTGTAGACCGATGCTCAGATCACTACACCATGCTGGCTCTTTACTTTGTGATAATTCTGGGTCTGAGATGGGAATCATGCAGTCCTTCAGAGAAAGTTAGACTCAACTTCCACCATTCCACATTACCGACTACAAGTGTGGGGAGCTGCAGTCTGACAGCATTTGTAGGTCTGTATGATTCTGACCCTGCTACTGGTGATCTCAATTGAAGGAGACCTATTCAGTCAATGGGATTTATATAAGTGCCTGTTTCACCATTCAGCAATGAATTCTGTGGATCTACTTTAGTTGGGACTACCAAAAGAGGTGATGCCGTTTTACTCATGTTGGTTAAAGAGCCACGTACCAGGTGTTTGGAAGGAACTGCTAGTTACAAAATGGACACCTTCTCTTTTCTTGCTGCAGGTTAATTTCAGCCAAGCTAGAACAGGCTGGAGAAACAGAGTTTGACCATCTGGTGCCCCTCAGCACTTCTCGGCCTGTCGTCAGCCGATTTTTCTACATGTGCTTGGGTAAGTGTTCTTTCTTATGACTTATTTCTTAATATATAGCTCTTCACCTAGAGCACAGGTGAGAATCATTAATAATTCTTGGACTCCAACTCCCACCATCCGTCACCTTTGGTTATACTAAGACTGATGGGAGATGCGATCCCAGCACCACTGGAAGGCCACAGTCACTCAGTCAGCCCCTAGAAATAACAGAGTAGTATAAAGAAAGAAAATGACAACTCACTGTAATAGAAGTGGCATACATCAGAGGTTAGCATTTTGCAGTCAAGGGTGACAGTTTCGACCACTGCCACTGACCTGTTTAAAAATGCCTAAACAAGCAAAAAAGTTGATCTAGATCTGAAAAGAGCATAGTGTTGTTGCCAGCTGCATAACTGGGGTTGTGAAATTGTTTTTGGTTCTCATAGAATAGGTGGCATCCTGTTAGTAGAATACAAAGGCACAAGTCCCTCAGATGCCTGTGCATGTCTTTTTTGGCATTCTCTTCCACCCTCCCCAACGGCCAAAGCCCGCACCCACACTGGACCCACTGTTTAGCTGCTGCAAACCCCCCATAGCTATTCAGTGTCTGATGGCGAGCAGGGGGAGGAATTAAAGAAGCATCTAGCTATGATTCGCTGCCTGATGCAGAATGATAGCATCATCTGCTGAGACCTCAAGAGTACTCTGGAGAATTTTAGTGGATTATGTAATCATTCTGCATCTGGGTATGGGGACATGGCTAGATGCCTCTCCATTCCTCTCTCCACCAGCCACAAAATGGCCAACGTGGGGAGGGCTGCAGCCACTACACAGTGAATCCAGGGGGATGCTGAGACCATAGATGTAGTATAGTAGTAGACATGGGACTATTACACTACATTATGCCAGGATTTTGGCTACTAAGTTAGTGACGTGTGTGTGTCTTTTTGGACCAGGTTCAGGGATCTGTTCTCTAGCACTTTGCATCCTGAACATTCCTTTCCCAGCAGCTGTCAAACCTTGAGAAGGGTTGCTGCTTATTGGGGAGGAGCTGAAGGAAGCAATTCAGAAGCCACTGCTCTGGGCCCCCAAGAGAAGGAAAACCCTCCATCTGTGTTTCTTACCTCCTCTGGGCCAAGATCAACCGCTGCTTCATCATCTGAATTACCTCTCAGCTTTCTTCTTTCTGCACTGATAAGCAGAGCAGGGGCCCTTGCTAAGGTCTGACAGCTGATGGTTCAGGGGAAAGAAATGGAATTGTGTAGGGAAAGCATTAGTCTCTGTCCACTCAGTGTAGACTAATGTATCCAAGGTGGTTGGAAGCTCTAACTCCAGCAGTCCTTATTTAGGGGTGAGTTGGTAGAGAGAGGGACATGCTTGCAAGTGTTTGGGTCCTAAGAAATTTAAGACTTCAAAGGAAAACCTCAGAACCTTGAATTGGGCTGAGAAGCAAATATCCAGCCTATGCAGTTCTTTCAGCAATGCTCTGAGATGACCCCATGTTGTGCCACCTCGTACAGTCCTAGCTGCCACGTTATGCACTAGCGTTAAGTTTCTGGGCAGTCTTCAAGGGCAGCCCTGCATACGTTGCATTGCAGTAATCCAGTCAGGACTTTCCTAGAACAAAAGCCACCGTTTTCAGACTATGGATGCCCCTTATGGTCATAGCAGGCTAACTAGGCAGGTCTGCTGTAAGGCCATCTTGGATACTTGAGCCTCAAGGGTGACAAGGTTGGAGCAGAGTGCCACACAGAGTCTCCATCTTGGTGGGATTTAATCTTTGTGTTGGCCTCCAGCCATTCTGTTTACCAAATCTAAATACCAGGTTAGTGGAAGCAGGAGCTACTGATGGTATGAGATATCTTGCTTTGCCCTCTTACTCTGACAAATCCCGAAGGCCGAAGGGAGGGGGAATGTGATTCTCTGGGTTAGTGAGTGAAAGAATCTACACAAAGTGAGTTTAACCCCTTCAGTGTCCAGAACAGGCAGGGAAACAGCTGTCCAGCAGCAGCCATCTTCCTTCAATAGTTCTTTCCCGGCTTCTGCCTGGAGCAAAACTGTTGTTTAAGTTCTCTTGTTTGTGATTGCTGTAGTATTAGATGTTTGCATTACAAAGCAGGCAGTTTGGAATGGGTGTACCATAGACTCTAGGTCTATGTTATTTAAAAGGAAAAACAGGCCTTTTCCTCCTTCCAACTGTGGAGACTTTGCCCTCATTTGCTAGGCTGGTTGTCTTTCCCTCCATGCACACCCTGACTGCAGAAAATAAACCCAGACGCTGTTTGTATGGATTGTTGTATATACCGAGCCCGGGGCTAGGCCTGTTTTGAAGAGAGTTGAAAGTGCAGTCAGCCAGGCTGTCCCTGTGGGATATAAACTACTGTACATCCTTTCAGCTGCTCCTCAACTCATTTCAAATTGGTTAGAGAAGCTTCCGGAACAGAAGGGGACTGGCCAGATAACCAGAAAAAGAAGATGACTGCCAACTCCCTGCTGGTCTGGTTCTTTCTTCTGCAAGAGAGCAGAAAAGGCTTCTAGCGTGCTATTGCACAGAGCCTGGAAAAGGCTGGAGGGGGTGTTGAGTTGTAATCCAAAGAAGGAACTTTCTTAGTCTCTGATGTTGAATGGCTAAACACCACATATTTAGTTCTCATGTCCAGTCACTCTCTCTCCCAGTTCTCACTGCAACCCAACACGTGCACCTGGAGCAAGCAGAACCTTATGGACGGATCATCATTCAACCAGGACCCCGCTTTCGTCACAGCTAGCAGGACCTGGCTCACTTCTACAGATGTCATCTGGGAGTTCTCTTGCCTATGGAATGGAGGGGACATAGAAGATGTCTTCCACAACAAGGAGAGTTACCAATTGGGGAAGAAGGGCGGAGAGAGGAAGATTTCTGTTAAAGGTAGTTTGGATTTAAGAGAGAAGAGTTTGTCAATCCCAGTTTTTAAATGGTCTTGTTTTCAAAGTGTTGCATTGTATTGAGAACCTGACTGAAATGAATTGAATAAAGATGCTCTGTTTGAAAAGAGAGCAGAAGAATGGCCTTACTGCAGGAGATCAAATGGATTTTCCAAGGAATCTCAAAAACAGATTAAGAACCTTAGAGCAGCCATGCTGGAGCTGACCAAAGGCCCAGTTAGTTTAACATTCAGTTTCCTTAGTGCCAACCAGTTAGTTGCGCAGCAAAAGCTTTCCAAGCAGGACGCAAGTGCAGCTGCACCCACTGAATCAGACCCCGCCCAGGTACGCTGGAAGTGGGGCAGCTCTTCCTCCTCTCCATCCAGCAGGAGGATAGTTGGGAGCTTCTGAGTGATGCTCTGTGGTTGGAAGACCTAGTAGCCATCTGGATGTCTTTGGACACCAGGAAGAGAGGAAACATTTAAGTTTCTCCTGAAGAAAGGGTGAAACTGCTGCTTTCTTCCTGGGTGCCCAAGGTCAACCAAAGGGTGGCTTTGGGGACCAGAGCTGCACTTTGAGGGTAAAGGCATTGTGGAAGCAAAATAGCTCCTTCCACAGTGTTTCAAGATGTCCTTCCAGTGCTATAACCAGGGCTTATAGTGCTGAAAGACAACTAGAAAATGCTGGTCAATGTTTCATGTTAAACACTAACTAGGAAACAGCAGGCAAGGGGAAAATTCAAACAAACAATTAGGTGGATATGATAATAAATGGTGGTATGAGAAATACACAGAACAGAGAATGTTTCTGACTCTTTGTTCATCAAGGAGTTCCTTTTTTAGGGTCAAACTACTACTTACTATGCAGCTGCCCTTCCTATATTGTATAAGTTATATTTCAGATTTTAGATTTTAGTTGGTCGGTGTTCTGTGGGTTAAGTTGTTCTTTGCCTGTATACATTTCTTGTGCTTAGTCATAGTGCTTGGAGTTTAACTTTCACTGATTTATTTGTGAGTTTCTCCAACCCTTGCACTACCCCAAGTGCGTCTTTTCTGGGGTACCCATCCCTCTCCACGACTCCAATCAGGCCAATGCAGCCCTTTAAAACCCTTCCTCTGGCCGGCTGTCTCCTCCTCCACCAGCATGACCTGAGCAGGACAGCTGGCGACAGGGTAACATGGAGGTCTTGCATTCATAGGGTTGCCACAAATTGAAGATTTAATGGCAGTTGACAACTGCTCTTGGAAAGCCAGTGTGGTGTAGTGATTTGAATGTTGAACCAGGAGATCAGGGTTTGCTCAGCCATGGTGGACCTTGGGCAAGTCACACTTTCTTAGCCTCAGAAAAAGGCAACGGCAAACACTCTTGTGACCCAATCATCCCAGGGAAACCCCATTATAGACTCACCTTAAGTGTTGCTAAGGAAGCTGGAATGCACCCTGCAATAGTCTTTTCCTGAGAGATAAGGGTTCTGCTGGTGTTCTGGCCAAAGAGGGACACCAAGTACTATATTTTCTGGCATATAAGGCTCACTTTTTTTCTCAATGAAAATGGGGTGTGTCTTATATGCTGGCAAATACAGTAGCCCTTTTCCAACTGAAATTGGGACAGATGCCCTGCAGAACAGGCACACCCTCAAATCACTACGGTCCTAGGGCAAGAAGCCAGGAACCTTTATTTATATATTTCCTGTCAAGAGTTACAAGGCCGCCCAAGCTAGCGGTGGGACTGCAGCTCCCAGAGTTGCTCGTCATTTGCTATGCTGCCTGAGGTTTCTGGGAGTTGATATCACACACCAACTGAAGGCACCCTTTGTAAGCCTATTTTATCTAAAGAAATATATTCAGGGGTGGCTGTGTTGGCCATGCAGCAGAACACATCAAAAGCCAACATCCACAAAGCAGCAATGTCTTTATTGGGCCAACTCCAAACTCCAAAACATCAGGCAAGCTTTCAAAGCCTCACTGGTTTCTTCATCAGGCAATAATGTTAAAAATCATACAGGAGAAGAGAGATGGCAGTGTTAGTCACAGGACTATATCTTGTCTCAAATGTTACATACTCTGTTGTCAGTTAAGATGGTCTGGAGAGATCTCCATGCAAGCAGAGGCCATTCTGCTAAGGGGAATCGCGATATAGGCAGAAGCCAGTCCCCGAAGGCAAATGGCTTCTGCCTTCATTGAGATCTCTCCGGACCATCTTAACAGAGTGCGTAACATCTGAGACATGATATAATCCTGTGACTCTAACATTGCCACCTTTCTTCTACTGTATGATTTTTGACATCTTTGCCTGTTGATGAAGCCAGCGAAGCTTCGAAAGCTTGCATGATTCATTTTAATTAAACCATTTGTACTGCACCCTTGAGCTAAAATGTTTCTCAGAACAGCTTATAAATATTGTTAAGCCTGAGGACAGAGTCTTTCAAATTAAGAAAAGACAAACACACAAGGGAAGGGATGGAGAGGGATGAAATAAAAGTTCAGCAGCCACCGAGTCTTGTTCTTCACCTCACTCTGGAGAGAATCACTTGGTGGCTGGTAGTGGAACTGGACACATCTTTTCCTCCTCCTTGGTGTGTGTGCATGCATGCGCATACAGACAGACATACTGCTCTTGTCAAAGGACTGAGGGCCTCTGAAATTAACGTTTTTCACTGAGCTGCTGGGAGATATGAAGCCTTTTGGCATCAAGTATGCAAGTCACTCAGCCTTGTTTATAGCATCCCTAACAGCAGATTAGGATGGGACTTATGTGGATCTCCAAATGTTGGCAACGCACAGCAGTCCCAGGTAGGACAGCACAGACCAGAATGCCCTTCAGTCCATCTGGAAGGCCAGATTCCCCCTCCAGGATAGACAGACTTTTGGCTTGCTATTAACAAGACTCCCTGAAGAATTTGGGGGGAATGGATCACAGTTTTTATCATGGTTGACTGGAGGATTTTGGAAGTTCCAAGCTTTGGTTCATAGAGCAGACCATATGCTACCTCCACCTGGTGACTTTCAAGAAAAGTGAAACAGATCTCATCTTGCCAAACCATCATGTGGACTACGGATGCATAAAGACAACCATACCTCCTTTTCAGGAAATCCTGTTCAAGTGCAACAGAGTTTTATTATAAGGTACACAATATATTTTAGTCCTTTGTTCAAAAAAATTTAATAAATCTAACAAGTCCAGGTTAAAATCTTACATTACAAACTACAGGGCCACCAGCTGATGCAATGGGCCATTATTTCATCCCAAAAGTCAGCTGAAAATCCACAGCAGGCAGACTGCTTGCAAAAATAATCCCCTCTCGGTGACTCTCCAAACAAATGTGAAACTTTGGCAAACAGAACTTTCTTTCTTCCACTCCACAAGTCAATGTGGATGGGGGAGTGGCAGCTCTGAGAACAGTTCCCAAGAGAGCACGGAAGGCAAAACCACCATCTCCTTTGGCAACCAAGAGAGAGGGAACAGAACAGGCTCATCAAAAGGAAGACCATGAAACAGTCTGCAGAAGCATCTTATAAAGACCAGTTAGCAGTTTTATAAACAAGTGGTTAGGTAAATTGCCCACAGTATCCATTAACAGAACCCGAGTCAGGATATATCTGCATTCAGGTCAAAAGGAAACTCTAATACTGAGAGAGTTGAGGAGCATAATAAATTTCTCAGCTCTCTGGCCTTAAGATCAAATGGAAGCTCTATGACATCCTCCCCACTCTGTTTACTTTATTGTGGAAGAAAGGGACAACCTGAACCAGATAACACACATTTCCTGTTAGGAGGAGGAGGAAATGTGCTAAACATTAAGCCCAGTGCTGCTCTTTCTCACATTACCAACCACCAAACAGACTTTTCTGGATCCTCTACATGTGCAGGTTCATTCTGAGGAAACAGTTCTGCAGGTTAGCCAAGGCACCACCCCACAAGCCCTAGGACCAAAGCTCAAGCGATGTAACTAAATAGAGATATCCGCAGCCAACCGCCCACTGGTTTCAACACATGGCCCATCGTGATAAATTTAGTTGCAGGTCAGGCTTACAACTGCCTCAGTAAACATGGCACTAACTTGATAAAATCAGGATATGCCTTGTGGGCTACTCTGGAATGAGTGTTGAATTAATTCAGAACTTCACAGGTCAGCTTGGCAGCATCGAGGACTCCCCATGGTTGAGGCCTGCTAGTCAGGAAAGTTGTTATCAGAACACCAGTAAAAAAGGCAGAAACCTGATAAAGTTATTGAAACACTAAAATTCCACTGGATGGATCGAGCTACTGTTGATGCCATGCAAGGCCTTGGACAAAGATAACGTGAAAGGCCTAGTAAGACAGCAGGCAAGGAAAAAAAATCCTCATGCGTGCAACTGTTCTTTGTAGAAAAAGAGATAACCCTTCATGGAACTGGTTTAACACCTCCCATGAATACTAAGAACTGTCTAGCACCATGAGTGGCAGAGACAGAGAGACGTGAGCAGCCATTAAGGGTGTACAAAGAACCCAACTGGCAACAGGAAACGATCAACACAAGATAGAGGGAGTGTTGCTTTGTGTCAGGACCAGGTTGGTCCCCAAAACAGAAGGAGACAACTCTAGTCTGTACAGAACAAGGGGTGCAACGGAGAGTGTTGGTCTCTGTGAGTGACAGACGCTTCAACTGTACAGAGTTGGGGGTACACAGCCCTCTGGCCGGGTCAAGCGGAAGAGCTGACAGCTGCGTTGACCAAGGCACCTGCTTCAGAGGGCAGCGAAAGCACGGCCATTTGGAATTCGGCAGGGCAAGTGATGGAGAGGTTGCGCAGGAGAGTCACCAAGCTGTTCTGGCCCTCTACAGGAAAGAGGGAAAGAAAAAGGGAAAAAAGGAAGATTTGGCTTTGGCTCACCATGAAACTTCCCCCTGGCTTGGCTTTTGCTTTTCATAATAGCTGTCCAGATGCTCTGGGAAGCTCCTGAGTATGGTACAGCTTCAATAAGTGACTTTCTTGGATTATAACTCCCAGAATTCCCTAGCCAATAGAGCCACTAGGGGATTTTGTGAGTTGCAAAGTTTAGGAGCTCTGAAGCAGGGACATAAATAGGCATGGGAACCAAGGTCCACAACACACACATTCTCAGTAGCTCTCTCTTTCTTCTATTGATCAATACAAGTGGAGATTAGTTATTCTTCTCCCTTGTTGGCTAAGTCTACAAGCAGGGCCTTATGGTGGTAGCTCCCCCAAGGTTTTGGATGAAAAATCCCTCTGAATGAGAACTGCCTTTCCTAATTCTTCTACCTAACAACTCTGGGCATCCTTAAAATTCTGCTGCACCTCTCCAACTTCAGGCTTGCTCTTCACTGTTCTACCAGGGCTTGTAAGAGTTATTTTTTTTGGACAACTCCCAGAACACCCCCATCCAAGCACTAAACATGCTGGCTCAGAGAATACTGGGAGTTGTCACCCAAAAAAGTAACTTGTCCAAGCTCTTCTTCTTAACACATCCCTGTGATCCTCCAATATCCCTTTTTTTGCTTCTTCAAAAGGCAACTCTTCTAAACTTTTCCCTGAATCACCATAGCATCATTTGACACTTTCTGTAAGTGACATGTGGCAGAGACTTTGCGACACCTAGCAACCCAGGAGATCACTAAGAAAGCACATGGCAAGACAAGATTTCCACAACCAGACTTCTTGCCTCTTTGGTTGGGTAAAAGCAGAAGGAAAAAAACCAGGCAGGATTAAGAAAACCAAAGAATCTACTGAGATCCATACCTGCTGGTACATGTTTGCTGCCCAGGACAGCACTGCTGGCTCGAATGATTTCTCCAACCTGCTGCACTACCTAGAATACAAAAAGAGAAAGCCATTTGCCCTCCTGATCCTGTGGGAATTCCCCTTCCGGAAAATAACAACAACCAAATTGCCAACCCTCTAATCTCCACTAAGCCTCAAGGTCAACTATTTCTCCTTCTGTAATCTTGGAGAGAAAAATTACTGGAAAAATGCTGGCAGTTTTGCTTCACAAAATAATGATTTTTAAAACCCCAACCAGCGAAGTAAAAGCAGTGAAATGGATTTAATCTATGAAAGACTGAAATTAGGAGCACAGTTGGTCAAGGGAGGGGCCAGAAAAGTGCTGCAGCTCTTAGCATCATGAAACAAAGGAAAACAACTGGAGAAAGAACAAAACATATTTGAATAGTTTATGTTTATGTTACAACTAGCGTATTTACCTGGTGTTGCCTGGGATTTTATTTTCTCATAAGTAACAGTTGTTAGAAGTACCTTAGGAATTACCTTACCTTATCTTAGGAATTAGAGATGGTTGAAATACACAGATTTGATATCCTGCCTTGTCCAGTAGCTGTAACTTTTCCCCATAGTCCCCAATCCAATCTGTATTCAGAGTTGTTAATATAAAGAGGTTTGGTTCCTGAGGGAATACAGTGTCCTCTCTCCTTGCTGCTAGGCCTTGTCTTCATAGCAACCAGCCTATTCCTGTAACTTATCCCCATATTCCCCAATCCAATCTGTATTCAGAGTTGTTAACATAACAGAGCTTCAGTTTCTGAGAGGATACACTGTCAGAGGGATGGTGGATGATGGGAGCCACACAAAAATCCTGGTAGCACTTCCCTCCAGCACTGAGCTCTGGCAAAAAGACAGTTCACCAGAGTCAAGTGTTTAAAAAAAATCACCATGCAGCAGAGTTTACTCACACAGCTTGAAGCATCCCAGCAGAGTATTTAACATTAGCAGCAAAACCCTGAAGCCAGGAAAAATACTCCCAAGCAAATGTTATCTTCCAACAGGAGGCTCTACTCTTGAGTTACTATACATACAGTATGTACAAGTCTCCAATGGAGTATTCAGCAGCATGCAGAACATAGCCTCCGGCCACTCTCCAGACATCAAGAGGGCTTAAGAGGGTTAGACGCCCCCCTTATGTACAGCCATTGCTGATGCAACTCTAGCAGCCTCTAGTATGATGCAACCTCCCTGCCCTGGTTACACAACCCAATGACTCATGCAGGTGTTACATGGGATTGCATCATCCACTGTCTTCCCAGGTGCAAAACTTAAAGGTACATCAAGTATATTTTATTTGGACTTAGGTTCTGTCCAACCTATCCTCACATACACTACCCTTGTTCTTGCTGCTAGGCCTTGTCTCCGCAGCAACCGGCCTATTCAGAGCTGTGTTTGAGAATCGTACTGAACTGCCAACCCCAGGATTCCATAGAATCTTCACAGCCAGCCAATCGTATGAGGTTTTCTTGCCTCACACAGCCATCGTAGGAGGCCTTCGCCTGCCTGATGCAGACAGACAGACAGACTCGCTCACTCACAAGATTTGGCTTTTATATAGTAGATTATAAGAGCAACCACGCAGGATCAAAGAGAGGGTCCTTGCAGAACAGCAGTTCTTGACCTTTGATTCAACCCTCAGAAGCTCCAGTCAGCATGACCACTAGCCAGAGATTCTGGGAGTTGTAGTTCAATAACATCTAAGCACCCGCAGCCTGGAAGCCACTGAGCTGGAAGGCTGCTATCCCAGGGCTCTATGGGGAGCCCACACACAAACAACCCTCTTCAGTTGCTTTTTGCTCAGCCTGGGATCTACTGAGGTTGACTGCTCCTAGACACAGAGGTTCTCCATTTAGCCGCCTCAAGTTAGAGGGAGCGCTGCCAGAGGTGGGTTTCAAGTTTAGTCCCCTGCCTATCCAATTAATTGGGTCGCAGGGAAGGGGAAAGGCAATCTGCCAGTTCGCTTGGGACCCTGCAGAGATGCGCCAATCAGAGTACACAGTTCAGTGGGCCGGATCAGCCTACTCCAGGCAGGCATCTCTGGACTGCTGGACTACAGCTCCCAGAACTAGACTACAGCCTGGTGGATTCTGGGAGTTGCAGTCCACTACACCCAGAGGGCAACTGGTTTGGGATGCACCAGTCGCCTGTTCTGGTATAGCAGTAGCTGTTTTAGATCTCTCATATTGGGGGAATGTCTGCTCACACAGGGAAGGAGACAAAGAAATCTGAGGAGTTCAGAAGGAAAGGAAAGATTGTTATCTCTTTCCAAACCTGCTAGAGTTTTAAGATCTGCAGGTTGGCCCTGCTTTGCTTTTGCTGACAGGCAAAAATGTTTCTGTTCAAGTAGGCTTTTAGCATGTGAGAGGAGAGCTTTTTTATTTCTGTTGGGATATTTTTAACTTTTCTATGTTTTAAAAATGGCTTCATGCTGTTTTTATGTGCAAATGCAATAAATCAATCATCAGTAAACAATAAACAAAATAAGGAGGAAGCAAAGTACCCACCCCTCCATGCCTGGGCTAGGGGAGCAGGGCTAACACCATCCCACCCCAAGTCAGAACTTCCACTTTCTTTCCTTCCCTTAAAATCTGTTCCAAACCCAAGTTGCATAAAAAAGCAAGTCAGGTGGTCTAGGACAGAACGGAGAGGCAACTTCTTGCTTGTCCTGTTCCCTCTGAGCTGCGGCCCAAAAACCAAGACCCACCTGCTGAGGATCATGTGTGTGTATAAAATTGATGCAACGGAATATTGTCTGATACTCTTCGAAGTCCTCCTTGAGGGGCAGGGCGCGCAGCAAGACGGGAAAAACCTGGCGAAAGAGCCACAGAACACAAAATAAGAATCCCTGATTACAGATCAGCCAAGGCTCTACTTTAAGGTGGAGCGAGGCAGCTGGCTCAGGTGGCAGATGCTGGAAGGTGGCAGCAAAATGTTGGATGAGAATGTTGGGTGCCACGGTACCTTCCCCTGTAACTCAAAAGCTGAATTTGCTGCCGTAAGGTGTGATGGTGAGGATGGTTTCCCACAGCTACTGCCGAAACAGAATGCAATGGTTCAGTTTGGCCATGTTTTATATACAGAATAGGGTAGCCATCTTGGTTTTTTTAAACCTCAGGCAGGAAAACATTGAGCTGGCCCTAGGCTACAGCTGCTCTTCTCTACTCTCAACTTAAGATTACTCAGGGAGAAGGAGAAGGACAGTATTTGCTTTTCAAAGGGAGGCTTGAAAGAAAAATCAGATTTGCCCATCTCTCTCTGCCCACCAACATACACCTGAAAATCTCAAAGAAGGTCTGCACCAAATGAATTTGCCTCGAAGAGATCTTCGCTCACTCTGGGCAAGTGGCTTATGGGTCAAAGTGAGGGCTCTACCACTCTCTCTCTATATATAACTGTGACTGGAAGTGACAACAATCATGTTTGGGAGCTTTGGGGGCCTGGTGAGAGGCCTTTGGGAGCTGCTGAAGAGGGAACCATGGGTTGTTCGAGGCTCACTAGCCTCTCTTTCCACTCCCCTGCTATATCAGAACACTATGCTCCTTGTTAATTAAGTGTGAAAGAATGAGTCACTCTCATCTGTCCATTTCCACAATTCTTGCTCACAAATGGCTAAACTGGATTAGAATGACTACATCACTCACAAACACCATGTGGGACAATACAGCTCCACCCCAGAAGACTTGTTCTAAATCCAGAAGGTTATAAATACATCTACAGAAAGGCAAGAGCACAGCTGAGTGGCGCAGCTGATGTTTTTACAGAGAAAACTCTCAGGTTGATGGATGGCATCCCCAGTTTAAAACAGTTTCAGAGAAGCAGGCCTAGAGGAGTCAGCAGATGGGGACAAGGGGCTTTGCAATCTCACAGTACTGGGATACGTATACCATTTAGTCTGCTCAGTTTGAAGCATTTACATAGTTCAGTTCCTTAAAAAGTGATCTAAATAAATATCCCTGTCCCCATGATAAGCTGAGGGCCTGCTGGTTGTTCCAGATCAACTAAACCAAGATGGAAAAGCAGCAGTGATGGTAACAACAGATACCCAACAAATGGGGTACAGCTAGTGCTAACCGAGTTAAAAAAGAGTGGTTCCCTATCTCTGTCTAATTTACTTGATGTGTGTAAACCAGTGGTGGGAACCATGCATCCCTCCAGATGTTACCAGACAACAACTCTCAATGTTCCTTAACACAGGCTACGCTTGCCAGGGCTGCTGAGACTTGCGTTTCAGCAACATCTGCAGGGCCACCTGATTCTCACTCCCAACACATTCCTTGCTTTTTAGCTGCAAACACTTACATACGCCCACCTTGTCTGAGTTGAGACTAGCATCCAACTCTCACCTGTCCAATGGGGACCCCTCCAGGGTTGGCCATCATCATCCGTGCCACGGCTCCACAGACATTATCAGTCACCCGGCTGTTTTGCTCCTGGGAGATGATGTTGGACAAAAGCCCCAGCAGCTTGGGGTAATGTCTGTGCGAAACAAAGATGGGGGTTAAGGGGAAAAACTGGACAATGAAGGAAGCTGAAAAATAGGTGTGGGGACAGTGGAATTAGCTCTTGGCTCTCCCATGACTGGAAAGAGAATGAGAAGAGACTCCAATGAATTTTGCAAAGCAAACCAACATTGGCCAGTCTGCTCAATTTTCATAAAAGGACACAATATCTACCTTCTTTGGGAGCAATCTTTGGCCCTGCATTTGTAGCTGGACTGCAGCTCCCATTTGCCCTGAGCCAGCCCTGCCAGTGATGAGGAATGCCAGCAGCTGCAGTTCAGCAACTTCTGGAGGGCCACATCCTGCTCAGTTTTGTTTTACACTGAAAATACAGAGAGGCTTCTGTAATGTTTATGGGCTCTTCCTAGGGCCTGAGGGCAGGGCAAGGTACAAGTGTGGCCAAACAGCTCACAAGCAATCTTGCTTCCATTTCTTGTGCTGCAAATGGGATTGCCCCAGGGAAGTGTCCAAAATTATACTTCTTTTTCAGGAAACAAATCTTCAAACAGGTTCAAAGGTTCAGTGTGAACTTTCTTTTCACACATGGATGGGCAAGGTGCAGCCCTCTAGCTGTTGTTGGATTGCAACTCCCATCGGCTGCAGGCAGCACAGCCAATTCTGAGGAACGCTGGGAGCTCAAGTTCAGCATGTGTGGGCCATATGATTTGACCTGTTGCTGTTTTTACACCTAAGAGAACAGTTGTAACACATGGAAGCCCTCACCATACAAGGGCTGTATGGTAAATCACCAAATCCTTCCCACCCATACACCCCCCAGAAACCATATAGGCCAGCCATGGTGAAAGGGTGACCCAGTAGCCTCTGGTTTCCACTTTTGTGACTTCTCAACCCTACCCATTTTTAAAGAAAATTCAGCATGATTTCCAGATGATGTTTGCCTCAAAACGCACCCAAAGCCCCTCAAATGTGTTCAGGTTGAACTTCAAATTTTAAAAACTTATAACCATAGGTCATTGCAATATAAAAACAAAGAGGTTTTCAAATATCAAATAACCATGTTAAAATACAAAATGTAACACAGAATTTCCAACACCAGTCCTAATACTACCAAGTTTATCAATCAGAATTAAAATATAGGAAATAAAGCCATAGGAGTAATAAGACTTCAGACTTTTGAAAATGCCTTGTAATAATTTTCACAGGCATTAGCTAATCCAATTAAGAAAGCTGCAGCTCTTTTAGTGACACTAGAATCTTTCTTAAAAAGCAAAATGTCTGGTTTTTGGCAGATGGACCAATTGTTTTTAATAGATAACCCCACAAGGTGTTATTTCTCTAATTCCCTTTGACAAAGGACAACTAAACAAACATTGGGGGAGGTCCTCAACTTCATCCAGACCACAGCGATGGTAGTGTACGTGATAAGGGATGTAAATGAAATTAAAAGCATGCACGCAGGCAAAAAGTCAATTCAGAAGCCCCTACAGCACCCCATCCCCTTGAATAATTCCATTTCCACTGCAAAAAGACAACAGGAAGTGATGTGATGTCACTTCTGCTCACTACTTTGGAGAAGAAATGGAAGGAATGTGAGGTTATTTTAGCATACTTGGATGTATGGCACTGACGGGGGGTTGAAAATGGGCTTCCAGAAAACAGTTGCCCTAAATTAAATGACCATGAGCTTGTCCTCCCATCACTCCCCACACCGAGACAGAGGAACAGACAAGCTTAAGTTTAAAGAGGCTCCTCCTCCACGGAACAAAGCCCCTCCTCCCTGGTGGAAGCTCCTCCCCCTAGGCTGAGGCTCACAGAAGCAACCCCTCCCATCATACTGACACTGCAGGCTTTTGGGGAAGACAAACAGCGCCCCCTTCTGCCACATCTTGCCACCACTCACAGGGAAGGATACTCGTAGGCTGGCTCCCCACCATGTTCCGCCAGCACGCCCAGCCCGAAGACAGCGTTGCTGCGAACCTCCTGGTCCGCGTCACGGGCTGCCCCCATCAGCAGCGGCAGCAGGCGTGGCACGAAGGAGCCTGAGGCCAGGCCCAGCCCCTGGATTGTTTCAGCCACGGTGCCCACGGCGAAGGACTTGTCCGCTAAAGAAGAGCTGGGTTTCTATGGAAAGGGGGAAGAGGATCAGACGCAGGCAAAAGAAGGGAGAAACCCACAGCTCAGAGGAAGAGACCACCCTTCCATCCTAACAAACCGCCAGGAAGTCCAAAGTTTCGGTAGAAGTTCCTAGGACACAGTGGTGACCCCCAAGGTGGTTTCTGTGACCTCAAGACTCCTGTGGGGCAGGGTTTTGGGGTAACCATAACAATTTGCATCCCCCACATCCCAAAGCCTACCAGAATGACAGATTTTGCACTTGGTAAGCCACAAAGTTCACCCAGCTCATAATCCTTTCCTGACTAAGAATCACTTCCACTTTTTCCTTTTTCCTGTGTCACCCACAGGGCCACTGGAGGGGGAGAAAGATCGTCGTCCAGTCCCACCAAAGTTTCTCATCTCTGGCCTGTTATTAGTATGCCCCTCTTCCCACCTGGGACCTTCCAAGTATGTTGAACTATAATTCCTATGGTTCCTAGCCAGCATATCTTGCCGGCTGTGGATGGTGGGACATGCCATTCAACACATTTGGAAGGAGACAGACTGGGGAGCTGGCTTCATATGATACCACAGACAGACTTGGAAAGGGTTCACAGCTTTTCTCAGGTTAATCTTTCTTGCCTTGCTGGCTAACCTCACAGCTGGGGTGTGGAGCCTCTTTCAGCCGAGGGCCAACTTCAACTTCAGAGAAATACTTGAGGGTCACGTTTCAGTGGTGGGCGGAGCCAGAGGCAAAAGACAGAGGACCTAAAATATCAGTATATTTTAGCTTATCAGCTCTTACTGTCAATTACTAATCTTTAGGAGAGGCATTTCAACTATTTAGAATGGTGGGGTGGGCGGCTGGGTGGATATAAAAGGCAGGAAACATTGGGGAAAGGAGCATAGCTGTTTGGGGAAAATATCCCCAAGAGGATTGTACTGGGAAACTGGGTTGGCAGAGTTGGTCCAAGGTCCTTGAGGTCCAAGGCTGGTATCTCATTTATGAGATCATAAATTGGACTTGCAATCTGGTAATTTTTGGGATTCATGTTTATAGTCATGACTCCCAAAACTGACCTCTTAAGTCAGGCAGCACCCTAACTGAAGGGTTTCTGAGGTGCTGCAAAATGACAACTGCAGCCCTCACCTGGTCATGAGGCATGTTGAGATAAGCAGCCACAGTAGAACCTCAAGAGGTCTCTCCAGTTGCCTGTCTCAGTATGCCCTGTGACTGGAGAATGTTGCAGCTGCCATCTCCATGCACCCCGCTCTGCATTGTTTCAGAAGCTCTTTGGGTCTAGGTTTTTGGGGGTCAGCACCAGGAGAAGTAGCTACAACACAAGAGCTCTGTCCTTATAGCTATGCAGAACATCAGCAGGAGAAAAGAGTATCCAAATGAGTAATTCCGTTGGTTTCCAGCCTTGAAGAGTGGTTGGGAAAGCCTATGCCAAAAGGAAGGCGAGGAGGAGGAAGAACGGAAAAAGTTTTGGGGTGGAAGAGCTGGTAAGAGAGAATGGTGTTGAAATAAAAGGACAGAAGAAGACAGTTAATGGGCAGGACATTTTGGAAGCCAGACTGAAGGACAACACGTCGAAGGAAGTTATGGAGGAGGAGGGACAGGAAGTATGGAAGGACCACTGGGGGTCTGGGGAACTGCCTCAGAACTCACCATCTTATTGAGGAGCAAGGGCAGGAAGCCGGCAAAATATGGAGCAAATACTTCCCCTCCAGCAGCTTCAGCCAGTGCAGGGATCATTTCACCAGCATACTCGATTAGCATGGCGTCATATTCTGCCTGGTTGTACAGTGGGACGAGGAGAAGTGAGAAGAGAAATGTAATTCGTCCCTCCTTAATTGCCTAACACCTTCTACCCTTCACAAACACCCTCCCTACACAGTTAGTGGAGGCATCTTCTGCACTCTCCAGCCCATCCACGTGGCCACTGTGGAGGGAAAGATGCAGAGGGGCCATTCAACAGCCTTCCTCAGCACAGATTTGTCTACAACTCAGTGGCAGCCTGCCATGGGGCTTACTCTGAAGTAGGAACAGAGCTTGGAAAAGTTATTTTGCTAGAATACAACACTCAGAATCCCATGCCAGGTGTTGTATTCTGGGCAATACAACGAAAGGAATTTTTCCTGACAGAACAGGAAATGATGCATCGCTAAACGCCCAGCCTATCCACTCACAATAGTTCAAGGAGGCTCTCTGTTGGGTGAAAAGCAAGGCATTCTGGGAAAGCATGGAATGGAGGCAGGATTTTATTCACAAGATGACACAGGCCAGAATTTAACACAATCATTTCAAGCAGCCTTCAAGGGTTTCACACTGAGAACTTCAGAGTGTTGAACCAGGACTGGAAATCCAGATTCTATTTTCCCACTTTGAGAAACGCCAGATGACTTCAGGCCATCGTCTCACCTAGCCTGCCCCACCTTCCAGGGTTGATGGACAAACTGAAGAGAGGGAGGGTCATTTCCTTGAGCTCAGCCAGAGGAAGGCACGATATAAACCGGGGTGAGCAAGTGCATGGAGAGCAAGGGCTGATATTCACCCACGCCGTGAGGCACGCTGCTACATCTTGGCACGCTGGAAATGATGGGTTTATCATTTCTGCTGACAAATTTGGCCATAAACCAAATCTGGCTGGAAAGCAAACCAAAACAATTTTGGGGCAGTTTAGGCTGATTTTCAGGGAGAAATGAAAACTGTGTCCTTTTTCTTTTCAGTTTGGTGGGACTTGGCAGCTGCCCTTTCCCCATCCCCATAAAATGTGATTAACAAATAAAATGAATACTCATTTTAATTTTTCAATTTATATCCTGTCTTTATCTCAGGATCCAAGGCATTTCACAGTACGGATTAAAGCAAAGTACAACTAAAAAATCTAGTAAGAGAAAGTCATAAAACTATTACTCAAGCAATCCTATTAAAAATAGCCATTTTTAAAAGTTTAAAATACATTTAAGACATAATAAAAAAGATTAAAAGGACCGCATGCCCCATTAAAAGACCCTTCTACCAAATGCCTGTTTAAAGAAAAAGAGTTTTGTCTTTTTGCAGTCATCCAGGTTTTTCTATTTATCTGGCTATTTATTTGGCTTATTTCTGATTTGGGAACTTTTTGTCATCTATTTCTTTGCTCTCAACTGTCACTGAGAACTGCCTTGAAGACCTTCACAGTGGAAAAGGGGGAAGTTAAATTTTAAAATCAATGAATACCTCCCATTTTGAACTAAAGCTTACACTGGATTTTCAACCTACAAAGCCAAATCCGAAAGATCCTCCCACACCCCTTCACAGCTTGCCTTCTATCCCTATTCTGAGAAATCACTTTCCAAAAGCCCATGGCAGATGTTGCCAGTGGTCTCACCTCTTCCTCATCATCTTCATCTCCATCTTCATCCACATCGGCACCCTGGCAGGCTGTCTGGAGAGAAGTGGTGAGTGACTGTTATTTTTAAAACGGCTTGGCCTTAGCAAAACAACTCCCCATACCAAACTGCACTGCACTGGCTTGGAATTTTGTGTTTTTCATACACATACATGAGAAACATTATTTGTTCTGCTCCTGACATCCAGGCTGCAGTTCTGTTAAGTTACACAGCCAGAATGACATCACTAATGTACAAAATGAAAACATCGGCGCCCTGGAGTGGAAACTCAAAAGATTTCCAGAAGTAAAAAAGCCCCAAGTGGGGACACATCTTTAAAAACAGTCCAGTGAATATGGTGCAAGCTCAGGAGCCATGGCACACAGACAGACATTCAGTGGGCAACCATTTTCTTGCTGGTCTCACCCACACATGGGGTGAGTTAATTGAGGCAGAGGTAGGTTGTAGGAAAACAACACTTTCAGAACAAAGAACGAATTCTTATTAATTAGAGTAACTTATTGATGAGCTGCTTTTTTTGGCATTTATTCAAACTTACAAAAAAAATCATGGCTGGCATTCTGTCGAGCACTATCCACAACCTCCATATGGTCACAATTGTGGTACTATTCCGACAATCGTAATTGCTATCCTGAACCTTCTTTACTGGGCAACAGCTGGAGGATCATTCTGTTGGTGATCAAGGTCGGTGGGTGCATGACATTTCCTCTCTTCTCCCACCAGTAAGAGAGACTGTGACGATCAGAAGTAGGACCTCTCTTGCAATTGTAATAAGGAAGTTACATAATTAACTAGCGCATGTAGAATTCTGGCCCTTTTTTTTGTTGTTGTCTTAAAAAAACTTAATATATAAAAACAACATAGACAACGGGCAGATCTTGCAATTCACAGCACTCTTTATCACTGATTATACTGGCCAGGACTGCTGAGATTTGCAATCCAACATCAGCTTTGCTGCCTGATTCCTGAGGTCACAGTACACTCTGAACCATGTTTCTATGCAGCATAATCCCTGAAGAAAGACAAGGAAAGAAACTTTCCCTTGTATCCTTGCTAAACATCCTCAACATTTAGCAAATAAAATAAAAATAGAAACAAAAATTAAAAGAATAAAATAGCAAATAAATTCTGCACCTGCAGCCCACCGGACTTGTTTTGATATCCTGAGGGTGTCAGGTCCCAAGGTGTCTCTGTCACGATGTTTAGGTGAAAGAGGGATGAGGAAAAGCATTTGAGGGCAGGTGTATTCAAAAGTATATGGCTAGCAAGCTCTGCAAGCAGCTTGGGATGTATGTAACCACTGCTGAAGGCTGGGATCTATCACATATGTTAAACAGTGCTAATCGCTGCTCTGTGGTCTTTACTGTTTCTTGGCAAATTGATGGATGAGGCCAGTGAGCGGGGAAAAGTGAAAGCAGACACGGCCTGGTGCCAGGTTGTTATGAGAAGAATCTGGGGGAGAGATGACAAGGAATGTATGCAGACAGGTCAATGGTGGATGAGGAAAAGACAGGCAGAACTAGGTACGAGCATGAAATGGCATGGGAAAGCATTCGGTGGACATCAATCACATGTGGTAACCTATGAATACTATGGGCACTTGAATTTGTATTGATAACCAATAAAAGAAGTGGGCTGCTAATCAGTTTCAGCAACTTCTGTGGAAGGGTGATGTGGTTGCTCTTTTAATCTTTGAATAAACGCTACTGTAAACCACAGAGTGTGTTCATGGATACTGGGTCATCCAGCACATGACAGAGGGAGCTCAATTTAACTACATGTCTCAAGTTCTCCCTTCAACAAGCTGGTGCATGAGGGTGGAGACACTAGACTCCCAAGAACATGTCCAGAGGAAGGAGACTAAAATGGTAGAAGGCCTGGAAACCATGCTTTATGAGGAGTGGCTTAGGGAGCTGGTGAAGAGAGGGTTAAGAAGTGGCACCATAGTCATGTCTAAATATTTGAAGGGATGTTATGTGGAGAATGAAGCAAGCCTGTTTTCAGCTGTTCAGAGACTAGGACATGGAGCAATGGCTTCAAACTACAGGAAAGAGATTTCACCTAAACATTAGGAAGAAACTTCTGATGGAAAATATAATTTGATATTGGAGAATAGTGGAGTCTCCTTCCTTGGAGGTTTTTAAACAGAGGATAGACGGTTCTCTCTTTGGAGTGCTTTGATTCTGTGTTCCTGCATGGCAGAATGGGGTTGCACGTGATGGCCCTTAGGGTCTCTTCCACCTTTATAATTCTGTGATTCTAAAAGGGAACAAAGCCCTTCATGAAAGAGTCACCCATCCATCCAATCTCCCCCAGCACTCACCTTTTTCTCTAGCACCTCTCGGACCACCCGACACAGCTCTGTCAGCCGGCCCGGTTCGCAAAGACCCTCCTGCTGGCAGGCCTTCACTACTTTCGCCAGCGTCTCCAAAATGGCCATCACCACTTGACGCTCCTTGTCTTCCCGGATGCCCTTGATATAAATTGGCATCACCATGGAAAGAATCTTCTGGAAGGCTGAGGAAAGAGATTGGCTTAGGAAGTCTTCCTTTTTAAAAAAAAATTGGAGAAAAGTAGAGGAAGAGGAGGTCAAATCCCTTACAACTTGATAAGGCATCTTGTTTCTGACAGTGGTCAATGAAATGCAGAGCAACCAAACTGGTGGAGGGATTCTGAGAATTGTCATCCAAGAAAAGTAATTTTCCCAAGCTCTGTTCAGATGCCTCTGAGAAGTTCAAAAGCACGACATGTGGATAACACCAACTTCCTGCTCATGTTCCACAACAATGGGCACATGGAGAGAATGCCACAAATTCTGGAGGTAACATGCAGCGATTAGAACTTGTATCCACTTGTGGCATCAGCCTCCTTGAATTTATCCAATCCCCTCTTAAGCCCTCCAAATCAGCAGCCGTTGGGCGATTTTGTGGATGAGAGTTCTACAGTTTCAACTATGGACTTCCACACTGTGTTTCTGTTGTGATGAGTGAAGTGTTCATTGCCCTTTGCAAAACTGTTCAAGCAACCTTCCCTCGTCTGATGTTTCCCAGTTATACTTAATTACCAATCCCACCTGACTGGGGAAACTAGGAGTTATAGTCCAACCACACCCAGAAGACATTTGGCTTGGGCAACGAGGCTTACCATCATGTTGTCTCATATTCTAGTTCCTGTCCTTACATCCACATACCTGCAGTGTGCGGTTCAGATGGATCCTGCTCGCAGAGCCGGCGGAAGGAGATACAGAACTGGCCCAGAGCCTCAAACGCAGATTTCCGCACCCGGATGTGAGGGCACTGGAACGGAAGCAGGAAGTGAGGGACTGGTTTCCTTGTTACACAAACACAATCCCCTCTTTTCAAAGCAGGGAGGTGGTCACTGTCTGCTTCTCCAGATGGTGTCCAATGGCACCTCCCAGCATTCCTCAATACCGACTAGGATTGCTGAGAGCTGCAGTCCAAAAACTTCTGAAGGGCTTCACCACTCTACCCTGGGAGAAAGGCAAGATATGACGAAATGGACAATTAAATAAATCCTTCTCCCAAGGGTGGGGAAGTGTAACAACCAGAAAGCTGGTTTTGAGTTGCCAAGTGACTCAGTTTGTCCTTCAGTCTTTTCAGGGGTAGGGCAAAATAAGGGGGAATAGCCATCCAAGGTCCTCAAGGCAGGGGAAACAGTGTTGCCCCCTAACTCCAAAAATCTGTTTTACATCACAGGTGAGGAATCTCTTTCAAACAAATTCTCAACAGATATGTGGCCTGCATTGTGATGGTAATGGGCCAAAGGCAGAAGGGGTGGGGCCCAAAATCCCAAATTCAGACATCCCCCAGCTTATCTGATGGGTTAAGGACCAGGGCACAGTCAGAAAATGGAGTTGGTTGAAAAGCAGAACCCAATCTTTCCCCAGTTCTTCTCCTCCTGCCTTCTTCTGGCAGGGAACGTGAGGGAATTATGGAGGCTCGCTTGGCGAAAAACAAGTTATCCAAAAGTGGGGGACAGCTGTAGGTTTTAGCTTCTTACTGCCAATAACAAAGCTTTTAGATGGCATGGGAGCAGAGACTTATACAAAAGCCAAGAAACCATCAAGAGACGATGTCACAGTGAAGTGGATGTGGCTTTACGACTCATCCCAGAGTGGACCCCAGGAGGGTTGGATTGGACCCTACGTCCTCCGACTCCCCATCCTTGCTTTAATTGCTTCACCACACTTGAAACCCCAATGGCTCTAATTTGCTCCCCAAACCACCCAATGCCTGCTTCTGGTGTTGATTCAACTTGGAGGGGGTTCTTAATTTGTACTGCAACTCTTCCTCATTCAAGTCTAAAGATGGACGCCTTGTTCACATCTCCCATTATATCTGCAGTAGATTTAACAGACGTATCTTTCACAGCCAATTAGACTACAGCTGTCTTCCACACTTGGAGGAGAGGTTAAAGGCACAGGACCCCCATGAAAGTGGAAAAGCCATAGACATCTCCAGGCTCTCAAACCACATTTAACACCCACATACCCCCACACAGACACACACGTACAATCTGCAGATTTAACCCACCACGGATTCAAAAGTACACTACACAATACATTTGAATCTGCAGTGGAGAGAATGCCACCTGCCCAGGTCTGTCTTCAAGATGGCAGGATTCCTATGCAAAGCAGAAATGGGTGGCTGGTGGGGCTTGCTGCCAACTCTGCTGCTACCCTATGCCATTTTTAATAGGGACTTACAAGTCTCACCTGATGTTCACAGTCTCTTACAGCCTCTCAGTCTTGCAATGATTACAGAGAGACTGCAAACACAAGGCAAGACTGACAAGGCCCTCTTAAAAACAGTATAGGGAAGCAGCAGAGGCAGCGGCAAATAATCAACTTTGTGACAGTTAAACATGTGACCATGGAGGGACAACTGTATTTTCAAATCTTTTTTGGGGGGAGGGTTAAGTGGTCTTTCTTTCCTTTTCTCCAGAGACCTGCTCTGCTCTGCCAAAGGTTCTCTCCCAATACTGGCTTTTTACCCATTGCTTCCCCTCCAATACATATGATGTCAGTGTGCAGGAAGGTTATTTTTAAGCCACCATTACCTCTAACAACTTGCTGATTTCCTGGAAGCAGCTCTCCATGTATGGCAGGAATGCCATGCTGAGATGGTCAGGGAAAGAAACAGAACAGGGATATCAGAGGAGTTATGACATTACATCTCTACTCTTGAATTATATGGGTCCCTTTTGGCCTGGTGGGGTCTCCACTACTCAGTCCCTATTCTGCATGAACATCCCTCCTTCACTTTCTTCCTTAGCACATGAGGCAACGAGAGCGCACAAAAACCCAAACTACTATTTCAGATCCTTAAAACAAATACCCCAAATGCCATCATTGTAACTTGATGTTTTAGGTATACTGGACATTATTCTCTTAAGAAAGATATAATGAATGTCCTGTGCCACGTAAAAGTTGGTGATGTAACACAGGTAATGATTCCTTATGGCATAGGATGTGGATTCAGTGATTAGTCCTTTCTGAATGGACATATTATAATGTATTAATTTTGTATTAGAATAATCTTTGGTATTTGTAGATGTACTTTTAAAAAAAAAATCGCTGCAGCATGGAATATAATTGATGGTCAATGTGACTGAATCCTGCATGCTTTTACCGCATGCTAAAAGGCTCACACCCCAACGATGGACAGGTAAACATTCACGTTTTTTGGCCAGTACTCAGAAAACCACATTCATGTCAATGTGATTCTGGGCTGCATCAGAAGGAGTGCAATGTTTAGGTCAAGGGAAGTGATAATACCACTCTATTCTGCTTTGGCCAGACCCCACTTTGACCACCGTGTCCAGTTCTGGACACCACAATTCAGGAAGGATATTTACAAGCTGGAATGTGTTCAGAGAACAGTGAACATGGTAGAAGGCCAGGACACTGTGCCCTGCGAGGACAGGCTTAGGGAGCTGGGGATGTTTAGCCTGGAGAAAAAAAGGTTAAGAGGTGACATGATAGCTATGTTTAAATATTTGAAGGGATGTCATATGGAAGATGGAGCAAGCTTGTTTTCTGCTGCTCCAGAGACTAGAACATGGAACAATGGCTTCAAACTTCAGCAAAAGAACTTCCATCAAAACCTCAAGGAAGAACTTCCTGACAGTAAGAGCACTTAGACAGTGGAATACCCTGCCTGGGAGTGCAGTGGAGTCACCTTCTTTGGAGGTTTTTAAACAAAGGCTGGATGACCATCTATGCTATACATAGCATAGAATCATAGAATCACTCTATGATTCTATGCTATGTATAGACATTAAAGAAAATATGTTTTTCAAAATATGTTCAACCTAGATCAACATATAAGGCTAGCTCATGTAGGTATCCTAAGCACTCACCTATCTTTTTTCTCTTGCTCTTTCTTCCCCCTCCCCTTCTTTTGTAATTACACTTTAAAAAAAACCTCATGTTTGCTCAGAAAGGAAAATCAATTGCCAGCATACCTCAGTTAACAAACCCTTTGACAAAGTCTTTTTATGCCTGCCCAAGCCCCCTTTTCCTACTTGTCCTCTGTCTAGCTGAAAGTTTTTAAAGTAGCTTCAGCATTCAGAGGATGGTGAAAGAGGGCTGGAGAAACACAGACTTTCAGTACTGGGTTGCAGCAGTGTGTTTGCAGTAGACAATGCAATAAAAGCTTGTGTCAGTAAAGAATGGGATACTACTCCAGTCAGTCCTACTGTTCATATGGATACCTGCTTACGACTGGCAAGGTACACAGCAGCTACTTCCAGAATCTTTTACTGAGCATGCATGAACACCAAAACCGAAAGAAAAGGAGAAAACAGATAAACCTGCCTCTCTAGCTACCCCCAGCATGAAAGAAAGAAAGAAAGAAAGAAAGAAAGAAAGAAAGAAAGAAAGAAAGAAAGAAAGAAAGAAAGAAAGAAAGAAAGAAAGAACGCAAGCAAGCAAGCAAGCAAGCAAGCAAATTAACTAATCAACCAACCAACCAACCATAGAGCTGGTCAGCAAAACAGAAATTGTAAGAAAATGTGGAGAGTGGTGAAAGAAAGAAAAAATCCCTGGATGCATTTTGAAAGAAACTCTCAAGTGGTCTCTAGAACATGCAAAATCTCTTTGTTAAATTATGCAAGACTCATCTGACCTGGTTGTTTCATTTCACACGTACCCATTGTTAGTTTTGAAAAAAAGTTTGCTGAAACATTTTGTGGTGTTGGAAGCATCCCTTTTCTATGTTATTTATGCTTCTGGTACCAAATTTTCTATTAAATAAGTAATGCCCAGGAGGACACTGACTTTGTTCACTGAGGTATACCTCTATTTATGACCGAGCAGAAATCTCCCCATTTCCTGTAGACCTCAAACAGATGGGCCCAACCTCAGGTGTTTTAGCTCTATAACTGCCAACTACTCCATTCAGCATGGCCAACGGGGAAGCCTCATTTGAGCTGCAGTCCTCCCAAAGCATCTGGAAACCTAGAGTTGCTCACCCCACCTTGAAGAGCACTGTGGTTTTAAATGGCTTGAAGCTCCTCCTTCTTCTGATGTCACTTCCTGGGAGGGCCCATTTATCCTACTTTCCAACACAAGAATTTGTGTCATGCTGCCTTAGTGGTCTCCTAAGTATCTCACAGAGAAGAATGTAACTAATCAGAAGGGTGTGTACACAGATACCTGGCGCCAGTGGCGATTTCTCCCAGAGCTACACAGGCATCCTCCTTTTCGTCCATGTAAACATTTCCCACACTCATCCTGCAAAGGAAAGAGGGATGAGGCCAAGCTGGATCCAAGCTCTGAATCAAAATATAAGAAACTAAGCACTGAGAACTTGAGGCCCTAAAGAATACTGTTTCCCTCCTATGCATAGCTCAGTTTAAAGCCCTCTTGATCTGGTTGGTGAGACTCTTTGCAAAAATGTTTCTGCCAACTGCTGTGAGGTGCAACCTATCACTTGCTAGAAGCCCATCTTCATGAAACTACAGACCATGGTCCAAGAAATCTAATCATTCTCAGCAGCAGCATCTGCGGAGCAAGTTGTTGACCTCCACTATTCCTCTCTTCCTTTCTGGGCTGGGTCCTTCAACTGCAAGGACCGATGACACAGCCCAGGAAGGGAAAGAATAACAGTGGACAGTTTGGTTTCTGGGACCACGGTTTGCGGCTTCATGAAGACGGACTTAGGCAAGTGATGGGCATAAAAGACAGATTGGATTAGATCACAGGTAGGTTGCCATCTTCCAGATATTATCTGACCACAATTCACATCAGCCCCAACAAAGAGACAGATGATGGGAGATGCAGTTCAATGCCATTCTGATGGGCCATACTTTGCCCTGAAGCCTGGCATGTCTTGTGTAATGTTCTGTTCCTCTGGGTCCAACAGAGAAAACCCATTCATGTTCCCCAACCACTGGCATTTAAAGGTATTACTCCCTCTGATAGTGAAGCATTATACAGCCATAAAGACTAGACACAAACCCTGTAAATGTCAGAAATGTAAAGGAAACATACTGCTATAGACCCAGAACTGGGACTGAGGGCACTGTCTGAGTTTGGTTCAGTGCCTCTCACTTCGGACATTTCCTCCCAGACCAGTAAGGCCCCCACCAAAGCGATATCCTTAATGAAGCCACCCGACAACTGGGGGTACTTGCCCCGTGAGTTCAGAGTCCTCCTCCTCTTCATCATCGGTGAGGCTCTCGTCTCCTTCCACCTCGGCCTCCTCCTCCTCGTCATCAAATAAAAGAAAAGAATTCCCAGTGCCAAGCGGAGTCTGAGCAAACCAAGCAAAGCAGAAAAAGAGATGAGGGAAAGTGACAGAAAAACTGAGGTAGCTCTGTTGGCAGGAAGCTAGTTCATTTTCAATAGTATTGACCAGACACTCTGGTGTTGGTCCTGAGAGCCCAGCCATTTTGGAACAAGTTAGCCTGTTAGCTCAAAAGAGGGCCTGAGAAGAGGTCCATTTCAAAATATCAATAGGAAGATGAGAACACTGAGGTAATTTAACAAGATCAAGGCTCTTGTTCTTTGTTCAGTGGGAAGGGCTTCGCTGTAAGGTCGTCTTTTCTGTCCTCCATTGTAGTAATGAATCTTAACAAAAATGACATTTAAAATATTACACTATTACAGTCAGACCTCCACATTTGTCAATTTGACTTTGATTATTTGTGAGTTTCTTCAGCCTCTGACCTCCTGGCGCTTCTTTTCTGAGGGAACCTTCCCTCTCAGAGGCTGTGATCAGGCCGTGCAGCCCTTTATTATTATTTTTTTAATAATAAATAACAATAAAGTTTATTTATGATGCCCTTTTCACCAAAGGGTGGAACATTAACAAACACAGTAAGGGACAAAGACAATAAATATAATGCTGTAACAATACATGGACTGAAATCCCCCACATCCCACTAGCTGCTACCCATCTCAGCACCTTAAACACAACTCAGTGGCTTAAGATGGTGAATCAAAGAGGAAGGTCTTCAGCCCTTTAAGAAAATGGGTGAGATCCTCCTCCAGGCAGAGGTCCAAAGGAAGACCATTTCGCAGCCCTTTAAAAACCCACCTCTGGTCGTCATCCTCCTCCTCCATCAGCGGCTGCCTGGCCAGCTAAGGATGTATCGGAATCTGATTTCTCGCACCACAAACCCTCTCCTGATCCCTCCAGGCACTCAAGGAAGGAGATGGGCCAGAGCGAGGAAGCATAGGGTCACTGGGCTGACTCACCCCCTTCCCTTTCCCTGACCTGGTTCAGACCCTGGGTGCCCACTCTTCCTACCATGCCTTGGTCCCCTTCCCACAGACACACACACACACAGTTTGATATTTGCAGTTTTTCCACTTTCATGAGGGTCCTGCATTCCTACCCCTAGCAAATGCGTAGGGCCAACTGCACTCCTATTTCTACTCCTACTAACCTATTTTATTATTTATCTACTATTTCGTTCATTCATTAATAACACAGGTCAAGATTCAGCAGCAAACATTTAGTCACAATGCTGTAGCCATGCTTTCCTTCTGCACGCAACTCCTGAAACCCACTCAAAAGGCAGTCATTCGGAGGGATGTTGCTGAGAGGGTGATCGCGCACAGTGACATGATCAGCCCACTTCTGCCAGTAAGCAGGCAGCAATGGAGTTGTGACAGGTCCCTGCAGAGGTTGTTGCTTCTGTTCCTCACAGCATCACTGGCAGGCAGGCTAGTCAGACAATCTTGCAATCTCCTGCTCGACAGCAGCACAGAACTCCATCACTTTGAGTGGCTGACTGGCTTTTAAAGTGGATTTCATTGGCATCCATGGTCATGGCAATGGTCCAGACACAAATGAGAATATGAAGCAGCTATTACGTCCTTAGTCTAATTTACGGCATTGTAACTGACTAACAGTATGCCAGCTGTAGCATAAAAAGATTCCCTTTCTTCAGCCTTATTGGGATTGCAGAAAAAAGATCTCTGATGATAACTCCAGAAGTCTCCAGAAAATCAGACAGTTCTGTTGACTTGCTGTGTGAGCACAGAGCCAATCATTGCCCCCCCCACACACACACACAATGGTTCCACAGTTACAGGGATGACAAGCTTTGGAAAATATTTGTATGGCTCTCACCTCAAGGCCCTCTGTGGATTTGAGGGAATAGAGCATGAGCGTAGTGATGCGAGGCAGGTATGGGGCGATGGCATCTTCTAAGACAGTAGCAAGCGAACCATAAAGACTGTACCTGGTGCAACAAAAGATTCCCCATGACTATCAGTATTTTTCACTAGCCTCCATTTTGGAGCAGGTAAGTCAAAATGTGTCACCTCATCCAGCACTGGCTTATAGCTCCCATATCAGCTGAGCAGTGAACATTCTCTAGTCTTTATTGTAAACTTTTAAAAGAGCAAATCAAGATGTTGAACCTATTTGGGGGGTAAAAATCCCCAACTACGGTATTCATTAGGTTTATCTATTAAAATATTTATATCTCACCCTATACCCAAGGATCTCAGGGTGCAGACAGTAAAATCAATTCCAACAATTTAAATGAGTTTAAGACATTTAAAAATAATTTCAAAAGCATACTGAACAAGCTGATAGGTTAACACAGAACAGCTGAAGTTAAAATGATTTGGGGCAATTTAATGGACAGCTCCTTTAAAGTTCAGACTGAAATCCTGAACAGATTCATCACACCACTGACATTGGAGCCACACTTTCACATGAGGCTAAAAAAATAAGTTCAATTGCTCTGCTCCAGTTTAATCCCAGCTAAGAGACTCAAGTGGCAGCTTAGCAGAGCTTTTAGAGACCAATCTAAAATGGCAGCAGGACGAAGTCTTGCCATTTTGATAAAGCACCTACACGTCCACAAGTCAAAGGGGGCTCAGTTGACTTACGTGCACCTCCTTAAGTCTGGATCGTCCACTCTGTCGCAGAGGTCCAGCCCAAGCTGACAGCACTGCTCTGCCAACGGGAGGAAGACTTCCTTGTTCAGGACGGTGGCAAGGACGGAAAGAGTCTCTAGGGAGAAAGGAGCCCATGGGGGAAAGATGAAGAGCAGATGGGGCTGGTAGGAAAGTAATGAGGGAAGTGATGTGCTCCCTCACTGGCCACATCCCCTGGCCAGTGAGGGAGCACATCACTTCCCTCATTAGCTTCCTCCAGATCCCTCATTAGCATGATGACTGCTATTTAGAGCACCTCTTCCTCCAAGGTAGCATTTTCAATAAAAAGTGAAGAGTCAAGCTTCAAGCCAGTGGCACCTAGTGGCTTCCATGTCCAGTGGAAAACTTGGGTCACCATCAACCATCTTCCTCTTTTCTATGGGTTTTTTTTTTTTAAACTTAACAGTGGGGGTTCAGGTACTAAAGTTGTTTCCAGCAAATGGACTAGTGCTAGTCTGTGCACTCAGGTTTCTAATGGTAAATTCACTCCAAATTTTAGTCTGAATTTTAAAAGAAGTATCTAACATGCTGAACCTATTTTTAGGAGTACGGTTCAGGGTTGTGGATCTTCTTTACCACTCAGATTAAAATCTGGTGGAGATTCACCACCCTGCTGACGTAGAAGCTCGGGTAGAGTCACATAGGAAGCTATGTCCCTTTAGATAGCCTGGAAATGAGCCATACGGAGCTTTGTAGGTCAGAACCAGCACTCTGAGTTGTTCAATGAGATTCCAGTCCTCAGAAAACTTCTGATGATGCACACACATGTAGGCGTCTACAGAACTGCAGCTGGAGAGCTCAAATTCTCTTCTGGTCTTTCTCCAGATCCTTCAGCCTGGAACCAAGGTGTTAAATGCAGGGCTTTGGTTGACCCAGAGAAAGATATTTGCTTCCAAGGGTTTACAATGGCTCTCATAAGAACCCAGTCACTTACCAAAAACTTCCACACATCATCCAGCCATTTACTGGCAGATCCCAACATATACCTTTCACCTGCCCCTGAATTACAGTGTCTAAAAAACAATGCACTCTACTGCTAACAGGACTGGTAACAGAGGCCATATCTGCACTAGCCTGTTATAGTGCTATTATTCCATTTTCAACATCTTATGGATCCTGGGGTTTGCAGTTGCGGAAGGGCCTCATGGCCATATTTTTCACAGAAACGTAAGTAAAAATGAAAGATCCCTACCCTAAACAGCTTCCAAGCAATTAAAAAAAACTTGCTTACCTACAGACTGAATCTGGACAGGTCTGAGGTCCTCCTGGGTGGTGATCAGGTAACTCATCAGGTGGTCTACGATTGCTTGGAAGTATGGCATGATAGACTCTTGGGCAGCCTGGGCTAGAGACCAAGGAGATAGCGGTGAGGTCATGTTTGCAGAGGTAAGAGATCTAAACAGTTTTCAATTTCAGGTCCTGACTTGCTTTAACCAAATCTATGGGAGCTGTGGGAGAGAGAGTGAAACTGATAATTTGCTCATTCTAATCCACTCCCTACTTCCCTTAGAAAACAGAGCTAGGAAAAGTGACTTTTTGGATAACAACTCCTAGAATCCCCTAACCAGCATGGCCAGAAGCTATACTGGCTGGGGAATGCAGGAGTGATGGTGTTGTACTAAAAGGTAACTTGCCTAGCCTGTTAAGAACCTATAAAATTTGGCTTATCATCAGCCATCCTCCTCTTCTTTTCTAAGGATTCTAAGGATTTTTTTTAACTTAATATTGGGGGTACAGAAAAGAACCAAAGTCATTTCCAGCAAATGGGCTAGCACCACCCTGTGTGTCCTGAGCCTGTGACTGCCTCCACACAAGCTCAGACTTCTAACAATAAAAATTCACAGCCAGCCTTCAATACCAAGGCCCCCAGCACATCTAACGCCCCTTGCCTTCCCACAGTCATTGCCTGAAGGTGGCTTGGACTGTTTCTTCCTTTCTGAAGGGCACTGTTCCAATCCTATAGTCTCACCCATACTCAGGATTTCCTGTTGTGTACACCACCATAACCACATTCAACCTTGCCCGATTGCAGAAGCTAAGTAGAGTTGAATCTCATTAGTACTAGGCACAGGAGACAACTAAGGAATATCAAAATGCTCCAAGTAGGGCTAGACAAATATCTTGCCTTAAAAAACCTCAGAGAGGCAGTGCTGGCAGCCAGAGTTGACAATACTGTGCTAGATGAACCAATGAGTTTGATTCATAAGATAGCTTCCTAATTTCTAAGGCAAGAGTGAAGAAAGTGCAGGCTGTGGCCTGCATGCAACCTCCCAAGGCCCTGCACTGGTCCCCCAAATGTTTCTGGCACGATTTTTCTCCTTAAACAGGTTCAACACCAACACAAAATATGCCAAAATGCAAGGAAAAACCATCCCGCGCACCACCAATAGTCCTCTGTTCAGCTGTCTATCAGTCAAAATGGCAACAGGAAGTGACATTAAGTCACTTATGGCCACCATTTCAGCCAACCTATGGCCAGAAACAGAGGTATCTCAAAACGCAGATGGCCCCTTCCTGCACCATTGCCCAACTGTTGTTGGTAACGTTAAGGAGAGACTTGGGCAGCCAAGCCAACAGGCTGCTTGCTGAGGCATCTCCATACCAATGGCCCCTATGGCACTGATTGCCAGCTCCTTGGTCCGAGGGCTACCAGGAAGACTTAAGGTGGTGAGCATCCGTTCCATCAGGGACGGGAGGTAGGGTGCAATCTTGTCTCCTGCGAATAAGAGAAAAGGAGGAAAACTGAGGGAGCAAAAAGAGAAAAAATAATACCTTCTAAGAACATATTGATCTTGTTAGCACAAAACAGAAAGGCATCTGGTGCCCACCACACCTTTGTACCTGCTTGATTCTGCCAGGTAGCATGACTGCCATTAATGGATCCCGAATTTGTAATCCCAGATGCTGCAGGACTTCACCTCCCAGAGGTCCCAGACAGTATCATTGATGGTCAAGAATTCTGGGATCTGCATTCCCACAACATCTGAGGCCTCAAGAGGTTGGGAACCATAGAGGAAAACTGTTTAGAGCAGGCATTTGATGCTGTGTCTGTGTCCTGTTTGTGATCCTCCACCCTTTTCTTACAGCCTCCCAAATGTTTAGAAACTCTCAATTTAAAAAAAAAAATGGAAGAAATTGCTTGTATCCCAAAACACTGTTTAGAACAGTGTTACACATTTAAACAATCCCCAACCCTTCTCGAAGTTACTGCATTTGCCAAAAATAAGTCAAAACTGGTCAAGGTGTAGATCCAGGCTGCTTAAAATGACCAGAAAGTCCCAGATTTTGTTCCCATTTTTTCCAGTTTTACTTTGGAGATCCATACACTTTTTGTTTATCCCAGAATATTTTCTGTCAGCTGCCACTATAATCAAAGACTTTTTATCCAGCTCACTGGGCAGACTCCTTTTAAACCTGTACAAAAACAAAGTCTGGGACTTTTCAATCAATCTGGATGCCCTCTAAGAAAAACCAGGAAATAGAAACTAGGGATGGAAAGAATACTTGAAAATATTTGAAAAATGATCAAAAAATATGTCCCCTGAGTGTCAAGAGGGGACTTAACACTTTCAGGACTTAATTTGAATGTTGTTGTTTTTCTGTGCAGAAAAGAGCAATTCTGCGCATCAGTCAGCGTGTTCTGTGTAAAAAATGTTGTTTCCTGTGCCAAAAATGTTTGGGTGGGGGGATTTATTCTGTGCAAAATTTTGCATACAAAACAGCATTTTCTGCACAGAAAATAAATTCCCGTGTGGAACATAACATTCCTTCACAGAAAATGCTGTTTTAGGTACAAAATCAATCAACCAACCAACCATGAATTTTGCATAGCATAAGTCCTAAACTATGAATAGTCTTCAAAAACAGCACTGTTTTGAAGACTTTCTTGCAGTAAAAGGAAATTTACTAAACTTACTAACTGCTTCCTTCAAGAAGAAAATTAATGAAGAATTACATCCACCATGGAAAGCAGAACTGATTTATAGTCACTTTTGGGTTGTTGTCCCCCCCACAACTACAGTTCTGAAGGATTACAACCCTCTGGCTGAACACCCTTGGAGCTGGAGCCAAAAAGGTGACTTTGGAAAGCACTAGAAATGGTTAATGTGGGGACGAGGAGAAAAGAGAGGAACAGAGAAAATGGGGGAAAGAGGGTGTCTAACTGGCCAGGAATTCTCACCAAGATTTTCCACAAAGTTTTCCAGGGCGTAATAGGCTTTGGCCATGTGGCTAGTATGGGCCATCTGGACGCCCTCCACGTAGCGCAGAAGGAGAGGCATGATGTCATCTGAATAATTGGCAATGTCGGGCTATGGGGTGGGAGGAGGAGAAAGAAAGAAAGAAATTTTAGGCCCATTTTTGTTGCATTTTAGAAAGATATGCATCCACTCTGACAGGCTTCCATTTGAGTAAGGTACCAGCTATTTCAAAAACAAAACACACACCCTGCACACATTTTAAAAACAAAACATACACAAAAATTGTTCTGTTGTGCAGAGAACATGAATGCTTGATAGAAGAGACACCACCAATATGAATACTCAGTGACTTAAATAAGTACAAAACAAGCAAAAGCAAATACTAAAGTTTTATTTTATAAAGTTTCATTTACTAAATGCTATTTACTTGTCTTTCTCTGTTTTTATGCCAATGCAGCAAAGCAGAATTTACTCAGCACACAAGACATCAAACTAGCATTTCTTCTCATCATAATTTCATCATGGGAATAGTACCATGAAAGTCAAATGTGGCCAAATCCAACAGATAGTGTTAACTAAAATTGTTGCCATATGTTGTGTGCAAGACACCTCTGACTTCCGGTGGCCTTAAAGTGACCATATTGCAGGGTTTTCTTGGAAAGATTTGTTCACAGGGAGTTTGCTTTTGCTTTCCTCTGAGGTTAAGAGAGTGTGACTTGCCCCAAGTCACCCAGTGGGGTTTCCGTGGCTGACAGGATCCCAGGCTAACGCTCAAACCACTACACCACGCTGGCTCTGTTAACAACACTACATCTATGGAATAAATAAGATGTCCAGATGTGGACTTATCATTCAGGAAGTGAGTCAACTCTAGTAGGGGTTAGCAACCGGACAGAGGATGGGGGTAGGAACTGTAAGGCCCCTCCAGAGGGACTGCAACCTCCACCTGCCCTAGCCAGCAAGGCCAACAGTGAGGAATGCTGGGAGTTGCAGTCCAACAATATTGGAAAGGCCACAGGATTCCCACCCTGATTAGGCCTTTTCAGCTACTGTAAGGAATGTGGGAGGAGCAGCCTCTAACAAAGGGGGCAGGGCTTCAACTTCATATGCACTCTGTATTTCAGTCGGGAAGTTGAAGGACAGAATTTTTTCAGTGCAAACGAACACCCAAATCTGAGCTAGACCTTGGGGAAGTTCCTGTTTTGAACTATGCCTCTCAGAGACTCCTAGCCAGCAAGCTAGCTAATCCAAACCCTACCACCCCAGAAAATAAACTTTTCCAAACTCTACCCCGGAGTGGGCAACTGTCGGGGGGCAGGGTCAACTCTCCCCTCATGCCCCCACTCCGTGGGCCACATGCCTTCCAGCAAGCCCAAACATCTTTGTTTTCCTCTATAAACCTCTTCTTATTACCGTTCTGGGAAAGACCAGTTAGGAAAACAGATATTTCCTCTGCAGAGCTTCTCAAAATGGCAACAGGAAGCAAAGCCCATTTTGAGAGTGACCGCAGATAAAAACAGAGCTGTTTGGAGATGGTATGGCGTGTTTGCAGATTTTCAAAAATTTGGGAAGCTTTCTGAGTGATTTTAGGACAATAAATGCCCTCCATTGTGTCAACTTATTTTTTAAAAATGGAGGCTGGGGAGCTTTGGGAAACTGGTGGAAGACTTCAGGGGACATAAAAGCAAGATACAGGGACTGTTCATGGCCCACAGGCTGCAATTTGCCTACCTTTGCTATACCCTGATGACAAGCACAGCCCCTTCCTACCCCCATTCTGCAACTTGGCTCACCTGCAGGTTCTCAGAGAACTGCCCCAAGGCAAAGAGGGCTGCGTTACGGACCACCTGGCTTTCATCTAACAGCGCCCGGCACACCACCTGTAGCATGGGCTGGAGGTGCCTGCAATAAGAGGATGTTTGTGCCTTAAACATGCTTAAGAGTTATCAATTTCAGTATCAGCATAAGTCTCTGCAAGGTTCTCAGGTTAAGTTCAATAAATACAAGGTAGAGAACTACGACACTCCAGGCACAGAAAGCCAGGGCCTTGAAAACACTGAAGGAGGAGAGAATACAACAGTATTGGAAAGCTAAGGATTCTGGGAGTTGTAGTCCCTCCCAAAAATATAATTTTCACATTCTGCAAGTAACCTATGCAGGGAAAACACTGCTCGATCTAGAAAGAATTTGCCTAGATTTAGACCATATGTGACTTTTCTGCAACATGTTGACACACCCTTTGGCTTGCATGGGAAGGTGTCCTCTGGCAGATCACCAACACACCTTCTGGTCTCCCATCCCATCCCAGATACTGTGGGACATAGCAGATAGCGTGACAGACTTGGGAACAATCCTGAGCTTTAATTACAGGCCAGGTATATAACTCTGGAATCAGGCATACTCATTGCCTCAGCCTACCTTACAGGGTTGTTGTGAAGATAAAAGGGAGGGGTGTGTATGCTACCCCTGCCTCTTCAGAGGAAGGGCAGGGTAAGCAAATTGATTAAATAACAGTACCTTTTGAAACATGAACCCCAAAAGACAAGGGGGAGGAGAGGAACAAAGTCTACAGAAAGTTGTTAGGAATTGCCAAAAGCAACATCTTAAAGTAAAGTTGTTGCAGGCTTTGTAAAAGTAAACATTTTGGACTGCAACTTCCAGAATTCCCCACATTGGTGAGGGGATTCTGGAAGCTGCAATCCAAAAAAAAAAGCCAACCTAACATTTTCCAAATTCAAAGAGTTTGGTACATACTTCTTCCTGATGTGATCCCCACAGCCTTCAGCCAAAACCGCTAAGCACATGAGGCCAGCTTTGCGATGGTATGGATTGGGGCTCAGAAGTGCCGGCTCCATCAATGGGGTCTGCCAGGGAATGAGAGAGGAGATGTGTTCTAAAATAATTTCGAAGTCTTATTTCCACTTGCTGTCCCCCACCTTTTTAAATACTTTCCACACTTACCAGCTGGGGGAAGAGCTTCTCAGGGGGTAGGTGCAGTGCTAACATATCTACCACCTGACAGAGGAGACAGAAAGGCACATAGTCAGAAAGCCCTGCTGGGAGAAAGCAAGGAAAAAAGTAATGCTGGGAAAGATTTGTTTTTTTTTTAATGAAGGGAAGAGGTAGCCCAACTAGTAACTTCCCAGAGGGAATTCTGGGAATGAAAAAGCAGAGGCAGTGCCCAATAAGAGAGATGCTTGGGATATGCTGGGATTGGTAGACAAAGGGGCAGAGCCCAGATGAAAGAGGACTGAGCCAAAGAGAAGGCGGGAAGTGCTAGGATAGAACAGAGGCAGTACTGGTGAGGAAGGAGCTTGGGGCATGCTGGGAACGAGAAAGGAAAGGCCAAGGCTTGAGCCAAAGGGGATGAAGGGAATTCTGGGACTGAACAAAACACAGGCAGTGCCCCATGAGGAAGAACCCTGGAGCATGCTGGGAATGAGAGAAAAGGGGACAAGGCACAGAAGATGCAGCACTGAGCCAAAGGTGATCCAAGGAATACCGGGACTGAACAAAACAGGGCATGCTGAGAACAGGTCTGGGGCCTGAGTGAGGCACCCAGCAGTGTAACAGGGCTGACTAGGAAAGGAATAATATTCAAAGGCTCGTGGCAACCAAGCAAGACAAAGAGCCCCTGAGAGGCCATGCTAGAGATGGCAAGACACAAGGCGTGACCCACAGAGGACCTGGGCTGCATAGTGCTTGGGGGTCTGGACTTCGGCCCTCTCCTCTATGTCCTCCTCTGTCTGCTCGTCCTCTGCATCCATCTGGCCTGGGGGAGGCTCCGCGCTCATGATGGGGAACAGGGTGGTCAGGATGGGTGAGAGAAGTTTGTGCTTCAGGACGGCCTGGAGGGCAAGAAGAACGGAGAGACTGTCAAGGAGCTGGTCTGTTCTGGGAATGAATCTGAGTCCCTCCCCACAAATAAATCAACACAAACACAGACACACACCTGTAGTCATATGCTAGAAGAGAAAAAAAGGAGAATAACTTTGCAGCAACTTGGTACCCCCTTATAATGTACAGTAATCCCCCCCATATCCACTGAGAAAAAGGATACCTGAAAGCACGGATAGTACCGAATCCTATCATATATAGATAAGAGGGCTACTTCTGCTAACGCCAGAACCATGTGGTGGTACTGGTGGAGGGCAGTTAAAGTGGAGGGCAGGCAGACAAGCTGTAGGTGGCCAGGCTACATGGGTGCTGTCGCCTGGACTCTGATATTTTCTAGTTAATATTTTCAGACCAAAGATAACTGAAACCATGGAAAGGGAGACCATGGACAACGTCAGGATTAGTGTATTTTCAGGAACTGAATGTTGAAGAAGGGACTCCAGATGGATTTTTGATGTTGCAAATAATATCTTATAGAAATTAAACAACCAATACATGTAATAGATGTAATTTTTATTTCAATTATTATAGGTGATTTGATAATGTATGTATCTGACTGTACTGGATAGTCTTTATAACTATACCATTAATTTTATAACTATACCATTAATTTTGGCAGGACTGATATGCTTTGTATTGTTGAAATTTTTAAAAGAACAAAATAAATCTGACACACAGACACCTGTGTATAAGTTATGGTCACAGGAAAACGGGGGAAGCCTCCTTCTGTCTTACCTTACTTTTGAGTTTGACGAGGAAGCTGATGCAGGACAAGGCTTTTACTCGGAGACTGTTGCCCAGTGCTCGATTGGAGGCTATCTACCGAATGCAAAAGGGAGAACTAAAGTTTAGTTCCTCCTCCAACCAGAGGGAGCACCAGAATTCAGGACTGGCGGGGGGGGGGCATGGGAAAATGGAGCAGCATCATATTCACCTCCAGGCAGAAGCCAACGATCTCTGTGACATGCTGTGCAATGATGGACACTTCGGTCTCCATGAGCTCATCGAAAACCTCCATTGCTTCACTTGCCTGGGTCTGGTGATAGCAGGAAGAGAGAAAGAGATAATGTCTACGTGGTTACCTTATAACAAGTATCAAATGGTCACATAGAAGGTCAGATGAGAATATGCAATAAATTGGCATTTTGCAAAATATGAACAAAGTCACTCACAAGCAGCTCAACACATGGCCATAATCCTAGGGCATAACAATGTGTAAGAGATTGTGAGAGATGAACTAGCAGAATCAACGGCTACATTTCCCCGTCACAAGATGCCATTGCATGAGTTGCTGAAATCTGATTTGATGTAACACGTCAAACATATCTCTGTTAGTGAGCAGTGGTTTACAGCACCAGCTACAGATCACGAACGGAGCCCACGGCTATTGCTGGCTTACAAACACCAGCTTGTCGTGACCTTTAAACCAACAACCATGGCTTAATCCAACAGGAGCTGACAAAAGGGACGGGAGCAAAAGAAACTAGAAATCGAGCAGACAACCCAAGACTCAGTTGGTTATCCACTCTGCAACTTGTGGCTTAAGCAACAAATTGCAGTTAACAGAGACCACAGCTTAGCATGAGGTACAAATGTGGCCCATCTTTGAACAACTTTTCCTTTTGACATCTTTTGTGCTGCTTTTCCATAGGCCTGATCCAGCTGCTACTGTTCTGTGGAAGAATCTTTGATTTGGCAAGCAGCAAAAGAGGACAGCTCAGGGAAAAAGAATGTTTTTGAAAAGTGAGGTCAGCCTGACCTTTTCTCTTGGACCAGATAAAAGAAAGTTTGTTAGTCAGAGCTTTTCTAAAAACATATAGAGAGAGAGGAGAGGAGAGATTTGATAAGGAGGCACACCTTATTACAGGAAAGAGTACAAGGTACAGAGTTGTCACAGATATGACCTCATTAGGACCATGGGCTATAATTAACACAAAAGTGGAACAGAACTGGGGTTGTGGGATTTGTCCTGCCCGAATACACTTGATTTTTAGAGTGAGAAGCAGCGAGAATTAATTTGGGCTGTGCCTTCAAACATCAGAGAGAATGAGAAAGAGAAAATGGGGAATTAAGATTTCACAGAAAATGTATATACTGTTCATAATTTATAGTTGTAATTGTTTTGAGTAGATTCTATGCAAATATTTATGGTATAAGGAAGAAAAAGGGCACTATGGTATCACTGCCACGGCTCTATCCTATGGTATCCTGGGATTTGCAGTTAGAGGGATGGGCGCATAGAATTCCCAGCCAGAGATATCTAGTGTCTCACCCAACTATACATCCCAGGAAGAGGAGGTAGTCGTGGCACTGAAAGTAGAATCACAGTGCTATAACTGCAGAGTGTGAAAGCACCCAAAGAGCTAGAAGGCACGTGAGCCTCTTTCATGAATTAAAATAATTACTGTCAGGGCAATATTTCAAAAGAACAGAAGTAACCATTTTTAGGGGAAACAACTGGGCAACATCTGAGACCAGAGGACCACCATCTGCACCTTCTAGAAAACCCCAGCAAGAACACAGCCACAAGATCAACACTTTTTGCTATGTAAAAATTGACACTTTCCCCCTACACCTTGTTTACATGACAAAAATTGCTCATTTTGCTGCTGGTACTGCAATTTTGGTGTCAGGGGAGAGCAACAACAACCGTGAAAGGGCACACACTATCCATATGTGATCCACCTGAGGTAAATGAAGAAAAAAGGCCTAGAGAACTGGATAAGTAGCCCTATGACGAGGCCATTTAAAGCACCTTTGAAGAGTGGATCTGTGTGAGGACAGCCCCTTTTTCATCATGCTTCAGTCTCCTCAAGCACTCCCAGCATGCCCCAAGCTTCTTCTTCAATGGACTTTGCCTCTGGTTCGTTCACTCCCAGCATTCCCTGGGCCCATCTGACTCGATGCAGTTTCACTGGGACCTTGTTGCTTTCTCTCTCATTCCCAACATGTCCCAAGCTTCTTCCTCCTTGGACACTGATTTTGTTCTGGGTTCTGCCTTTTCTCACCATTTCCCATATTCCCCAAGTGTCCCAGACACTTAGGAGCTTAGAAGACAAACTCTATCCACTCAACTGGCTCCTCCTCACCAACATGTTAAGTACGTGAGATGACACAGACACAAGACAACACGGAATCAGAGGACAATGGGATGGTCATATCACTTTGCAATCAACATGGGGCAAATGTGTACATTCTTCCCAAGCACAATCGGATGTTGATGCACACAGAGAAAACAAATGGCTACTTGTTTGAATGCACTGGCCATTAAAAACACAAAAAAGCTCCTACCTCGTCCACGGAAATCAGTTCTCGGATAGCTGCTATCAGCTTGGGCACCATTGAAGACATCAGACTCTGGGAGATACAAGTGAACAAGAGCTTATTTGTTCTGTTCATTTGTTAACCACTTTTCCCTTCAACGATCTCAAGGCAACTTATATGTGCCCTCTCCTCCTCCCCACTTTAGTCTTACAACAACCCTGCAAGATAGATGAGGCTGAAAGTAAGATAGCGATTATCTGGCCCAAGGTTATTCAGTGAGTTTTGTGACTCAGCTGGGGACTAGGATCTCCCATGTACCAGTCCAACACTCTGACCACTATACCACACTGGTCTCAAATTTGGAGGTGGGGGAAAACAGCATAGGCTAAGTTTTTAAAAATAAAAATGGAAGCAAACTCCTCACATACTGAAAAAGAAGAAATAGCAGCCACAAAACCGGGAGGAACACTGCAAGCCATTCCATCATTCTTTCTAATTTTGCTGGAAAGAGATTGTTCAAAGCAATTTCTTCTCTGAATACATTTTAAAGAATGATTTGTCCAGGGGCAATCTTTAAATCTGGAGTGGGCAAAGGCAATGGAAACAAATTCTGCTGCAATCCCTCGTGGCTCGCACCAACAGGTTCTTAGAAAACCAAGAGTGAATGGATATCACTTCTGGTTTCATTTAACGTAATTTTTAGCCAATATTTGGGTATTTTTTTCTCAGCTGGGGGGCTTTGGGTATTGCGGGGTGTACACTGGTCCAAACTGGCATGTTTGGGAACATTCTGGTGACGTTTGGTGTGATTCAGGGCCAATTTTGGGCCCCCAATAAGCTCAAATTTGGGGGGTGGCACAAAAAAGGATTGCATGGAGTCTGTGTGCTGCACTTTGCCCTCTTTAAATTAATTAGTTCTGAGACTATCCAGCCTTGGCTAATCTCATAGCCTCCTGTTTTTCTGGACTACTGCACAATTTGTTGTGCCAACCTGAGCTATACTCTAACAGTTGGAGGGAAACAGGTTGGCTGATGGCCTCTTTCAAGCTATGTTTACATGCGTCACCTAAAAATGTAGCATTTTCTTGTAAAATAGCTGTTTTGCTGATTGGTCTGTATAGAGGCATAGCTCAGAAAAAGCCTCTAAAAAAGACGTTCTTTTTCACAAAGACTTTTTACACCTGCCCAGCTCTTCTTTTCTTTCTCATCCTCTGTCTAGCTGGGTGCTTTTTCAGCAATACCAGCATTGCAAGGGTGGTGAAGGACTGCTGGAGAAATACATACTTTAGTGTCACATTGCAGCAGCACATCCACAGTAAGCAGTACAACAAACCTTGCTCTAGGAAAGAATGGGATTCTGCTATAGCTGATTCTACTGAAGCTGGGTGTACCTGTTTACAGCAGGCAAAATAAACAGTAGCTGCCACCAGAATCCCTTATCAAGCATGCATGAACAGCAAGAGGACAGGAGAGAGCAGATAAACCTGCCTCCTCAGCTAGCCTCCATGTTTAAAAGCATAGGTATGTGAATCTGGCCACCAAAAAAAAAATAATAAAGAAAGTGGAGGTGGGTGAAAGAAAAAGTTATTTTGGAATAAGCCTTCAAGTGGCATAAAGAAGTTTCAAAATGCTTTTGTTCACTTATTTACATGTGTAAATTGTTAGTTTTAAATAAAGAATATGCTGAAACATGTTGAACTGCTCTTCTTTTTGGAGTGAAAGTAGCTACTCTTTCCACATTGTTTCTGCTTCTGCTACCAAATTTTCTGGTAAAGATTAATGCCCAAGAACACAGCTACTTTGTACAGGTGTGCCATAGTTAACAAAGATTTGTCTATTAAACCATTACCAAAATTTTGATTAACCACAAAGATTTCTTTATTTGGACCAGATCCATATGGATTTGTAGACACCGCTCCAACCTGGGACAGGCTTTTCTCTGAATAAGCCATAAACCTCCCCTAATGTTCTAATCAAGGCATATTCCTCTCTAGTGAAACAAGAAGATGCATTCCAGAACTTGGAGAACATGTGGTTTTTTGGACTGTGGCTACATCTCCCAGAATCCCAACTCCCCAGAAAGCTAAGAAGATGCATTCCAGAACTTGGAGAACATGTGGTTTTTTGGACTGTGGCTACATCTCCCAGAATCCCAACTCCCAGAAAGCTACTGGCAGGAAGGTCCTGGGAGATGTTGTCCAAAAAAGTCAACTTTTCCAAGCCTGGAGGCACTGTCTACTTGCAAACTTCCCCCTCTAGCCCTTTCAAACTCTCTATGACTGCTGCTGTGCTTTGTCAGCCCCAGGATCAAAAACATGATTCTGAAAGGATTAAAAAAAAAGGGAAGAAATCAAAGAAAAACACACTGGTAAAAAAACAACTCCAGTCATAGGCAAGGCCTTGAAAGAGAAGAGTTATATTTTTTTAAACCCACCATCTCATCTGAGCCCAATCCAGCCGCCATGGTACAAAGGCTCCTCAGGGAGTAGTAGAGGGTCGCAGGCTGTCCCCGGATGTTGAGGGTCTGATGGAAGAGGCGCAATAGGTCCTTGTAGTGGGGAGCGAAGACCTCGGGGTCCAGTTCCAGGGCAGAATGCAAGAGGAGCAATCCCACCTGTAGACAGAAGCAGGTGCAAGAGGGCTTTTCAGTTTTTGTTTTTTTAAAATCAGGAAATCTGAGAAATGCCTGATTTTGTGGTTGTGGTGGTTGTTGGTGTTAACTGCCATCAAGCTGATCTTGAGTTATGGGAGCTCTATGGATGAGAAACCTCCATGCCCCTCTATCATCAACCACCTTGCTCAGGTCTTGCAGATTCAGAGATGTGTCTTCTTTGATGGATAGGTGTCTATCCATCTGTAATGGGGTATTCCTCTTTTCCTTCTGCCTTACCAAACATTATTGTCTTTTCTAGTGAGTCATGTCTTTTCATATGGCCAAAGTACAATAGCCTCAGTCCAGTCATCTTAGCTTCTAAAGAGAGTTCAGGCTTGATTTACTCTAGGACCCATTCATTTGTCTTTTTAGCAATCCAGAGTATCCCTAGAACTCTTCTGCAGCACATTTCAAGTGAGTTGATTTTTCTCCTATCAGCTTTCTTCACCGTCCAGCTTTTACAACCACCCATAGAAATTGGAAATATGATAACATGGGCAATCCTAACTTTACATCTATATCTTTACACTTCAAGATCTTGTCTAGTTCCTTTATGGCAGGGGAAAGGTAGCCGGATGTCTCCTATTATACAAGATGCTCCTTGTTGGACGTCTGGAAATGTTGTCCTTTATTGGACTGGCAGGTGACCTTTATTTGAAGGGATGTTCCTTATTTGAGGTCCTGAAAGCTCATCACTTATAAGGCCGGCAAGTCTCACTTATTGTAAAGGATATTCCCAGTTTGAGAGTAGGAAAGTTTCTCCTCTTATAACAACAGAACAAGAGGCCACACAAATCCTGAATTTTTGGGTGCAGCCCCTTCATTAAGACAGAAATGTATTCATCCTACTTTATGAGTGTGGACAACATGTTAATTTTACGGACAAACACAAGGCTAAGTTAACTGAAATCATGGCTTGTCATTTGGCATTTAGGTAGAATGGAAACTCGTCAATGGCTGCTTGCTGATTGTTAATTCTGTACGACATGAATTGCAACTGTCCCTTACTGATATCTTGAAAACTTGGCAAACTAGGCTGGGGACTGGTTTTGTCTCATACTGTTCTGACAGGGTTTTGTATACTTGTAAAATAAGGTGAACCTCAATGTTACCTGGCACTGGATGGGGTCCCGGGAACGGGCTCCATGTTGGATGACCTGAAGCATCTGCGGCCATTTCTCCAGCGTCTCATTCTTCAGAATGACAGCAGCCAGCTGGGCCAATCCTAAGGAGACCTTGTGGCTGGAAGAGAGGATTTTGAGCAGAGGACATTGGAGAGAAGGTGGCCTGAACTCTCATTCCACTTACCAGCCTCTTCAACTTACAGATCACAGTCAGAACTCTGACTTGTGCCCAGAAATGAACTGACAGACAGTGAAGCCATTTTAACAAGGAAGCATATAACTCAAAGTGCTGGTCTTGCCCTACAAAGACCTATACGGCTTGGGTCTAGCCTACCTGAAAGACCGTATCTCCCTATACGAACCTGCCAGCGTTTTAAGATCTACAGTCGATGGCTTTCTCTCAGGCTCCCTACTATCCAAGGCTTGCTTGGTGAAGCCACAAGAAAGAGCATTCTCAGTGGGTGCTCCCACCCTCTGGAACTCCCTTCCACAAGAGGCTAGCCTGGCTCCCTCCCTGCTTTCCTTTCACTAGCAAGCAAAGACTTTTTAATGTATTAGCAGGGAAGTTTCTATTGGGATTCTTTATTTATCCTTTTTAACTTTTGTATGTCTTTCAAAGGATTTTAGATTGTTTTATGTGGAGATTTTAATTGTTTTTAAATTTTTATTGTTCAGTGTTCCCCCCCAATTGACTATTGCTAGAAGCCACCTTGGGTTCCACTCTGGGAAAAAGGCATCAAATAAACGAAATGAATAAATAAATAAATGAATAAAACTTGGAACTTCACAACTCTCCAGAAACAGCTCGCCACCTCCAACAGAGAAAAGGATATCTATGTGTTAAGACACTGTTGTTCTGTGCATTCAAATTACTTCCTAGTCATGGCAACCCTAAGGTAACCCTATCACAGGAACACTGAACACTGTTCAGAGGAGGTTTGCCCCGACCTTCCACTGAGGCTGAGAGTCTGTGACTGGCCCAGGGTCACCCAGTGGTCTTCCACTATGAGCAGAGATTTGAACCCTGTCCTCCTAGACCAACTTTCCAACATTTCATCATGCTGGCTGTAGACAAAAGACTATTCCCCTTCCCAATACCATAAACACCCTACTTCTGCCAAGGCCAAGAGAGAAAAAAATTCAAGTCCCCAGAAACCAGTGCCATGCAAAAGAAAGAACCAAAATTATTTTAAACTTTGTAGCTTCAGCATCTTATCTGTAGCAGCCCATTCTTCACTGTGCCAGCTGGTGAATTTTCAGGGGGAATACGATTTCGATTGACATGCTATTCTGACATTCACAGATTTCACTGTATACCTCTGCTCTAGTTGGTAGCTTAAACTGCAGTATAGGCCACATGCTCTGAATCTCCTTAGCAGCAATCAACAGGCAGAGCCTGGACAAGTTATCCTTTTTGAACTACCACTCCCACAATAAAACAATTCCAGTAAGCAAGTCCCAGCCTAATATTAAGGGGAAGAGCTTGGAAAATGTACTTTTTCGAATACAACTCCCAGAATCCACAGCCACTATGGCCACAGCCAATAACCCAAAAAAAGGACCTTTTCCAAGATCTAGTAAGTGGCCTTGCACCCTTTTCCCTTTCCACACAACCAAGTAACACAAACTTATGTCATTTGGACAGAAGTTCTCAAACATACATCAAAAGTTTCCTTAGATTATTGGTGTCTATGCTCTGCAGCAGATACTTACTCTGTTTCCTTCTGCAAGGTGGTCAACACAAGTGTCTTGAGCCTGCGAGAGACAAAATTACAAGTGTTTAGGCCAAGTAGACTAAGATGGGTGGAAAATGAATAGTGAGATAAGAAGGTACCACATGGTCAACCTCTCCTAGCCCTCATCCTCTATTCACAGGGGGTGAGGAACCTGCAGCCTTTTAGCTGTTCATGGACTACAGATCCCAACATCCTTGTCCAGCTGCAATGCTGGAAAGAATGATGCCACCCTACAAGATTGAGAAGGACAGGGGTTCCCTACCACTGCCTTACTTTAACTAAGCCGAGGAATATACATAACTTTGGGTTACTTGCGTGTACGTCTTCCTTTGGACAGGGTACAAGAAGCTAAAGAATAGCCTTTCAGCCACATTCAAATCTATTCCCAAGGCAGCTGTAAGCCCTGGGGTGGTCACTACTGTTGTTTACTATTCAGTGGTGGAGGGAATAGGGTAGAGCTTTCCAGACTTTTCATGTTGGTGACACACTTTTTTAGACATGTGTCATTTTGCGACACAGTAATTTAGTTTTACTAGCAAACCAGAGGTTAAACTAACTATAAGAGACACAGCCACATACATACATTGTAACAACAAAATGTATGGGGACACAACATATCTCATGAAAACCTTTCATACATTTTTTTAAAATATATGATTTATAAATAATAACATACATTTCCAAAATTGTAGGCGACATACCTACAGGCTACACACTAACATGTCGTGGCACACCATTTGGAAAGCCTTGGAATAGGGGATACAATTTCAATGATGAAGTAGTATTTGTTCTCAGCTCCAAGGGGAAGAGAAAAAAGAATGCACTCCACTCGGAAGAGCAAGCTTGTTTCTTTTCCCCACACAGCCAACATTAGTCGCTCCTTGTTGCCTGAGTTCCCCCGGCACATCCTCTTCCTGGCTGGGCCGGTAAATATTTGCAGCAGCAGCAGCTTCTCAGGGTTTCGCAATTGCCACAGCAGGGGGAGGGCATGGAACAACATGATTGATCCAGGATCTCAGCCAATATTAGCCTCTTTTCCTGTTGTGTTTTCTGCTAAGGCAGTGCCACAGGAAAAAAGTGGGATGATAGTAATAATAATAATAATAATAATAGGATAAAATACCCCAGTTCTGCTGTAAAAATCATGAGCAGGCCTCAGGAAAATCACAGCCTTTCAACCTCAAACCTAACATCTGCAAAAGCTGCAAGACTCCCGAAGCACTCTGAGACTCTGACCCCTTGCTACTTAGTTCCATTCAATTAAATGTTAAATGGTGAGTCAGGACATGGTAAATCTCACTGATCTAATGAGTCTACTCTCGTCAACAACAGAATTCAGCCTTTAAGGCAGTGGTTCTCAACCTGTGGGTCCCCAGATGTTCATGGACTTCAGCTCCCAGAAGCCCTGAGCATTGACCATAGTGGCTGGGGCTTCTGGGAGCTGAAGTCCATGAACATCTGGGGACCCACAGGTTGAGAACCACTGCTTTAAGGTGTATCTGCTCTACACACCTCTAGCAGTTTGATAATACTTTTAAGGAAGGGCTCGATGCTATGGATCCTGGGATCCACAGTTTGGTGAGGTACTTGGAAGTCTCTGCTCAAGAGCCTTAGTTCAGTCTCCTGCACTACAAGTCACAAGGTGCCCTGATTTAAATTTCAGTTCCTTGTCGCAAGGTAGCTTGGAAACTGTAAATCAGGATAGTTCAAGTTAACTCTCTGATGAGAATTTTAGTTATCTCACCAAACTAGAAACCAGAAATCCCAGGATTCCACAGGTGGAATTCATGACAGTTAATGAAGTGGCATCCCAGTGGCACATCTATACAATGTAGATATACTCTAAATGTTCCAAAGCACTGTATTTACCTTCAAATATAAACAGAACTATGGCTGGGGCGGGAGGAACAAACCAAAATCAAAATCTACTTTGTAACATTCCGAACTATTTATCTATTCAGTTGGATATGGTCTTCCATATGCTACCTGCCCTATGACAGGAAGGGGCAAAGTGTGGCCACAGGCCACATATTGCCTTGTGGCCCCCAAGGGTCAAACATCTTTTTAAAATTTTTTTTAAAGTTTTTGCTACAAAATGTCCCTATTTGGATTCAAGATGAGCTTCTTTAAAAAAACATGGCCAGAAAGTGACCCCCTCATCACTTCCTTTTGCCTAAAATGAGTAGGAGCATAAATGCATCTCTTGACCCCTAAAATCTGTTTGGAAGCATTTGGAGACATTTTTTTTTGGCCTTTTTCTCTTTGGGAGTGCAGCAGAGGTATGTGGCATCTACATTCTGCTGGAGGCTCACACAGCCCTGTATCCTCCAACAATTGCCCACTCCTGTTTGAGTCTCTAGCAGTTTTCCCCATAACCTCCTATCTGCTTTTTCTCCCTCAAACTGGAGAGGCGGAGGATTATACCTGCTATATAAAACTCTAACACTGAGCCAAATTCCCTCCCCTAGCAGAAAGATGAGTAAGAGATAGGCTTAATTCTCCAACATTCTCCTTCTTCAGCACTTACCTGTCCTGTTCAGCTCCACTGAGTTTCTTCCAGTGTTTGGTTAGGCGCCTTCTCACTAGCACAGCAGCAAGTTGCCGGGTCTGAGGAAGAGGATGAGAGGCAAACATGAGAGGTGGGTAAGAGGCAAAGCAAAGCACCAAGGATTCTGAAACCAGACACAGGAATGGCAGATCTATACTAAGGGGAAGACAAAATGGAGGTTGGATTAGTTGTGGGGAAAAGCCACACGAGTGGTGCCAGAAATCCTTTTTTTTCCCTGGGTACTCAAACAAGACTTTTTAAATACTGAATGTACAGTGGTGTTAGACAAATTAGAGAGTGTACATGTTGAGCACTGCCCTGCCCTGAAGAATTGTGGACGGATGAGGATAAAAGTTGCATCTCCGTGTGACTTCCAGCAGACTGGCAATAGTATCGGAGGCTCAGTCATCAACACGAGCAAAGACACATACTCCAAATTACACTTCTCAGATAAAGAAGGCCTTAGACAACCAGGACTGCGAACATCTTTCAGTTTCTGGAAACAAATTCCTGAGATGACAGTACAGTGTTGTATCAAGTTTCATACCACTTTAATTCTCATAGGCCATTTCCGCACTAGACTGTTATAGTGCTATTATTCCACTTTCTACATCCTATGGAATCCTGAGGTTTGCAGTTTGGTGAAGGGCCTTTGAGGATGGCCCTTGAGGCCCCTCCCTAAACTGCTAACCCTAGGATTCCATAGGATGTTGAAAGTGGAATAATAGCAGTATAACAGTCTAGTGTGGAAACGGCCACAGCTTCATCATAGTGAATCCTGGAGTTTGTCCTTTGGTGAGGGGGGTTTAGTATTCTCTGCTAGAGAGCTCTAGACCACTCCCTGAACTGCAGCTCCCAAGACACCTTGTCTGCCCACATTACAGATGCTAACTGTCAATCCAAGGGGTACCTTGGTACCTACCAAATACCAAATTCAGGATCCCTTAAAATGAAGCCACAACAAAGTGGTACAAAACTTATATTATGGTCTGAGTTGTATATGGGGAGACAGGGAGGTCATAGTGCAAGGGTATGAGACTTTGAATTCTTTCTTTGACTTCCAGCACTGCCTGACTGGACAGGCCCTGGGTAACTATTTCTTGGGCATGCCATACACACACAGTGCTGATGTTGTGATTGGCACCCACAACACCTTTTCAAAAATCCCAAGTCTAACTCTGGGCTCCGGTAGGTTGAGGACTATCAAGGACGACGTTCTACTGTGACTTACCTGTGGATCTTGAGAATCTGACATCACATGACTGAGATGGGACAATGCCTGAGGTTGCTTCAGGGCCTCTTTCAGCTTGGCTGTAGCCTAGGAGAGAGAGACAGAAACCATGATGAAAAGGTTCGCAGCCTAATCTATTCAAACTTCAGCAAAGACAGACAGTTGGTGGGAAAGGGTAAATGGGTTTTGTTAATTGTTGTTATGCACCTTTAAGTCAAATCTAAATGATACCAACCCTATCCTAGTGTTTTCTTGGCAAGATTTATTCAAAGGAAGTTTGCCATTGCCTTTCACCAAGAGAAGAGCGTAACTTCACAGCCAGGAGAGAGTGGGCTTGTTTTCTGCTGCCCCAGAGACCAGTACAAGGAGCAATGGATTCAAGCTGTAGGAAAGGAGATTTCACCGAACCTCAGGAAGAACTTCCTGACAGTCAGGGCTGTCCGGCAGTGGAATCTGCTGCCTCGGAGTGTAGTGGAGTCTCCTTCTTTGGAGGTTTTTAAGCAGAGGCTAGATGGCCATCTCTCGGGAGTGCTTTGAGGGTGTTCCTGCATGGCAGGGAGTTGGACTGGATGGCCCCTGGGGTCTCTTCCAATTCTACATTTCTATAATTCTATGATTCTATAACTTGCCCAAGGTCATCCAGTGGGTTTCCATGGCTAAGTGAGGATTTGACCCTTGCTCTCTAGGAATCCCAGTGCAATACTCAAACCAGGGTGGCTCTTGACAGCCATCTCTCTACAGTCACTGAGATTAGAGGCACAGGATCCCGAGGAAAATGAAAAAGCCACGAATAACCCTAGCCCCCACAACTCTCGCAAACCATATTTAACACATTAAAAAGTATGACCAACACATTCAACCCACCACGGATGCCTTTGAAGCACTGGAGTTCCTTTGCAAGGCAGAAATGGGCAGCTGGTGGGGCTTGTCACCTGCTTCACTGCTGTCCTATTTCATTTTTAAGGGCCCTTCTGCCCGACACTGTTATAGTGCTATTTTTCTACTTCCAACCTCCTGTGGAATTCTGGGGTTTGTACTTTACTGAGGCCAAAGAACTCTCTGGCTGAGAATCCTAAATGCCCCTCTCTAAACTGCAAAGCCCAGGAGAGGATGTTCAAAGTGGAATAATAGCACTGTAACAACTAGTGTGGAAAGGCCCACAGTCTCAGGAGACTTGCAGTCCTATTAAAAATGGCATGGAGCAGTAGCAGAGGCAGCAGCAAATAATCTGTGAATAATCAAATCCTCAAAAGTGAAATCTCCAAATGCAGAGGATTGATTGTAATTGTTAATTAGCCTTCTAAAAATTTTATTCAATTATATTTACACTGGATAGCAAAACAATTCAGCTACTACATTTATATGAAATTGACATTTGAGCTAAAAGTTTAAAGTCTAAAATGAAGCTGAAAAAAGCTGTCTGTGATTTTATTTCTCCCTCCCCCTTGTTTTGGAATACAGCTCCCAAAATCCACAGCCACCATGGCCACATCCAGTAACTTGAAAAGGACCTTGGAGAAAAGGAAATAATAGCATGAATTTTGGAAACCCCACCTCCTGTCCATGCCACAAATTCTTCTTGTGTGTTCCCTGATCCAATACAATAATCTTTCCCACCCACCTCTTCTTGAGCTTACTGATTTTTTTACATATATCCCAGAAAAAGTACCAAGATAAAGCCTTCAAAATTCAGCTGGAGACCTGTATCTTTGGGACTATGGCCCAAATTAATTAGTAGTTTCAGCTAGAGTACTCATTAATGAATAGAACTTACACGTGTGCTGATACCATTCAGCATGTGATTCAATGGGTCTACTTTAGCTGGAACTAGAAATTGTTCTGTTAAGCAGAGGCAGAAGTTGTCTGAAATGTTATTTTTAAAGTATTTATTTTTCTGGTGTTTCAAGTGTTTCTATAACTTCAAAACATTTTATACATACAGAGAAGATGTTCAGTTTCAGCAATATGCAACTTTCGTTATTTTTAGAAACAAGATGGGGAGGACCAGTTACTGAGACCACTGACCTCAAAAGCAGCTAATGCCTTTCCTCACGTTGGAACTGCTTTTTGAATCTTGTGACTTCAATGGTTAATTGTCAACCTTGAGGGATTAGCAAAAAGTAGTTTTGCAAAAATCCAAAACAATTAAGCTTTGGGTAAAGAGCCAGCAAGGAAATATAAATCTTATTGGTTCTTTAGCAACGTCTTTCACTTAATTAATAACTTAATTCTGGAATTAAGTGCATGCTGAAACTCCAGTTTGAGTTTAAAAATAAATTTAAGTTGCCTCCTTTTGTTAGAAAATTCCTAATGTAATTCATATCTTAATTGATTTTAATCTTTTTTACAGTTTCATTACAATTTCCACATATAAAACAAATAATTGTCACTGTACTTTAAATGTCATATTACAACTGTCTTCCTTCCCTCTCTGGATCACAATCATTATTAATATGTTGCTTCATTACTACGTATCACAATAAATTGTTATTCTACCTTACGTTAGTTCCCGCTTTTGTATTCAGCTTTACATGTTTCATGATATTTCACTGTAATTTCACTAATACATAGACTTGCTACCATGATTTATGTATTCTTCTCTGTCAGTACCCAACCCGCATGCATTACAATCTGCCATTCTTAATTGATTTTAATTATTTAGGTCCTATTTCTTTCCCTATATTTGCTCCTAAAGCTTTGGTTCCACTGCTGCACTCTGTGTTAGAATTTCGGTGAGGGAAGGTATTATCATGTTTGTATTTTACAGCAAAATGAAGAAGAAGCCGTGGGGCAACTTAAAGACTAAGAAGTCTTATTTGGCATAAGCTTTAGTGGACAGCAGCCTCCTTCATCAGATACATCCGACAACCAAATGCAACTATTTGCTTTTCCACTGGACAAGAAAGGAAGAAAAAGGAAAATGCAAGGCTTTACATTTGAGTGCTCCAGACAAGGAGAAAACATTAACAGTGGCCAGTAACTTATCTGGGGAGGAGAAAAACTACTTGGAGACAACTTTTGAGGCTCTGTGAACGACCTTTTTGGGCATCACGACTGCTCCATATCTGTATTGGCAGGCCCCGAATCTAGGTCCACCATTTTTCCATGGAAGAATTCAGATCAACTTTTTTTTCCACATCTCAATCCAGTGTTAAGATTTCCCCTCCACGCCAAGCTCAATATAGTTAGGAAAAGCCACTTTTTTGGACCACAGGCTCCAAATTCCTGAGCCAGTATATGCCTACAGTTAGAAAATGTTAATTTTTTTTTTTTTTTGGACCAAAGTCCCCAAATCCCTCAAACAATATACACTTAAGAGCTAGGAAAAGTTATTTTTTTGGACCACAAGCCCCCAGCACTGGCTGAGAGATTCGGAGACTTGTGATCCAAAAAAGGAACTTTTCCAAGCCCTATTTCAAGCCGCACCCTTACCCATGAAGACGCCCAGCCTAGTTTCACGTTCTCTCCAACCTGAACGGCCGGATTTTGTCACACCCCCCGACCCCCAACACTGCCAGCACCCCTAAACCATCCTGCCCCCTCTCTACCTGTTGGATGACGGCATTGTCAGGCTGCAGCAAGTCTGAAAGGATCTTCTCTAGCTCCACATTTGCCATCGTGCAAAGAGAGGAGAGAAAACTACAGGGGAGGGGGACTCCCCGCTCAAGGGGGGAGGGTAGGAAAATAAAGATACCCAGATAATTGGGGTGGGGGGAGAGAAAAGGGGAAAGCCCCCCCTCCACCAGGGCTGGAGGAGGGGGGACAAGGAAACAGAAACCCCCCAAACTGGAGGGGTGGGCGGCTCAGCCCCCTCCGGCCAACCCAGCTGCGAAGGAGACCCAGGAGAGCGGCTGCTAGCTACTGCGCCCTGCCGGCACATGTGGAGAAGCGGAGGCGCCACTTCCGGGAGGGTAGAGCGCCCCTATAACGGCTGCTTCCCGGGTCTCGCGCGCCCCCTAGCGCCCAGGAGGACCTATTGCTCTTCGATCTGAGGCCCCGCTGGTTTCCATGGCGACCAGGCTCGTTGAATTCCCGGGTTGGGGGTACGTATGAGGAGGCTCCAGGGGCGACTGGACTGCAACGCCCTAGAGTTGTGTTGAGGGATGATGGGAGCTGTAGTCCAAAACCATTTGGAGGGTCTGTCACACCCACCCCAGCCCTCAGTTGAGAGAATAAAAGGTCACCAGGGACCAAAGCTGTGTTTTCTTCCCAGGAGCCCTGTTTAGGGAATAGGGTTCAGGTCTTTGGGTAGTTTCTTTAAAGTTCAGGCTTAAACCCTGAGCAGATTTGCTGCTCCACTGACCTGGAAGGCAGTAGCTGACTTGAATCCAGAGCCTGGCTCCCAATTCTGAGAATGTTGGGGGCAAGGAAAATCTGGTGGCTCACTTAATAGAAAGCACTTTGTACGTGGTCAGAGGCTCTCCTGCCTACTCTCTTCCTGTGCCACTAGTGCTTCTGAACTATGGTTAATCATTTCATAGCCTGACAGGGAATAGTGAGATGCCTCTGGGCAGCCCACGAGGAGGGACACAACGCGGCAAGTGTGTTCAGTGGAAAAGTAGAACTAGAGATGCTGGGCACTGAAGTTGGGAACTTGCACACCCAGCGTTGATGCTCTATACCTGTGCTATGACCCATCAATGCTGGGTCTGCAAATTCCCAACTTCAGTGCCCAGCATCTCTGGTTCAAAGGATCAGGAAGAAGAGTACTGGGGAAGACTGGTGTACGAAACCCGACAGTGTAGAGGTGCTGCCAGTCAACAAAAATGGCGGGCAGAAAACTGTGAACAAAAATAGGCTTTATTGCTATGGGACGTACATCTCGAGATCATCATTTTCTCTCACATTCTGGTTCAGCTAGTCCCAGACCCTCCAACTAGGACAGTTCCAATTAACCCTCTTGTCATCTCACTTTTTCAGATGCTTCTAACATTCCCATTTTCTCCTCCTCCTGGCTTCCCCCTTTGTCCTCGGTTTGCTTCAGTTGCTGCAAACTGAGTTCAAACTGCAAAAGTGGTTTGCACTCCCTCAAGTAGGGTGGGAAGAAGAGAAGAGAGGGCAGTCTTGCCCTTCTCAGTAAGCCAACACAAAATCAAAATGCTGTAGCCTCACTTAGCTTGTCTATTTTTCCTCATTCGTAACTTTTTAACCACACTGTGATGTTGCTTGGCTGCAGGTGTACCAATCTTTACCTGTGAAATGTTGAGGAATATGCAGTCCCATCATCCCCTGCCATCCATGCCCCTGATGCTCAATGTGTTACCATTTCCAGTGGGAGCAAATGAAACAATCCATAAAGTTTGACTTGTGATTTCTGTCATGCAGGGGGTGTGACCCATGAGGCCAAATGTTGTTGGATTGCAACTCCCAGCAGTCCTATCCAGCATGACCAACGTTGAGGAAATCTGGGAACTGTAGTCTAACAATATCTAGAGGGCCATACTTTCCTCATCTTTTTTTTCTTGGTGTGATGCAGGAACAGCAGCAGCAGCGGATGCTCTAGCTTCTTCCTCCTCCCACAAGCCAGAGAAACAACCCATGGGGTGGTTTGATGCCAAGTTTAGTCCCAGCAGGGCTGCAGGGTGGAAATAATCCAAAAAAGGGCTATCATGCCCCAACCTAAGGACTTCATGGACACTGCTGACCTGGGGAGGGCAGGAAATTTTGGGGAGTGAATTGACGGAGGCATGGGAGTTGGCTTGCAAGTAACTAACAGGTCACTTTGCCCACGTGTTGTAATAGTTTGTTTCCATGGCTTATTGTGACGAGGAAATGAGCCAAAGCCTACAGCAGGCTAAACAACCAACACAGAGCAAAGTGTTTAGCTGCTCCCGCTGTGAGTGGGAGCAGTTGGGCACTATGTACTGTCACACTGCTCATAAATGGTGACACGCAAACCAGCCCATAGACCTGAATACAAAGATGGCAAGGAGGGAGCTATAAACATCCAATACCCCAAAGCCACAGAATGTAAGTCAAACCTATGGCAATCAGGCACAAAGCACTAAAGTCCCTTAAGAAGAATCACAGTGAATTGTTCCCAACAGCACTCCTCAGCCATAATTCAGCAAGCCTACTTTTGCTATGCTGACATTTCACGCTTCTGGCAGCCCTCCCCAAGCCAGGACCCTCCAGAGGGGTTGTACTACAACTCCTATCACACCCCAAGCAGCATTTCCATGGACCTCAGCTGGAATAAATTCAGAATTCCAGTTTGCCATTGACATCCAAACACACAGCTGGGGGTAATACATCATACATCTGATGGGTCAGAATCCTGAATACGTATGCAGCCCTAGAAGTATTATTGGGCTGCAACTCCCAGCATCCCTCACCATTGGCTATATTTTTATCTGGCAAATATAGCATTCCTCTCAGTAAGGATACGCAAGTGAACTTGCTGTTTTAAGACACAGAATTCACTCCTGAATAGTGGAAATTCAACTCAGTTTCCTCCACCTCCTGCCTTTTAAATGGGAGCATTTTATTCCTGCAGCCCTTTTAATTCAAATCTTTTGACCTGTTTTTGGTTCCACTGTTGCTTTTGTGATTTCTGTGATGAGGTTTTATTATGCTACTTTTACTGCTGTATTGTGTGTGTGTGTTTTTTAGCTGCTGAGGTGAACTTAATTTTAACTTGCTTCATATTTTTATTTAAAAGCCACCTTGACTGAGGTTCCTGTTATAGGAAGGCAGGATATAAGTAGACAAATAAATTTGGTGCCTACTGTCACAGGCCTAATGGCTGGGAACACATTTCTTTAAAGAGAAAGTAGAAGTTATCAGGAGGCAGAATTTCATTACCCATTACCAAACCTTTTATGTTCATGTGATGCTTCTATAAAACAGGTACAGCAAAAGTTTTATCTGCCATGCTCTGGAGAAGAACTGGGATCGGGGAGCAGGACTGTATGTACTAAAGAGCTGGAATGAGAAATACAGTGGCTGGATTCTGTATTGATAAAGCCATATTAGTTTTCTCTCATTTTAGAGATTTTTTTTTAATTAATAAAGTTTATTTTCAAGATCTGTAAAAAGAAACTGTTGGAACAGAAACGAAATAAAACAAATTGTCAAATTAAAAAATAACTCAACGTCAATTCTTGCTAATATACATAACTCCTTATATATATATTTTCATATATAACTATAGGCATTTTCTTTACCCAGGTGGGAGAGGAAGGAAAGAGCTTCTCACCCGCGAATACTTTATAACAGCGCCAGGCACCATGGGAATACAAAGGACAGGAAGAGAGAAAGAAAATATATTGGCAATTCAGGGAGCAAGGACGCTTGCTGATAGTGGAGCTGGAAAGGGGACTGCCCCATCTATCTTGACAGCCAGCTCCCAGACTCCACTGAAGAGTGAACCTACCAAGTTCTATTCTTCTCCTTCCAGCATGCAGAGAAGAGTATCCTTAAAAACTGCAGGGAATGATCCACCAAGAAAATATATTTATATATGTACTCTCCCCCCTCCCCCCCAGGAAAACCCACATTCTCTCCAACAGTGGAGTTTTAACCTCTACCCCGGGCTTGGGATCATGTGGCCCTCCAGACATTGTTGGACTGCAGCACTCAGCAGCCCTTACCCACAGTGAGGAATGATGGGAGCTGTGATCCAAAGTGGAGGGCCACATGAGGAGGCCCACCCATCCTCTAGGGGAAGCCTTCCCTGATCTAGCCCTCTCCATGTTATGTTAGACTACAACTCTCATTCTACTGCAGACAGCCACAAGGGCAATGAATGTTGGGAGCTGTAATCAAACACCTCTAGAGAGGTGCCAGGTTTGGCAGGAGGGTGGGGTGAAAGGCCACCTTAGCCAGCAAATTCTTTGCCAGATCCAGAACCTGGGAGAGCAGAAACAGCAAGGGTAGTGCCAGCTGTTGTCCCAGTTATCATTTGTGAGACCGGCCCTGCCGGTCCTTCTATAATTCAGGTGGCATCCTTTTTTATTTTCCTAAATCCATTTTATAGGATTAGCTGGGATCTGTCACCCACTTGCATAAGAGTTTTGAAGGAAGCAAATCATAGATTTAAAAAAAAATGGTTCACAGTTTCCAATTGGTCAGCAACAGGAACTAAACCTGCCTTTTAAGAGGCAAAGATGTCTGACTAACTTGGCTTGGCTTTTGTTGATTGCCGAGATTGCACAGCCAATAGAAAGAGGAGCCCACAACTGGTCATGTTTCAGTCAGTGAAAAAACAGTACACAATCACTCCCACCCCAGCACAAAAACTGCTGTTTTTGACCAACAAAAAGGAGAAAAGAACAGGAATGCACAGCAGTATTTACTATCAGCCCAGATTTACAGGGTTCACTGATTGGCTACTTGTCCTGACTTACAGGTGAGGAGCAATTTGGGGTGCCACTTCCCCTTCTTCCTGACAAACAAGTTGCCACTGTGGTGACCTAGGAAACTTTCAAACAATGCTAGCCAACAGAAGGACAGATCATAGACAGCCGAAGTTTTTATATCTCAGTTGAGATCCCAGCCAATGGAAAAAGAGCTTCTAGCCTTCTCACTTGGCTAGCCAATCTGCAGGAAACCGCAATGGAAAGTACTACTTTGAGCCCCACCCATCCAAGCCAATGGGAAAGAGCGCTTTAACATAGCTCCAGCCAATGAGAGTGGAGGTGGACTTGGACTCAGTCCATCTTGAGGTTGACATAGATGTAGCGGATGAACTTTAGGGAGGCGAAGAAGGAGATGGTTCCAAGCATCAGGAAGAAGACATAGCCCGTGAGAAGGGAGTAGCCAAAGAACTCCACTGTCTGGACCACGCCTGACATGTTAGAGCGCCGCGAGTAGTAGAAGACGGAGTAGAGAAAGATGAAGAGGCCCGTGGAGCCGGTACTCAGCACTGAGCGCCACCACCAGCGATAGTCCTCGCCTGAGAGCTGGAAGTAGGTGAGAGCGATGGAAATGCAGGCCCCAACGCTGAGCAGGATGGCGAAAACAAAGAAGAGGATCCCATACAGTGTATATTGCTCTCGGCCCCAGACAGTGGCAAAGATATAGTATAGTTCCACAGAAATGGCACTGTCAAGAGAGACGGAAGACACAATCAGACACACAAGACTGTCAAATCCACCCACTGAGCTCCAGAAGCAAGGTTCCTGAGAAGCCCTCATCAAAGTCCTCTGTTCCAACTCTTCACTTTTCCAGAATTACCCTTGCCCCCATGTACTCCTATAGAGCAGGTCACTATCTTCCCCACTGTAAACATGGGAAACTGAGGTAAAGCAGTGAGGCAGGGGCACGAGTCCAGGTTTGGTATTTCTGACGCTCCGCGCCAGGAAACAAGACCCTCAAAGAAAGGATCGCTCATTCGACACAGCCCATGCCCGCTGTGTGAGAGCTGGGAGATAGGAACTGAGTCTTGACTATCTGAAAGAACACATCTTCCTATATGAATCTGCCAGAGCTTTAACATCTGCAGGGGAAGGCTTTCTCTGAGTCTCACTACCATCCCAGGCTTGCTTGGTGAGAATATGGGAGAGAGCCTTCTTGGTGGCTGCTCCTTCCCTCTGGAACTCCTTTCCACAAGAGGCCAGGTTGGCCCCCTCCCTGCTTTCCTTTTGCTGGCAGGCAAAGATGTTTTTGTTTAAACAGACTTTTAAATGTGTAAGCAGGAAAGCTTTTCATCAGGATGCTTGATTTGATTTTTTTAAATTTTTGTACGTTTTTAAAATGGTTTTATACTGTTTTCATGTCGCAATTTTATGGTAATTGTTTTTAAATTTTATTGTAAATGTTTTTTAACTGGCTGTTTCTGGAAGCTGTCTTGGGTCCTACTCTAGAGAAAAGAAGCATACAAATGCAATAAATACATATAAACAATAAATATTATTGTGGGGACAGGAAGTGAACAGTGACAGGCTGGTCAGATGAGTTACTGAACATGAGGGAGAATGAAATAGGCACTGTTCCATTTTCTTCTGTCTTTACGTGGGCAGATATTAACCAAGGAGAATTACTGTGGGGCAGGAACAGTAGCCAGTTATACACTTTGCCTCTTGTCTCTTACCTGAAGGGCAGGAATCCTCCAATGGTCATGTGCACCAGCGTAGACTTGTACCAGGGCTGGGATGGAATTTCTCTGGCAATGTTCTTGGTGCGGCAGGGCGCGTCGAAAGGGCCAGCCCGGTTCTTGCCAAAGATGCCCCCAATGACAGTGAGAGGGAAGCCCACCAGCAGCCAAACTGTGAGCAGGAGGAGGATGGTGGTAGCTGGAAGCGCCTGGGTCGACCCGTTGGCCCAATGCACCGAGTTGACCACACTCCATGTCAGGAAGAAGGGAGCTGAGCAGAGAAAGTAAAGACACGCCAGAGTGAGCAACAACCACTAGAGAGACAGTGTATCAAGGAGAAAGCTTTCTATGTGAAACTGCAGCAAGACCAGTTGAACCCATCCACCCCTTTTAGTTCTGAGGCATCTCTTCTTAGGCATGGTTGGCAGCAACATGGAAAAGGTCTTCTCTGGCTGCTCCTACACTGTGAAACTTGCTCCCTAGGATGGCTTCTTCTTTGTTGTCCTTTTAGCAGCAGGTAAAGACCCTTCTTTTCCAGCAAGCCTTTAGGAACTGATTTTTAACAAGAAAAGGGCTTTTACGGTTCTGTACAGTTTTCAATCTTTGTTTTAAAGTGAAACTTTAAATGGCTTTAATTCTGTTGTGTTTTAATACAGCCGGTCCTCCACATTTGCTAGAGTTAGGGGAGCAATACCCCAGCAAAAGTGGAATACTGCAAATATGAAAATGTGTACATGTGTTTGTGGGAAGGGGGCGAAGGTATGGTGGGGAGAACAGGCACCCAATGTCCAAAGTAGGTCAGAGAAAGGAAAGGTAAAGGGATTGGGTCAGCACAGTGGATCTACACATCCTCTCTTGCCCACTTCCTTCCTTGGGTGTAGATGGGCATTGAGAGAAGGTTTGCAGTGCTGAGGAATCGAGCTGCAAGCTGTCCTTAGCTGGCTAGGCAGTGGCTGGTGGAGAAGGACCACTGGCAGGTTTTTAAAGGGTTATGCAGTCTGATCAGAGCTGATGAGTGGAAAGGCTCCCCCAGAGAAGAAATGCCTGAGGTGGGGGGCAGGGGTTGGAGAAACTTACAAAAATCAAATCCGTTAAAGTTAAACCCACAAATGTGGAGAGCTGACTGTAGTGTACTGATACTTTTGCATGTTTTTAAATAAATGCATTTTATTACCTTAAAAAAGAAATCAATTAAAGATCTCAATTCCAAAACAAACACTTCTTCAGAATTTCCCTTTAACTTAGTTGGCAACTTGTCCATCTCCACAATTTATTTATTTATTAAATGCATTTTATTGCAGTTGTCTGCCTTTTTGTAAATCGTCTTGAGTACCTGTTTGGGAGAAAGGTAGGATATAAATAAAATGAGGGGTGGATGGATGGTGTGGCACGTGGGATCTGATTCATAAGTTAGTTTTCATTTTATGAAGATGTGGACAATTGTAGTCCTTGTGCGGCCAAAAGGAACAGTAGTACACAACAGCAAAACTCTCCATTCTGTTTCTCACTAAGCTACAAATGGGTAGCATAGAGAGACCTGATCTAACACTCAAACCACTAAACCACATCGGTTGGGAAACCACACTGCCCCAAAGGTGGTGGTAGACTGCAAGTCCCATCAGGTCCAGCCAACATGGAAACTAATCAGGATGCTGCGACTTGCCGTCTTAAAAGAGCTGGAGGAGGGCAATAGATTTCCCAATGAGCAAAGGATTTTGTAAGAGCTTTCATGGAATTTGCACAGAGTAAACACAGGCCATTTCCTTTGAGGCTCCTCCTTAAAAAACTGCAAACCTCAGGATTCCAAAGGATGTTGAAAGTGGAATAATAGCACTATAACAGGCTAATATGGAAATGGTCATAGAGGCTCAGATTATCTCTCCTTCATAGATTTTTGTAATTTTCCCTCTTGAAAATGACCTGGCAAGACTCCACGCTTCACTCAACAATTCATGATTTAATTACTCTTAAGATTCCAGCATAACTAGGCTGGCTATGGGATGACGGGAGTTGTTGTTCAATAACTCTGGAGGACACAAGATACGGGAAGGTTGTTCTAGAGCTCAACTCCCTCAGCGCAATCAATTCACTGAAGCTATTACTGACTTTTCTTCCTGGTCAAACTGATAGCTTTGCCTAAGCCAATTCTAGGAAGGGAACAAGTGAGATCCTACAGGTCTGTCTTGCCCAAACTGGTACCCTCCAGATGGGTTCGTCTGCAATACCTGTGTTGGCTACAGATGACAGGAGCTGTAGTCCAACATATCTTGAACCACTAACATTCAAACCATCACCTCACACTGGCATAGAGGAGGGGCTGATACAAAGGAGTCCAACTTACCATGTGTACAATATATATGAACAGAAACCTCCATTGCAATATTTGTGGGAAAAATCAAATCCAGAGACTCGGCACCAGAGGAATAGCACAGCAAGCTTACCACTAGAACAGACCAAACCTAGTTCCTCTCTCTCAGCAACAATTTTTGGTTCAGAGGGGAAAAGCGCTTAGGACATTAAAAAGCCATCACTTTTAAAAAACAGTGCCATAAACACAACTCAGAGAGATACCAGAGTCTCTCAATCGTTTGGCAAAGAAAAGGGGCGATTAAAGGTCTTTTCCAAGATGGATGGGTGCCTTTGACACCCATCTGCTGGTTACGACCTATAAAGCCCTACAGGGCTCATGTCCAGGTCATCTGAAGGACTGTATCCTCCCATGTGAGCCTGTCCCTGTTTTGAGATCTTTTGAGGGGGCTCTTTTCTCTGTCCCATCATCTTCACAAATATATCAGGTGGGAATATGGGAGAAGGCCTTCTTGGTGGCTGTTCCCAGGTTCTGGAACTCTCTGCCTTGCTTTTGTAGGCACATTAAGTCCTTTTAGTGGGAAATGGCCTTCCAGCAGGTGCTGTACTGTTCATCTGTTGCTTTAAAAAAATAGCTTTGCTTTTAACCACTTTTAATTCCATTGTTAGTTTAGTTTTATTTTTTCATTTTTGTATGACCCAAATTTTAAAGCTATATCTCTTTTAACCTTCGAAAGTGGCTTTAAGTCTCAGATTGGGGAAAAGGTGGGATATAAATATCATCATCATCATCATGTTCCAGCATCATCATGATAATGATGATAATGATAATATCCTGCCTTTCTCTTAAACTTGGGATTCAAGAAAGCTTACAATTTGAAAAAGAAAAATATTGCTAAAAGCATACAAAAATTATCATTAAAATGGACTTGAACTATGCTTAATATTAACACAATTTAAGCCTACATTTAAAAAGATAAAAAGCAATTAAAAACAGCCCGTACAGCACCCTCAGCCCACTCTTTCAAACCCTTTGTTTTAAAGGCTTGTTGGAATAAAATGGTCTTTCCCTGACAACAGAAGGATGACAAGGAGGGAACTCTTTTGACCTTCCTGGAAAGGGAGTTTCAGAGCCTAGGGACAGCCATTGATAAGGCCCAGTCTCGCATGCTGCCAGCTGTTCTTGTGAAAGTGGTAGGATTGAGGGAAGGGAGAATCTCAGGGCTTGGGCAGGTTCATATGGGGAGATACGGTCTGCTAAATTGTCTAGATTCGAGCAATACACAAGAACTCAACTTGATGGGACCTTACCAGAGAAAAGGCTAGTAGTGAGTAGAATATTCCAAACCCAACGTTCTCCTCCAATCTGGCGATAGAAGTTGCTGGAAACATAGCCGGAGATGCAGCAGGTGAGGGCGTAGAGGAGGATGGCAGCCGAGTTGATGGCACCATGCCGGTGGACGTTGAACATGCCTAGCAGAGCCATCACTATGATGCCCGTGCCCAAGGCCAAGAACTGGCTGCCCACACCCAGCACAGCACAGAGGAGGCTACGGCAAGGTGGGAATCGGAAGACATCCGTGTGGATGATCTTCCACCCGTTATCCCCTTGGTCAAAGTCATCACCTGAAGAGGAAGAGGAGGCCTCTTCGTCCAGGTTGTAGCGAGCCAGGTCATTCTTAAGGACCCGCATAAGGATGACGACCACAAAGCCCACCAGAAGGAAAACCAGCACCATGGAATTGATGATGGACAACCAATGGATCTCCAAGGTACGTGGGAAAAAGCCGTCGTCCCCACCACGGCTGCCACGGCGTTCGCCTCGCCGTTCCGAAGTAGTCTCAGACCAGCGGACACTGTAGGTGTGTGTGATGGGGAGGGTTCCCCGAACATCATCTAGGCTGGTGGGCTTGACGTTGCGGACACTGACATTGGCATAGATGATGCGGTCTCCGTTCCACTCTAGGTGGAAGTCCAGGTGGGTCCAAAGCCCAATCTTGTGGCTATGGGGCAAGAAGCCACTCTCCTCCATGTAACCCACAAAGCCACGGAGTGGCAAGTCATCCACCACAAATTCAAAGTAATAGAGTTCTTCAATAGCTTGGCGGAGACGTTCCACCTGCCAGGAGAAAAAAGAAAGGAACTATCACCACACCAAGAAGCCAGGAAGAAATACCAAGATCCCAGTTCTCTGGGCCAGTGCTTGCTTTCCATTCTCTAGATTTCAACATGTCCCAAGGAAAAGACGCAAGAAAATAGATCCAGGATACAGAATCATTGACTTCCCAGATCCAATCCACCAGCTCCCATTTTTTATTATTATTAGTATTATTTATTCATTTATATCCCATTTTTTCCAAGCCCTGGACTCGAGGTGGTTTACAAAGATAAAAACAACTGCATACGAAAAGCACAAAAAGACCTAAACAGAAATATGCATCGTTGTCAACTGCTTCAACCTGATTTCGACTCATAGCTACTTTGCCATAGGGGTTTCCTGACAAGATTTCTTCAGGGTCAGTTTACCACGAACTTCCTCTGAGGTTTGGAGAAAGTGACTTGGCCAAGACCACCCAGCAAAGTTCCATGGCTGAGCAGGGATTCACACTTCAGTATTACGGGGTCCCAGTCCAAAACTTAAAACCATTACACCATGCTGATTCTTTTAAAAATATACAGACTCGTTATTATTTCAATGCAGTCAAACCCATTCCAAAGATGAAAGGGAAACGTGAATAAAGCAGCACACTGTTAAAAGCCCCTGCTTTCCCTGGCATGCTGTTCATCCCAGCTCGGTCACCTATCATTCGCTGGCACCATGAAAACATGGCAAGACTTCAGAATCTGAAAAAAGGGTCAGAATAAGCTCTAAAAATGTGAAAACACAGATATTTTCAGCAGAACTAAAGACATGAGAGGTAGACAATTCTCCTCAGAACTGACTAGATTTTCTAATTGGGTTTACCTCTTCAGGTGAAAGCTTCATTTCACAGAGGATCTTCTTTTCGACGTTCTCACGGAAATGGATCTCATACATGGACTCAGCCATGCGGTCTCCATCCAGCACTTCCCCCAAGGTAAGGCTTTTGTGGCGAATGTTGGCTGGCGAGCACACGGGGAGTTGATAGTAATGGTACGTCTCCTGCGGGTTGTGATAAGGCCCAACCTTGTTGACGTAAAGCATCACTGCTTCCCCTGGCTTATAGTGCCCTTCCGAAGAGACCACAGAGAAAAGGAAAAGGAGGGAGAAGAGAGTGACAAGGGAGGGGAAGTGGGCCATTATGGGGTGGCTTGGGGATAAGGGAGGGATGGGAGCTAGGCTCTGGTTTGGGAAGAAGAAAAGAAAGCCAATGTTTAGCAATGAATTATTTGCATATATATTCATCTAATGCATGGGGCAGGGCTGAGCAACTTGTGGCCCTTCAAATGTAGTTGGACTGCAACTTCCATGATCCCACACCACTGGCCAGGATGATGTGAGTGGCAGTCCAAGAATATCCTGAGGTCCACAAGTTGCCAACATTGATTTAGGATTTCAGATCACCATTTCAACCAACAAAACCTTGAAATCCTAGTATTGCTTCGTCTAAGTGCTTTTCTCAGCGCCTTCAGACTCAGGCATCATTCTGGTCAATGACAAGTTTGAACTGCTTCCAATTTCATCCTGGTAATTACCTCACAGACCAACCAATCAGCCATGTTATCTTTTCCCTCCAAAACTAGGCATCTGCCTAAAAGACTGTTACTTGGTTTTCATTAAAACACACCCACACCCAATAGCCACCCTTATATCTGTGGGCCACATCTTGCAAAGTGATTTAGTATTTCAAAGGCTTCGAATATTTACAGCTTTGAAGGTAGGGAGAAGCGTAGGCAAACCCAAAATTGCTCTCAGGGAGCTAGCTGTGCGCTGGGGCAACCAGTTTCACCCAGGGATTGAAGCAGGGTAAGGTTCAAACCCGTCACTGGTATGCGACATGCCATTTCAGACACCTTAGGGAATGCCAATCAGGGATCCTTGCTTAAGACACCATTCCTAGAATCCTTTTAAGAGAAGCAGGGAAATCACCCTTCCGAGCAACGCCAAACTGAACAAGATCTTTCATGCACAGGCACTGATCACCATGCCTCTGCTTTGGGGTGCACCTTTAAGGGCAATGGCAGCTGAAGATCCCTTATACATCCTCATACCCCATACCTATCCAACGCCCATCATGGAAACCCAACCTTGGCAACCCGTGACGTGGCTTAACCCGGAGACCTTTCCATGACTACCTTAAACAGACCCATGCTGCTACGACTACTCTACCCGCTCCTCGAACTCAAGGCCGCCCCCAAACCCACCCAACACCCTCTTACCCCAACTCACCTGTCTGTCGAGGGCTGCCCAAGGCACTGCCTGTGGGTCCTGCAACTCCTTTTGCCCCTAGCCCAAAAAAAAAAAGAAGAGGTCGGGGGACGATGTGGGTCTCCTAAGTGCAGCCAAACCGGGCTGCGAAGAGGTGAAGGGGAGGAGCGCGGCTGGCCTCTCTCAACCCGAGAGACTACCCATTGCAGTGCCTGCGCCCTCTCTTCCTTTCAAGCCCACTCCCAGCCCGTGTCCTTCTCACACCCTTCCTTTCCCGGCTCTCTAGGGCTTCAGCGACGGCTTTGCTTAGGGCTGGGATGAATCATGTCAAGCGCCACAGGCTCAGAACGCCTCGAGGTCCTTCAGGCGATCTGCGTGGTCAGCCACAGCCACGTCCGTCCCCTGCTTCCGCCCTCGGCCGAACGCGGGGGCTTCGCTGCCCACATTAAGACGTAGTTTCCGGGTTTGGGGTTTGTCGGCTCCATAGAGACGGAGGGGGAAAACACAGAAAAGCCGGTTCTGTCCTGGCCCCGCCCACCTCTTAAAGGGATAGGCGCATCTTAACTCTAAAAAGTCTAGGAGAGAAAAGTGGGGAAGGAGAGATAGGGCCTTAAAGGGCGAAAGCTCTGTTTCCAAGAGGGGGAACCGAGGAAGGAAATGGGAGCGGAGACGTCAGATTTCTCGGCTTCGCTCCACAGCCCCTTGGAAGGGTTTGGGATGGGCGTGTGAGTGGAGTAGATAGAGCTAATGAAGGACAGGTTGCCTCTGATCACATGCAGAGTGCATCCCTTTCTGCCCACTATAATGTACGGCCAAGTGGTGGGAAGTAAACCCCAAATTGCAAAGGATTTTTCATTGAGAGGCGGCTACTCTCAATGCTTCATCTAGGGCTGTTTTCTTTTAAAAGGTTTCAGTACTTGTGCGTGTGGCAGGAAAGTGTGGTTTCTAATATGTGCATATTTGCACATATGGTGTGGAGTCATCCACTGTGGTAAATAATGGTCCCACAAACTTCCACCTCTACCTACAGATGCTCAGCTAGTATTTTAGCTCCCTTTGCGCACAGGTTAAATTAGGCACGTGAAACACACAACGCACACAAACAAGCTAAATGGGGCCCTGCTAGCCCTGGTTTTCACAAAAGTGGTGGTTTGGGGTGTGAATGGGGAATGGCGTTTGCCTGTGTGAACTGGCCACGGGTCTCCAGTTTTCATGGATGCTATCTAAGGAAGAGACAAGGGTGCAAATATTCCAGTTTTGGGCAGCTCAGCTCCAGGCAAGAAGAAAGGGCCCCGTGCAAACCTCCAGCTCAGCAAGAACAGCAGCAGCTTGCTATCATTTGCAAGGCTCAACTGGTTTGTTGCTGCAACTTGCACAAAGATTCCCTGCGGATTATTTGCTTATTATCTTCGGGTGATGTACTTAAGTCTTTTACTCCCAAGTCTCAAGCCTCTGCTTTCAAGTCTCAAGTCAAGTCTCAAGTCTTTGAAGATACTTTCAAATCAAGTCCCAAGTCAAGTCTGGAAGTCAACTTTATACCCCAACCAAAGTTCCAGAATTATTGGGCAGAGCCAAATAAAGTCAGTTTCAACAATTTAAGTAGACTCCATATTTGTGATTTTGCCACCTGCAGCTTTGAAGGCGGGAATAGGATCCTTCTTACTCCCCATTACTGAAGATTCAAAAGCTTTAGAAGGAAGGATCCTTCCTCCTCAAGCCCATTGCCTAACACATTTGCTGCTCCCCCCGAGAAACACACCCTGCACTCTAGGGGGTGAGTGAGTCTTGTCTTCTGCTCTTAGGAAAAGTTTCAGAAGGCTCCTCCAATATGCAGCAGGGACAAGCTGCTGGACAGACCTCAAGCCTGCCCCAATCCCACTGCCTAACCTCTTTGCTGTTCCCCCTGAGAAATGCACCCCCACTTTGGGCTTGAGACAGATTATCATGTAACCAGTAGGCAAAAAGAGATGGAGGTGTTGTTCAAAGTCATAAGGATGAACCAAGGGCAGCACGTCAGTCCTTAAAAATATACAAGTCTTGAGTCAAGTCGAGTCAGTGCATCATTTATTGCCGAGTCAAGTCTGAGTCGAGTCACTGAAGCGACTTAAGTCCGACTTGAGTCCATCGACTTGAGTCTACATCACTGTTATCTTCCACTTTCCATTCCAGTTGTTGTAGTGCCAGGACTCACCCTCTACTCTGCTCTGCACCCACATAAGAAGATAAGAAGGAACATTTCATTTCATGTTGGTCTGGGAACAGGTCCTTTAATTAAAATTTCTCTCTTAATTTCTAAACAGGAAGAAGTATATTCTCTCTCCTGATCTGTGTGATGGTATGTGTATGTCTGTGAATGAAAAGCTGTGAGCAACTGTGGCTGGTACTTAATACCTGACACTTAATGACATCACCAGGGGCCTTCCCTAGGTCTCAGATTTTGGCCTATAAATCTCAAGCTCTGGGATAACCCTGAACTGTCAGACCTAATCAGGACTGCTCTAGCTATCTATGCCGGTGTGGCAGAGGGTTGGACTGAATCACCTTTGTGGTCCCTTCCAAGTTCAGGAGGGCTTTAAACTGAGTTACGTGGGGGAGAAAGACAGTATTCCTGAGCGCAGGAGTTCATCAAGTGCTGGAGATAACAGCCCAAATGTGAGAGGGAGAACTGGGCAAATAGTACAAGAACCCAACAGTAGGAGGAAAAAATTAAGCAGCTGGGGGAATGACCCATGGTCTTCGATGTCCCTACCTTAATGCACAAAGCATAGGAAATATACAGGAAGACCTTGAACTCTTAGCAAAGCAAATGGTATAATAGTAATCAATGAACCCTAAGGGAATGAGGCTCATTACTGAAATATAATAATACAGAAGTATAACCTATTTCAGAAAAATAGACCAAACTGGAAAGGAGGAGAAGTAGCATTATATGTCAGAGATGTTTATACCTGTGAAGAGGTCCATGATTTAAATCCTGGAAGCCAGGCTGAGAGCATCTGGGTAAAGATTAAGGGAGAGAGAAACAACAGTGACATCATTGTGGGGGTCTAATAAAGACCCTCAAGACAGGCTCAAGATTTGGATGATGCCTTCCTAGAACAGCTGATCAAATATTCAGAAAAGAGAGATGTACAGCTCGGCGTGTAGGAACCCTTGTGAAAGTTAAAAATAATTCTCCCCACCCCACCCAAGTGAGTGCTGCCCCTCCCATTCGCTTCCAGGGCTCCGGTTGCCCTTCACTTGCATTTCTCCTGGGCATGCTGCCTTGCAGGTGCCCAGGCAATAGGCAAACGAATGGGAGGGGGCAGTAACAAGACTGGAGAAGGCACATAGACGGGGCTCCCCCTGTCATTTCCTTGCCTTTTGCCCAGGTTCGTGGAAGGAAGACACATGCACCCAGACAAAAGGTAAGGGAATGAGAGGGGGAGAAGAAGAGAGACAAGAGGGTGTCTTGCAAATAATAAAGTTTGTGGAGGGAGGACTGTAGTATTAATGGGAAGATTTCAACTATCCTGATATTTGTTGGGAGTCAAGATCTGCCAAGAACATAAGGTGCAACTAATTCTTCACTTGCTTTGCAGAAAATTTCACTGTACAGAAGCTGGAAGAGAAAACAAGGGGATGAGCTGTTTTAGATCTGATTCTAACCAACAGTGATGACCTGACTAATGGGGTGGAAGTGACAGGCTCCTTAGATGGGAGTGGGCATGTTCTTCTGGACTTTGTTATACAGTGGAAAAGAGAAGTCAAGTGTAGTCAGGCACACATTCTAGACTTTAAGAAAGCTGGTTTGAGTAAACTTAGGGAAATAGAGGGTGTGATCAGGAATACTAAAAGAGAAGGGAGTTCATTGTGGATGGGAATTTCTTAAAGTGAGATACTGAAGCAAAACTTTGAACAGTTCCAATTAAGAGGAAACATCACAGGTGTCTAAAGAACAGAATAGGTAAAGCGGTAGTACAGGAATATCTGGCTACTGTAAATTACTTAAGTCTCTAGGGCCAGATGAACTATATCCAAATATATGAAAGAAGCTGAGAGAAATAATCTCAGAACCACTGACAATAATCTTTGAGAATTCCTGGAGAACAAGTGAAGTCCCAGAAGACTGAAGGAGGGCAGATGTTGCCCCATCTTCAAAAAGAGAGAGACAGAAAGAAAAAAAGAGAGAGAGAAGACTCAAACAATTGTTGCCCAGTTAGCCTGGCATCAATACCAGGAAATACTCTAGAGCAGATAATAAAACAGATGGTCTGTAAGCACTTAGAAATGCCATGATCACTAAAAGTTAACATGGGATTCTCAAAAACAAGTCATGCCAGATTAAATTTATGTCTTTTCCCCGCGCTAGAGTTACAAGCTTGGTAGATTAAGGGACCGCTGTGGATATAGCATATCTTGATTTCAGTTTGACAAGTTCCTCCACCATATTCTTGAAAATAAGCTAGCGAAATATGAGCGAGAGAACACTCTGTTAGGTGGATTTGTGAACTGGTTTGATCGACTGAACCTCAAGAGTGTTCACCAATTGCTCTTCTTCGGTGTGGAGAGAAGTGACTAGTGGGGTGCCACAGGGTTCCGTCCTGGGCCCAGTGCTATTCAACATCTTTATAAATGACTCGGATGATGGAATAGAGGGCATGCTTGTCAAATTTGCTGATGACACCAAATTGGGAGGGGTAGCTAATACCCCAGAGGACAGGATGAGAATTCAAAATGACAGATTACCGAGCTGGGCCAAAAATAACAACATTAATTTCAAAAGGGAGAAATGTAAGGTACTACACTTAGGCAGTAAATAAATAAATAAATACACAGATATAGGATGTCTGACACCCGGCTTGACCACAGTATATGTAAGAGATTACAAGCTGAACATGAGTCAGTAGTCTGATTCTATGCTGTATCAATAAGAGTATAGTGTTTAGGTTTATCAAAGTAATCATACCACTGTATTCTGCTTTGGGCATTTCTCACCTGGTATACTGTATCTAGTTCCAGTTCAAGAAGAATATTGGCAAGCTGGAACCTATCCAGAGGAGGGTGACCAAAATAGTAGAAGATCTGGAAACCATGCCTTATGAGAAGTGGTTTAGCGAGCTGGGTATGTTTAGTCTATTAAATATCTGAAATATGGAAGTTGTCTCAAGCTGCTCCAGAGATTAAGACATGGAGCAATGGCTTGAAATTTCAGGAAAAGAGATTCCATCTAAACATTGGGAAGAACTTCCTGATGGTAAGGGAAGTTCAACAGTGGAATACGCTGCCTTGGAGTGTGGTGGAGTTTCCTTCTTTGGAAGTTTTTAAACAGAGGCTGGATTGCCTCCTGTCAGGAGTGCTTTGATTGTGTCTTCCTCATGGCAGAATGGGGTTGGTTTGGATGGTCCCTGTGGTCTCTTCCAACTCTACGATCTATATGATTTTATGAGTTTACTCTAGTTGAGACTAACAATTGGATTTAGGGTCTGTTTTCAGAAGCTGGGCCTGAAGAACTCACTTTCAATCCTGTCTTCATCCATTTATGGATCCTGTACATCTTTTTTTTTTGTTTGTTTGCTGCCAAATGTGGTTTATAATTTTGTTGAAGGGTATCATAGGAGTAGAAGGACCTTTGGTATAATGACATTTGTTAGTTCAAGATGACAGAACTTCTTAGACTGAACCAGCTCCAGACTGGAGCAAGTAGAATTCACGTTACATCAGCCAACATCCTTTGTTGCAAGACAATGCCCCAGTGCCACCCACGGAAGTTTCCCTGAAGTAACTAGAACCCTGTTGACCTATCGGTATGGACGGAATACCAAGAGACATCTGTGGCATCATCAGAATCCTGGGGAATCCAAGTAGGAAGGGTAGGAACCCATCAAAGTGGTCGGGATCCAGATGAGCGGATCTAATTTCTTCCTTTGAAGCTGCTACATAGAAGAATTTCATTTTGAATTCCCACATTCAAGTTGGGTGAGATAGGTGGATCTCCAACCAGATCTCTCCATTATCAGTCATCCAAAGAGACACTTGTCAGATCTCTGAATCCGGCTACACAGTGGAAAAAAACTGACCATCCTTTCTTCACTGTACTGGGTGTGGTTATCCTTCCAGTTTCCTGGTAGACACAATATACCTTCCTTGCATGCCTCACAGCACATCCTACCAAGGATCCTTTCCCCCATAAAAAAAAACGTTGAAGCTGAAAACAAAGGCCATCAATAGATTTTAGATTTGGGACTGAAAACTGAAATTTCATCATGGCGGAACATTCGCCCTCCACGCCATACATCTCAGTGATGGATCAGTATGGTTACGAAATTGGCAAATTGATTGGGCACGGCTCCTACGGGACTGTCTATGAAGCCTATTTTACCAAGCAGAAGACAATGGTGGCCGTCAAGATTATCTCCAAGAAAAAGGCCTCAGAGGATTACCTCACAAAATTCCTACCGAGGGAAATACAGGTTGCTACCCTTTACCTGTTTTATGATGGGTAGTTGGCATTCCCCATGGACAAGTGGGCTTTTAAAGCTTTTTATAGCTGCTTACTTCCAGTTTTTTGGGGAAAAAATACTATTGAGGATGATAGATTCCAGAGGGAGCTTAGAAGAGATAGGAGTTTTTAAAGTCTCCTCTCGCAGTGCTTAATTGCGGGGCTGTTGTGAAGTGGAAGCAAATTTTGGCTGTCATGAAAAGGCAGCTAAACAACAATATAATTCATGCCCTCCAATATTTCAGTGATGAAAACTGGGACACATGTGGCCGAGCAATAGTATATTGTGGTCAAGATGGAAACATTTATAAATGAGAAAGAATACAGAAGCTGGGGAGCTGCAGCAGCTGGCTTTTGCCTGAGCCTACTGGGAAGGCAAGATTACCCCCTTCCTTTCCTCTCCTGCTGAGTTTATTGAGTGCAAACTACTTTTGCATTTTGAACTCAGTTTGTACCAACTCAAGTAAGCTGAGGACACAGGGGGGAATATGCCAGGAGGAGAGAAACTGAGACATTCTAAAGGCAGCTGGAAAAATTAGAGGTCCAAGGATTAATCAGGACTGTTCCTGCCAAATCAGAACAGTTGAAGGGTATGATTATTATTGTATTTACTCCCAAGGAGTGGGAGGGATGTTTATTGGATGTTTTTGCCTCATCCAAAGAAATCGGGCAGGGAACTGGGGAAAAATAAAAGGCAGGAAAGAAATAAGCATCGTCGTAATCATCATATACATCATATGTCCTCTTTCCCTAAATGGTCACATAATATTAATAAGCAAGGTTAGGAAAAAGTCCTTCTTTGGACCAGTGGCAGCTTTTGTCTCAGGGTAGGGCTGTGAGTCTGCTCCAGGATTTAGTCCAGTGGTTCTCAACCTGTGGGTCCCCAGATGTTTGTGGACTTCAGCTCCCAGAAGCCCCAGCCACTATGGTCAATGCTCAGGGCTCCTGGGAGCTGAAGTCCAAAAACATCTGGGGACCCAGAGGTTGAGAACCACTGATTTAGTCTGAATCTGTTGAAGGTCCTGAAACTCTAAATCCTCAAATTGGGTTTAGCACCTTAGATGACTCCTTTAGAGTTCTGATTAAAACACAGAATGGATTCACCACCACTCTCCAACATATATGCCCTTGTTTTGGATTATGAGCCCTAGAATCCCCATGCTGGCTGGGGATTCTGGGAGCTGTAGTCCAACAAAACAAAAAGGAGTGGAAAGGGCCAGTGAGGGTGGCAGAAGGGAGCAGAGTGTAGATTTAACCTTGGATGCGTTGCTCCTCTCCAGGTAATGAAAGGTCTGCGTCACAAGAATGTGATCAGTTTCTACCAAGCCATTGAGACCACATCCCGTCATTATATCACCATGGAACTGGCTCCCAGTGGTGATGTCCTAGAGTGGATCCAGAAATCTGGGGCTTGTTCTGAGGCTCTGGCAGGGAAGTGGTTTTCCCAGCTGTCCCTGGGGATCGCCTACCTGCATGGCAAAGGCATCGTGCACCGGTAAGCAAGGGAGCGGTAAGGGCCCCAGTTTGGTGGTCAATCCAATTTGGGTTTTAGTCTGAACTTGAAGAAAGCTATCTAAGGTGCCGCCTTCTAATTTCTAAGGAAAGGGCTTTGACCTTCTCTTACCACCATTTTTTTCCTGTTGAAGTTAAATTGGAAAGTAAACTCTTTCAATGCCAACAGTCCATGCCAAAGAAAAAAATGGAATCTTCTGCAAGAATTACAAAATACATCTTTACTGGGAGTCTTTAATAAGAAAAAAAAACATATTGTAATATTACAACTGGATTTGATAACTAGTATCTTTTGGAAAAGTAGCAGTGGAAGGACTGAAATTATATTTGTATTGTAGTTAGAGAAATTGTTAACTTTGTTAAAAATGGAATCGATAGTCTGCATTAGGAAAATAGGAGACCACCTTTGTTGCTTTAGTGTTAGTGTTAGTATTAGTGTTTAGTCCTTGTGTAAATGTTTGTTTTTAGTTTTAATATTAGTATGTAGGATATGTTTATATGGCATTTTGTTTCTTTTGTGTGTATGTAGTTTATGCATACATATAATACATATGTATTTGTACATATGCATTTGTATGCTGTTGTTACATATGTATTTGTATGCTGTTGTTGTGTGCCTTCAAAACATTTCCAACTTATGGTAGCCCTAAAGTGACCTTATCATGGGGTTTTCCTGGGGCTGAGATGGTGTGACAGGTCCAAGGTCACCCAGTGGATTTCCATGGCCGAGTGGGTAATCCAGCACTATAGTCTACACTCAAACCACTATACCACTCTGGCGGTCCTGTATGTACACGTTGTGTATTCCTTATATAAAGCAAATATTTTAAAAAAAATGAAATGCATTTTTGAGTGAATGGTTAGGATTTCAATGTTTTCCGCTTTTTTGAGGGCAGAGTGGTTTCCATTATTGATTACACTGTGGCCCCGTGTTTTGACTCCTGTGTGAGTCCAAACATGACCTCCCCCTCCACAGCCGCTATCTGGAACCCTCCAAAGGTGCAAAAGGAGGCAGGGGCCATTTCCGCACTAGACTGTTAATAGCACTATGATTCCACTTGCAACATCCTATGGAATCCTGGGGTTTGCAGTTTCGGGAGGGGCCGGCCGGCCCCTCCCGAAACTGCAAACCCCAGGATTCCATAGGATGTTGCAAGTGGAATCATAGCACTATTAACAGTCTAGTGCGGAAATGGCCGGAAAGAGGAGGGGAGTAGCCCATTAACATCTATGTGCCAGCTGCCCTGGCACTCTTCTCCTGTTGGCGCGGTCTCCCATTGTCCCACCAAGTTGACCTTTCCTACCATTAACCTTTCAACGCGGTGGTGGTTGAAAGGTGCAAGCGGGAGAGGAAGCTGCACCTGTTGAACATCTGAAATCTCCTTCTGCGAGCCTGCCTGAACTTTGTGGTCTTCAGGGGTAGGTTTTGGCTCTGTCCAGCCACCATCCCAGGTGCATTCAGAGAGGACGAAGGTGAGAGCTTCTCAGCGACTGCTCCCAACTTGTTGAGTTCCTTCTCCTGGGAGGCTCGGCTGACCCTTTGTTTCTTCTCTTTCTGTAGGCGGGTCTTTGGCAGAAAGATCTTTTTAATGGAGTGTTTTGGGCTTTTATTTTTAAAATCATGTTCTAACGAGTATTCCTTGTGCAAGAAAACCCTATGAAATTCATGGCGCCGCCATAAGTTGGCAGGCTATTTGAAGGCATGTAAACACAACTGTTTTAACAGTTGCAATGTGGTACTTTTTTTTTGTTTAAATACTCTTTATTCGGTTTTCCATGATTCTTTAAAATATCACAACTTATACATACATACAATTTACATACATTCTTCTACATATACTAACTACATTCCAACATGATATATACCAAACTTCAACTTATGTCTTTCTTCCCCTATATTCTGTTTCTCACTACCGGACAATCTCTCACACTTTCTTACCGTTAATAACCTTGTAAATTGCCCCTATTACTCTTTCTTCCTCATTCGTTGCAATGTGGTACTTTTAATAGAACTGTTTACTTGGTTTTTAAACTTCTGTATCCAATATAATTTTAGATGTACTTTGCTTTCAACACAATGCAAGCTAATAGGCAGGCTAATAAATAAATAAGTACATATTGTACACAAATGTTTGCCAGTGGCTAAAGTCCCAGGAAGCCGTTCTAATAAAACCAGCCAACCAATAAAATCCCAGGTAGGAAATGGTATTTGAGGCCCTGCTCTGTTGTAAGAAGCATATCCCAACTTTATTTATTAGGCAGGCAGAAATAAAGCACTTCTGGGTACAGCTTGCAGCCCTGCAGAATTTCCTATCCACCCTTAAGCTTCCTCTGTTCAAGGAGGAAGGGATTAGTGATAAGAAGCTATGACAATCCTGTGCATCCAGAATGTGCATACAAGCAAGATCATCAGCCACGACAGGGACCTTGTTGGTGTTGTGTTTTATGGTACAGAGCAACACAAACATTCAGTGGATTTTAAGCATGTTTATGTTCTACAAGATTTGGACAATCCAGGTAAAGAGAGATAGTGAAGCACTTTGAGGGGAAGAACTGGGTTTCTGATTGGTTGGAAGTCTGCTTTAAATTATGTCTAAATAATAATAATAATAATAATAATAATAATAATAATAATAATAATAATAATAATACTGAATTCTTGTGTCCTGGGCAAAGATTTGAGATTCGGGGATCCAAACCCCCCTTGCCAAAATAGGCGAACTGAATCTTTTGAATCCTGCCTGGGGCGGGCAGCAGAAGGTGGCGAGGAGCGTGATCTCGCACTCCCCGCTCTTCTCCCGCTTGCCGTGCGCCCAATCCTGCCCGGGGCGGGTGGCAAAAGGTGGCGGGGAGCACAATCTCATGCTCCTCGCTTTTCTCCCGTCCATCGCAGGCCCAATTCTGCCTGGGGTGGGTGGCAGAAGGTGGTGGAGTTTTTAAAAATTGGTGCCTCTATTGCCTGCCAAATGCCTGATTGGCTGGCGGGCCCCTAGCTGCATGAAAATCACGGCATAAGGCCATGTGCAGAAGGCTGCCTCTGCGTGCTTGGGCTGCCTCCCTCTGCAAGGTAATAATCTCTATTCTTTTGACTTGAGAGTTATGTGATGACATCAAATTGGGAGGGTTTGCTAATACCCCAGAAGACAGGATCA